>CM076581.1:93619744-94050117 GCA_034641835.2 Pinus albicaulis
AATTTTAGTGGGTATAATCAAATTCAAGTAGCACCAAAATATCAAGACAAAACCACCTTTACCTGTCCATGAGGAGCTTACGCTTACTCAGTACTTCTTTTTGGATTATGCAATGCACTTGCAACATTCCAAAGAGTAGTATTAGGTATTTTCTCTGATTTAATTCATGACTGTGTGGAAATGTGTATGGACGCTTTTATAGTGTATGGAAATTCTTTTGAAGAATCCCTTGAAAATTTGGAAAAAGTTCTCATAAGATGTAAAGAATAAAATCTCTTATTAATTCATGAAAAATGTTTTATAATGTTTAGTAAAGGAATTTTTTTGGGACACCATATTTCAAGAAATGTAATTAAGGTGGACTAATCTAAAGTTGAAGTTATTTCCAAATTAACAATTCCAAATTTTCAAAAATATGTTAGGAGTTTTCATGGTTTTACAGGTTAAGATAAAAGATTTATAGAAAATTTCACAAAAATTTCATCTCCACTCTTCAAATTTCTCACAAAGGATTGTGAATTTAGCTGGAATCCTGTGTGCCAAAAGGAATTTGAAACTTTGAAAGAAAGATTTCTGAAGAACACATCCTAAGAGGATGCTTCAGAGACAAATCTCGGAGCTGTATAAGGACAGAAATACTTGACCCCGTATGCCATCTACTGTACAAGTAATAATTTGACTCTCGCAGAGTTAAATTATACTCTTACTGAAAAATAGTTTCTAGTTGTTGTCCACGGTATTAGCAAGTTCATACATTAAATCACTGGCTATGAAACTGTCATTCACATATATCATTCTGCAATTATATATATAATGACTAAATCCATTAGTAATGGCAGAATCCCAAGACGGTTACTATTATTGCAAGAATTTAATATCCCCATTTTAGATCGACCTAGAAAACAAAACATAGTTGCTGACTTTTTGTCTAGAATAAAAAATGATAATAATGATACATCAGTAGAGAATAGTTTTCCTGATGAATATATTTTTTCAATATCTACTAAATCTTGATTATTTGTAGATATTTCTAATTATTTAGCCATAGGAAATCTACCATCATATTTGTTTCCTACAGAAAAGAGGAAGATAATTCAAATGAGTGCATATTATTCTTGGGTAAATGAGGAATTGTACAAGACAAGTCCAGATCTCATCATTAGAAGATGTGTACGAGAGGATAAAATACCTGAAATATTGAAGGCATGCCATGAAGAGCCATGTGGAGGACACTTTCTGAAAATATTAATGCATACATAATTCTTTTTTAGGATATTATTATCCCTCCCTTTTCAAAGATGCCAAGGAATATGTTAAAATATGTGATAGTTGTCAGCGAATGGGGAAACTTGATCATTTAGATGAAATTCCCTTACAAACATAGGTACTCATCGAACCCTTTGAGAAATAGGCTTTGTATTTTGTTGGACCAATCAATCCACCATGAAGACAAAAGAGGTATATTATTGTGTGCACTAATTATGTCACTAAATGGGTAGAAGCTAAAACACTTTCCTTTGCTAATGAAAATGTTGTAGTTTCATTTCTTTTTTAGGATATTTTTACTTGTTTTGGTGTCCCAAGGGAAATTGTCACAGATCAAGGAACTCAATTTGCATCTAGAATGGTGCAAAAGATCATGGAATAATACAAAATCAAGCATATAATGTCCACTCCATACCATCCATAGGAAAATGGACAAGTAGAGTCTACTAATAAAGTGATTGAAGCAATCCTCACAAATATTATACATTTTCATAGGAGTGATTGGGTAGAAAAGCTTCCTGAAGCTTTATGGGCCTATCATACCACATGCAGAAGCACAACAAGACATAATCACTATGAACATGTTTATGGAAAGAAAGTATTGCTTCTAATAGAGTTCCAAATAAAAACCTTTAAAACTACCATCAAATTGGGACTTGACTTGTCAGAAGCACAAAGGCATATAATGGAAAAACTCAATGAGCTCAAGCAAATAAGACAAGATGGAATTCAAAAGACTATCCTATTTCAGAAATAGAGATCCAGATGGCATGAAAAATACAATAAAGAGACAAAATTCCAAGCAGGAGATTGGGCAATTCCTTTTGACTCAAAGTTTAAGGATTTACAATGGATATTTCAAACTCATTAGCTTGGACCTTATGAGATTAAGATAATATTTAATAATGGAGTGGTCTTCATTATAACTATTGATGAAGAAAAGGTTCCTCTCCTTGTAAATAGACATAGAATACATATTTATCATAGGACATTGACAAAAGAAGAGTTTGTCAAAAAATTTCAGGATAATGTTGATATGAAGTTGGTTAAGAAGATTTGTTCTTCTTCCCTAACTTAGAAGTCTTATTTTTATTTCTTATTTTTGTTTCATATATATATATATATATATATATATATATATATATATATATATATACGCATGAAAAATAGTAATTGATTGGAATTATTATACAAAAAATGTAAGGTGAAAATCAGAGATTTGTTTCTGACATCTTACATTTTCTTCATTCCTATTCCAAAAATTTGAAATTATTTGTATTTCCCTTTCTTTTTCAGAAAATAAAAATATATCTACAAAATTGTTGAATTTTTGCAACTCTCATAAAATTATGTAGCTCTTATGAATTTCTACATCTTAGACACAACAGGACCTTTTAACAGAAGAAAATAAAAACTACACTGAATAATACACTAGAGAACACCTAAAGAACCAAGACAAAAAGAAACAATCAAAGTTAGCTACATCTAAGGTATGAAAATACTAACTTTTATTTAAATAATAAGGTTGCAAACATTGATATATGAATTAGGTGATCATATTATACCACTGGCTCAAATGACATCATTAAAAAGACTGATCATGCCAAATCAAGATCCAATCTCACGATTCACCACTAAAACCTCATCATTTACTTGATATCACCAACCATTAAATATGATTTCATCGATTAATATTATAAGCGGTCATTTCCCATTTCAAAACCCCACTCATGCTCTTAATAACCCTGAAACCTTGCTCATTCACTCATTTACTTTAACGTCTCTACCATTCCACAACATAATTCATCCATGTTCCCAAACTGATACCGAAACCCTCCAATTACCTGGTCAAAAGAGGCAGTCCTGAAGGTGAAGCTCTTGGAAACTATGGGTTTAATTGTGAGAACAGAGTCTATAGGTAATAAGTTTATGGAAGGATATCCACAAATGAAAGAAATATTACAGAAAGTGTACTGGTTTATTTTTTTGGATAAATTCTAAGGATTTCATAAAGAAGTCACGAAATCCTTCACTAGAGCCTTTGATGGAGTAGAAGTTGAAATCAGTGATATCAAGTTTACAAAAACATAATTCTTGATGGCAGAGGCTATTAGGCTACTGAAGAGAGGAGATAAATGGTTTAAAAATAGATGGATCAATAGAGAAGAATGGAAAATCTTCCTAAATAACCTAGGTATGGATACTACCATTTTCAAAAAACGTATTCCTAGCACAACTCTTAAATGAAAATGGAGGTTTTTTTTGTTAATAATTCATAAATTTATTACTTGTGAGGGAAGGTTTAGATGTATGTTCTTTTATCATTCTAGGTTATTAATTAATTTTATTGAATATAGGGAAATTAATCTTCCATAATTTTTATTGAATAGCTTAAAGAAGATGGCAAGAGGTGTTCAGAAGAGAATTCAATTCATAGATAATATAATGTATCATCATGGACTAATAAAAATTATTATTGAATTCCATCTTAAAATACTAGGAGACACTAGGCAAAATTTCTTAATCTGAAATCATTTCCAAGAAAAAGAGCAAGAACAACCTAGTGGTAATAAGGTAAAAAGAAATTTTGAAAGCTTTGTTGAGAATGAACAACCATCTAAAGAACAATCAGAAGATGAAACTCCCATTGCAAAGATTTTGGGAAAAGTCAAGAAACAAGTTGATAAAGAGAAAGGAGATAACATGAAAGAAAAGGAAGAATTCATAAACACAAAAAGGTAAAAAATTCAAAGTCCTCTACAGCTAATAAGAAGAAGTTCTAGACATATAAAAACAACAAAAAATACACCTTCAAAAGTGATAGAACTTGTTGATTTAGAAGAAGATCCTGAGGTGCCATTACCTACTACTATTCCACCCACAGAGGATCCAAACCGAATAACTCCAGAAATTGATCCAGTGTAGCAAGAAATTTATGATTATATTGATTCTATAGAGAGAAGAGATGCACAAATGACATCGATTTTTGGAGAACAGCCTTCTGGTCCACAAAAACCTCTAATAGATACTTTTAAACAGGAAATTTTTGAACTAGAGGCACTAAATAGGAATATCAAACAAGAACATGAAGATATGAAGATACATCATCAAAATTAAAGGACCATCAATGATAATACTCTCTTACATCTAGCATTGTGGTTAAGAAAGAACAAAAAGTTGAAAAAGAAGAATGGACATCTAAACAAACAGGTCATAAAATTGAAATATAAACTTCTAATGAGGAAGCCAAGGGTAGAATTAACCCCAAAAAATGTAAATACGATGAAGCTATATGTCTTGGTATAAGTATCAGATCAGATACAGTAACATGATGAACACTCACAATTTTACATTTTCATGAGGATATGCAATGGTCTCTTAGTGGGGGTATGTAGAACCTTAAGACTACCTCAATTTTGACATCCAGTTTCACTACTTTCTCCTCCTTTTTGTCAACTCCATAAGGCCAAGAAATTATTGGTTTGCACAATTTTATCCTGGTAAGGTACCTTAATTATCTCTTTTTCATATTTTAAATGTTTCTTACATTTTGATCAAATTTGTATTTAGCTACAAAATTCATGCAATTTTGCAGCTAATTTCCATTTCTATAGCCCCCACCATGGTTGAACAGGTTCTAAATAATAAATGAAAAGGATAAATACATGGGTAGTTGTTGAATGATCCATTCATGGATTATATCATATCTACCTATCCAGAATTGAGGAATAAAGCGCCTAGGATTGCAGTAAAAGGGTCGTTTAAAGTAGGAACCAAAAAAAGCGAGCAAGAAGATTAAGCCTCACGATTTTCTCTCTACATAGAAAATCGTGAAAGAAATAAAAGTCAAATTTACTTTTAGATTTTTATGCATAGTTTTATTACTCTCCAAACATGTGAAAGCCTCAAACATTTAATTCAAGACTGTTATAATTATCAGGTTGTGTAAATCTGAAACAAGTTCGATTTTATTATAAGATTGATATATCTTATATCTTTGTTTTTATTAATCAAATGAGAAATCATTTTGGAATCATTGATGCATAGCTATTTTTGAATAGATCATAACCATTTTGTTCCGGAGTTCCCCTGGAGAGAGGAGGTTTATTCATTTAAGTTTTTGTCATTTCATAGTTTATTTTCTTAAATTTTTGTTGTGTTTCTCCGCATAGATACTAGCTCAGTTTTCTCTATTTTCTATTATAGTTGATAGCATAGATACACTCTATTTACATTTGTGCTTCATATCTTAAAAGTGTTCTTTATTTTCATACTCTAGACATATAATTTTCTTTTATTCCCATTGAACATTCTGTTTTGGATTTCCATAGTATAGACAATCAATTTTTCTATTATTCTTTCATTGTTGTTACCTTCATTTGCATAATATTATTATGTTCAGATAAATAGATTCTTCTGATTGAATAGATTTAGAAATAATTTATCGTAGTGGCTGACATAGTTTGATTGAATATAACTTCATATTTCTCATTTACTTTAATATCTTTTCATGTAAAATAGGTTTATCATAGATTATTTTTTCTTCTTTTAAACATTTCCTTTTATTCCTTCTTGAAAATTATATTTCTCAATAATTAATATATTTATTTTAATAATTGAAAATACTTTTGAGTGATATATTGTCTTAAATTTCATTTACATAAAGATTATAAAAACATACAAAAATATCAAAGTTTCTTCTTGTTTGTTAAGTTTTAGTTCTTCTCAAAGTCAATCATAACTATTAATCATGCTAAAATAAGATTCTCATCACAGTTTTGGATAGTTGAATTTAGATTACATTTCAAAAATCACAAGTTTTAAGTTTCTCAATTCCATTTAGAAATTCAAGATAGACAAAAAAATCCTAAAAACAACATTAAACATATAAAATCAACAAAATGAATTAAGTAATAAAAGGCTTATAGCGCATATAGTGCACTTTCAATTCATAAGATTACCAACTCTAGTTGATAATTTATTATAGCAATTTAAGACATTAAATTGACTATACACATTCCAAGGTGTTTGAGTCTCCTAAAGGACTCCTGCCTATTTGTGATCATGATCATGCTATTCATTTCATTCCAGGAAGTGTTCCTCCAAACACCAGGCCTTACAGATATCCTTATGCCCAAAAGAGTGAGATAGAACATATAGTTGCAGAAATGTTAGAGGTTTGTATAATTAAACATACTCAAAGTTATTTCTCTACTCCAGTATTATCGGTGCACAAGGAGGATGGATCATTGTGTATGTGTTCGGATTATAGGGAACTCAACAAGCTCAGTTTTAAAGATAATTTCCCATCTCTTTCATTGATGAATTATTGAATGAATTACAGGAAGCAATTTACTTCACCAAGCTAGATCTTCATTCTGGATATCATCAAATTATAATGCAGATTGAAAACAATCCAAAAATAGCATTCAAAACTCATGAGGGTCATTATGAATTTTTGGTCATGAATTTTGGCCTTACTAATGTACCTTCCACATTTAGAGGTTTCATGAATTCCATTTTCAAACCCTTCCTTAGAAAATTTGAGTTAGTATTTTTTGATGATATACTAATCTATGACAAGTCTTGGAAGGATCATGTTCAACATGTTGATAGGGTGCTCAAAATATTGGAGGAGAAACAATTACATGCAAAACCCTCTTAATGTTTTTTTGGTGTACAAGAGATGGAATATTTGGGTCATATTGTATTTCATGAGGGTTTTAAGGTAGACCCTAACAAAATTAAATCCATTAGGGAATGGAAAATCTCCACAACCATAAAGCATATTTGAAAATTTTTGGGGTTAATAGGGTATTATCGCAAGTTTGTTAAGAATTATGGGAGAATATCAGCACCTATAGCATTATTACTTAAGACAAATGCATTTTATTGGGCTCTAGAAGCAACTAAGGCCTTTGAACATCTTAAAGAGGCAATGTGCCAAGCACCAGTCTTAGCTACATAAGACTTCAAAAAGACCATTATTGTGGAATGTGATGCCTCAGGAAATGAGTTGGTGTGGTTTCAATACAAGAAGGAAGACCCATTGCTTTTGAAAATCATCCAATCAAAGGAAAGTATGTATAGAAACCTATTTATGAGAAGGAAATTTTGACAATAATACATGCACTAAAGCAATGGTGACCTTACCTAATGGGAATACGCTTCAAGGTAAAACCATATGATGATAGTGTTAAATGATTTTTGGAACAAATATTATATTCAAAAGAACATAAAAAATGGTCAAAAAGTTGTTAGGTTATGACCTTGAAATCATCTACAAAATGGGGAAGCAAAATGTTGTTGCAAATGCACTCTCAAGAAAGGATGAGGATGTGGAAGCATTTCGTTGTGCCATTTATATTATCCAACCTGAGTAGATAACTGAAGCAAGGGATGAATGGAAGAATGATGAAGAGGTGTGGACACTCATTCAAAAGTTGCAGCATGATCCCACTACATCTAAAACATTTAGCTAGAAAATTGATTCATTATTGTACAAAGATCATTTATATATTTGTAATAATTCCCAGCTCAAATAAAATATTCTTTTGGAATTGCACACCTCTCACTTAGGAGGGCACTTAGGATTTTTTAAAAATTACCACAGGGTGAAGAAGGATATTTTTCTGGATGGCCTTAAATCTGATACTCAAATGTTTGTGGCAGAATGTTTTGTTTTCCAACAAAATAAAATTTGAGACAATTAAGACCCTGGGACTATTAAAACCTTTATCCATTCTAAGTCACCATCGGGGGGAATTTTCAATGGATTTTATCAAAATTTACCGAAGTCCGAAGGAAAGAATATCGTCATGGTGGTAGTTGATATACTTACCAAGTATGCACACCTTTCTGAATTATCTCATCCTTTTAAAGCCAGTATGATTGCTACTGCATTTATGGAAACAATTTAAAATATACATGGAAACCCAAAGATTATTGTAAGTGACAAAGATCCCATTTTTACAGGAAATTTTTAGAAGAAATTATTTTCTTGTTTGGCTACTCAATTAGCTAATAGCTCATCATATCATCCTCAATCTGATGGCAAAACTAAGATAGTGTACATATTTTTGGAAGGATATCTTCTTTTCTTTGTATATCATAAACAGACACAATGGGTCAGGTGGTTACCTTTGGCTGAATGGTGGTATAATACCTCCTTCCATATTGTAGCAAAAATGACCCCATTTATGGCACTTTATGGACATCATCTACCATCCATCACATCATCTTTAAGATAATATTCTAATGTTCAAGCAGTGGAATATCACATCGAGCATCAACAACAAGTTCTACAACTCTTAAAGGATAACTTCACTTTGGAACAAAATCGAATGAAACAACAAGCATATCAAATCGCAGCGAAATAAGTTTTGATGTAGGAGATTGGGTATCTTTATAGCTTCAACCATACAAATAAATGTCCCTGAGGCAAGCTAATAAGGATAATAAATTATCACCAAAGTACTACGATCCCTACAAGGTGTTGAAAAATATTGGTACTATGGAATACAAATTGGAGCTTCCTACATCTTCTTGAGTGCACCCAGTTTTCCATATTTCATGCTTAAATAGGGTTATAAGTGACAAGATATCAGTTTAAAAAATATTTCAAAACTTGATGAGGAAGGAAAAACCATATTGGAACTTGAAGAAGTCATGGAAAGAAGAACTCGACAGCTAGTAAATAGGTCCATTTCAGATTATCTCATCAAGTAGAAGAACTTACCCACTGAGGATTTTACATGGAGGGTGAAAATTTTATACAGAAGCATCTAAAACTAATCAAGCATTGAGGAAAACACTTTTTTGAAGGATAGGGGCCTGCTAGGTCCCTATAAGACTAGTATCTCCCCTTATTGTTACTTTTAGTATAGTCCCCTTATTGTTATTGTTGTGCCCATGTAGTCCCCATAATGTTATTATTATGCCCCATAGAAGCCCACTATTTTTATTGTTGTGCCCTTACATTATTATTTTAATGTTGGCCAAGATTATATTGTGTTCCCTTGGACTCGTATATCTAGAAAGGAGGTTTTTTCAATTGAATCATCCAATAATTATTCATTTATGTAATGTAAAGGAGGTTTCCCCCTTGAAAAGGCCTATTTCTAAGTCGTTTATCTATCTTTTCTTCTATTTTGTGAGTTGGTTTCATAACAGTAATGGATTGCCTAAAATACTTCTAAATCTTCAAGGTTATTTCTAACCATGAAGAAATCCAAAATCCTTCATCTCACTGCCACATACGAGGCTATATTTCAAGGATTCAAAGAATTTATTATTTATAGTTACCCCCATCTAGGGGCTTTCAATTGTTTAGCATTTAAGTAGGGATGTCGCATAGCTATTCTATTCTTGAACTAGCCTAGTGAAGGGTAAACACAATCACAAAGAGGCCATACAAGCCTACTTCAAGTCCTCTTCACTCACCCTTTTAGGTTTGGATATCCTCTTTTATGCTACATAGACCCCGAGACAATCTAATCGATTGAGGAAATGGTATATCAAAAACTATGAACTCATAAATATTGGTTATAGAAAAATCTAGGAAAGTAAAAGTTAAATTACCCTTATAATTCAAATACATAATTTTTTATACACCAAATTCTTCATAAATAAATTTATGTTAGCAATTGGCCCAATTTTAAATATTTCTCTGGTATCTATCCATGAGTGTAAATGAATAACAACATTGATACATTAATATTATGTCATTTCCATAATTTAATTGACACATTACCTATCCAAACTTCATTCTTTTAATTCATGCATACCTTTTACGATTTTCCATTAAATTCATTATATTCTCATGTAATCAACATTCAATCTACTCCAATTTTAAATTTGTAGCCTCTCCTCTTGATTTCATAAATTAAATATTTATGAATGAAATTTTTTAAACATTATACTATTTGGATTTGTTGGAAATAATAACAAGAATTTTTCTATATAATTTTTGGTCCTAAAAAATGCATTTTTTAATGTACAAATGAATTTGTATCCCTTAATTATAACAATTTTTGTAAATTTTTAACTTACTTATGCTTCTCTAAATTTGTCTATTATATTCATAGACATTGAGATCAATATTTATGTGCCACTCGTTTATACTATAGTGATATGTGCTCTATTTATATAAACAAAAATTAAAAGCACATAACAAAATGGAACTATATGTACAAAGATTAAGCATTCTAGAAATCAAGAGATCCCTTTGAAAACACATCTGAATTGGACACATACCTACTTATATGTGTGTTCTTTTTGTTAGACATCATCAATTATATAATAGCCTTAAAATTTGTTGAAGCAACAACATTTTATTAGCAATTGGATTTATTCATTTATTTCTAACACTCCTCTTTGATGGAGAAATTAATTATTTATGATACCTAGTATATCGCTTTATATTACAAACATTATCTTTCATAATGACTTGGTGAATATATAATATATATTCTCATTTGTGTTACAATATATTAAAACAATTTCTTTTGGTTAATTATTTTCTCTTACGAAAGATGTTAAGATTCAATATGTATTGATATTTAATGACAAATTGGATTATTTTCCAATTTCATTGAATTCTAATTGTTACACTTGATAGTATTGGTGCACATGCACATTCACCTACTATTTTTGAGTATTTAGGAGTATTACCATTTATATGATTCCTATTTTAGCAGTTGATGTATTTATAGAAAATCTATTTTTATTAAGTTTTATTTTAGTCACCTCATTTAAGGATTTTAGTTATAGATGAATGAATTTCATGATTCTCTAGTTATCGATGCATGAGTCCTCACTTGTAAATGGATAACTCCATTTATGGATAACAATATTTATTGATAGGTAAATCCATTCAGGGCTATTTAAATGAAAATAAGGGTAATTTATTTTTGGTTTTACATGTTGATCCAATGGATCAGTAAAGTGATGAATATTTAAAGAGTTCAAAAGTATTGAAATTGGTGCCAAAATGTAGATCTCATTGCCCTAAATCCAACACAAATTGAATAGCTCATAACCAATATCATATGATCTCATTATTGCGTTCTGGGTATTTCCATAAATAACTAAAAAAATTGCAATTGGGTGTAGGTATGCTAACTCTATAGTCCATACGCTGATTAGGCAGGGTGACTGAGCAATTTGATTATGATTTTAGGGAAAATGGCGAGCTTCCAAGTGGCATCATCACATTGGTCGAATTCTACTAAGTTTTAATTGGTTGAATATGAGTTGAGGTGGTCCGATGGGTGGAAACCATGTGGCAAAATGGATGGATGCCACGTGGCCTCCCAACAGTGTAGAAAAATATATCTTATGGGCCTCACAAGAGTCGAACAAGGAACCTCTGGTCAGGAAACACAACAACTTACTGCCATGCCACCTAGTGGATCTTAACCCTTATCGTGGCACGCAAATATCTGAAGTTTATTCAGATGGTGGTTGGGCGACGGGGCTTGGGTTAAGCCCCGGTCCCCATTCATCCCCTACCCATGAGATTGCAAGAAAGGGCATTGGGTGCTCGATTTAAACCTTGACAAAAATCCCCAATTAACGCAATAACCACGGTTCAGGAGATAGGTCAATAAACCCGACGGTATCACATGAACTCCACTAGAGTTGCAGTGGTGGTTAAACAATTAGCGCAGGTAATATAAACCTGGAACCATGGTACATTATAACCAATGCAGGTTAAAACCTTGGTTTGAAACACATTTTAAAATTGTTGTAGGGAATTTAAACAAACCAGATCCAATGGTGGAAGTTAAGCCACGTGGCCCAATAGCTTTGCTCACGGGTGGGGGGTTATTGGGAAATTAAACGAGGCGAAATTTTGTACCTAATCATGTGTGAATATCATCGATTCTGGGAGAAATTTTTTCTCCACGGTTTCGAAAATGGACAATTTGTAATACGGTTAGTAGGTTAGTGCAGTTTGTAGATTAGTTAGCAGAAAAACTTCACCATAACATAAATTCTTTAGTTTTTGGCCAAATTCAACCCAATAGGAGCCAAAATTTGCGTTTTTTACTATTATGGAGCCATTGGAGACATTATTTTTCATTCTGAGCACTGCAAAACCATGCAATCACATATTTTATCACTTAATGAAGGAGGCCCAACATTGGAAGTTGGAACATGAGATGTAACCCGGGAGGGGTGAACTCCTTCATCAATTTGTTGTCTTATGTTATTGTTTATGGTAATATTTTCTCTATTTGTATGCTAAAAAATAAGTTAAAAAAAATTAGTTTATGTGTTTTTTCAAAATTCCTAATTACCGAAAAGACATAAAAATTTACTCACACAATTCATCAACCTTCAAGTTTTCAAATATAGATCAATTTGGTATCAACGATTTGGTTCTTTCATTGTTTTGAAGGTTTAATTATGTTGCAATTTTTTTCTCCTGCTTACAAGGTTGAATCTCAAAAGAGGAGAAGGAAATTTTGTGGGAACAAGCCCTCAAACTAGTTCAAGGATAACACATTTTCCACAAGTTTCACCTCAAGTGTTAGCCAAAGCCTCACCAGTCATGGCACATGAGGGAGGCCATGAAAATATGTTTTAGGATGAGCAGAATTTTAGAAAAGAATTCTTTGAAATGACTAAAATGGTGAAAGTTCTTTATGAGGAAAGAAATCGAGGTTGCAAGGAGAGAGCTCAAATCCTCCGAAGGGAAATGGAGGAAATGGAGTCAAACCTTCAAAAGGGAATGGAGGAAATGGGGACAAACCACCACTACCTCCAACTTTCTCTTCACCTTCATCTTCACCTCCATCTTCACCCTCATCTTCCTCTACATCAAACCCTTCAAGAACACCTCCACATTCTCCAAACGGACATGGTAAAACTCCATTGTTAAAACTTGAAATAATTTTTCAATTTCCTATGTATAATGGAGAGATAAGTGCTAAGAAATTAGAAAATTGGGTTAGTGATATTTAAGTGTATTGTAGGATAAAAGGGATCAAATATGATGAGAGAAAGATTATTCTTTCCTCTTTAATGTTGGAAAGTGCAACACTCGTTTGGTGGGAAGCCAAGACTAAAGAGTATCTAAAGAAAAGAGGTAAGATTAATATAACTTATTGGAATGATTTTGTGGCTGAATTAAGAAGAAATTTTATCCTTTAGCATACATGCAAAAATATATAATGGATTGGCAAAAAATTAGGCAAGAAAAGGGTCAAAATGTGCGAAGTTATACCCAAGAGTTTAGAAGAAGAGAATTGGTTTTGGGTATAGATCTATCCTCTCAAGACACTACTCAAATATATTGGAGGTTTACATAGTTACTTGATACACAAAATTCTCATGTTTAACCCTACAAATCTAGATGAATTTTGTCTACAAGAAACTCATTTATAAGGAAGAAGGAAGAATTCTCCCCAAGAGGGAAACACAAATAAATTCAAGAGGATACCAACGAGAGGGGAAATTCAAAGGAAAGGGGAAGGAGAATGCTTCCATTAGGAAAGAGGGAGAAAAAATTACATGAAAACATTGTTCAAAAGAAGGCCATGATGAATACCATTGTTGGAAACTTCATCCTGAGATGAGACCCAAAAAGTTTAACAACAAAGGAAAACAATAGATTGCTGCAACTACACACCATGATTTAGGATCTAATTGTGGAGATGAAACATAGATGACAGTCATGGGATTGAACGGTAAGGAATCTATTGCAGGTACTATTTCTTCAAGTAACCTCAATGAAACTCACAATTGTAAGGAAAAAATATAGATTTTCCATATTAGAGTCATCTGAAAACATAAAAGAAAATAGACACTTTGTTTTATATTGGATCACAAGAAAACCTCATTGAAGAAATTATTGTTAAGAAACTGATTTGGAAGCCATTCCTCGTCCTAAACCTCATCCTTTAGGTTTGGTATGTTACAATGAAAAATTGAAAGTGGAAAGAAAATGCAAACTAAATTTTTCCATCACTGCAAACTTCGTTAATGAGGTAGAACTTGATGTAGTTCCACTTGAAATATGTGGTAGTTTTTTGGGAATCCCATATCTTTATGATAGAAGAGAAAAATTTCATCACAATCAGAACACGTATCATTTTTTTAAACATGGTATTGAGTACATTGTTAGAGCACATCGCAAGAAATGTAATATATCTCTTGTGAATGTTAGGCAAATGAAGAGGCATGTTAAATCTAGCAATAATTTTATACTTTTGATGATCAAACCCAAAAATGATGTTGAGAATGAAACCTTCCAAGGTTGTTATGCAAAGTTAAAATATGATTTGATTGAGGTTGATAATACCTATTATAAGATGTGTTAGGATCCTAAAGGATTTCTTCCTAAAAGAGGGATCCAACATGAGAACCAATAACAACAAGATTTTCCTCTTCCAAACATTGGTCTTTATAGGATGCCTGTCATGGAAAATACATAAATAAAAAAATAAATCCAAGAGTTTCTTGATAAAGGGGTCAGCAAACCAATTACGTCGCCATGTGGGTCACCTATTGTTTTAGTGCCAAAGAAGGATAGTACATGGGGCATGTGTGTGGAATTTAGAGGATTTAACAAAATTATGGTAAAGAACCGTTACCTATTGTTTTGTTTGAATGGTTGGTTATGTCGTTTGGGCTTTGTAATGCTCCTACTACATTCATACAGGCTATGAATGATGTTTTAATGCCCTTCTTGATCAATTTGTGATAGTCTACTTAGATGACATATTGATTTTCAACAAGAATCACGAAGAGAATGTCATACATGGTAAGTAAGATTTATATGTCTTAAAGAAGTAAAATTTGTTTTTAAATATGTTTAAATGTGAATTTGGGAAAACTTATTTAGTCTAATTATGTCATATTGTTTGAAGGGGTGAGTTGAAGATAGATACCTCAAAGGTAGAAGTCATTTTCAATTAGAAAAAACCCAATATTTTGACAGAGGTTATAAGTTTCTTGGGAGAAGCCCAATATTGGAGAAATTTCATTTCTAGCTTTTCTTCCATTGCAGCTCCATTACATGAATTAACAAGTGTGAAATATAATTTTCAGTGTGGAGTCAAATAATAGAAAGCATTCGATGAATTGAAAGAGAGAATGAGTTCAACACCAATGCTCGCTCTTCCATATTTGAGACAATAATTTGAGATACAAACTAATGCAAGTGACTATTCCATGGGCATAGTCTTGGTGCGACATGGTAAGCCCATTTGTTTTCATTATGAAACTTTTAATGGTGGAGTGATTAACTATACTACACATGAAAAATAATTGTATGCTTTGGTGCCAAGTGTGAAAAAATGGAAACATTACTTGATGGGTAAGGAAACTATCATTCACACTCATCATCAACCATTACAATACTTGTAATCACAAACCAAGCTACAACAAGTGAGGCACCTTAGATGGATGTGTTTCTTACAATAATTCCACTTGATGATAAGGTATAATAAAGGTATCTATAGCAAGGTTGATGATATGCTATCTAGGACAATTATTAGTGAATCCATTATTATTAAGCATACTTCTATTATGCATGAGAGCTACGTTGAGCAATATGATTTAGATGATGATTTTGAGGATTTATATGCAACTGTTTGTCAAGGTAACCAAGTAGAGGAATTATATTAGCATGTGCATGATAAATTATTTTATCATCTTCAAAATCTATGTATTCCATAGGGATAAAGAGTCAAAATTATAAGGGAAGCACATACTTCTCTTATTGTTGGTCATTTTGGTGCAGGCAATATAGTGGCACAATTACAGAGGTATTTTTACTAGCCTCGTATGATTGATAGTGTTTCATGATATGTAAGAGGAAGTTATTTATGTGTTGTTAGTAAGCCTAGAAATAGAAATTTTGGGTTTTATACTGCACTTCATGTACCTTCCCATCCTTGGGAAAGTGTTTCTATGGATTTTGTGAGAGGTCTACCTATGTCTAGGAAATGTCATGATTATATTTATGTTTCTATGGGTCATTTCAACAAAATGTTTATTTTGATGCCTTGTCAGAAGCAAGTTATAGCTGAATAGAATGCACAATTGTTCTTTCAAAATGTATGGGTACATTTTGGGTTTCTCACATCCATTATTTCTGATTGAGGTTCTCTCTTTTTCAAGAAATTTTGGTCAATCTTATGGGGACTCATGGACACCAAATTGAAAAAGAGCACAACATTCCATCCACAAACATATGGCCAAATATAAGTGGTGAAGAAAATGGTAATACATATTATTCGTGGTTATTACAACAAGCATCCTAAGTTGTAGGATGAACATTTGCACTACATTCAACATGCTTACAACTGGGCCAACCATTCATCGACTCAAACATCACCATTTGAAGCATGTTTGGGATACTTACCAAAATCTCCTCTAGATTTTATATTTGGGAAATATGTTGCTATCGATGGACATAGTGACATAGATAAGGCAAAAATGTTCATTGAAAAATCTCAATTAGTACATCAGATGGTGCAATAATAGTTGGAAAAGAGTCAAGCCAAGTACAAGACAAGACATGATAAGCATCATGTTGATCACAATTTTCGAGTGGGAGATGAATTTTGGCTTCACATTCGCAAGGAAAGACTCCAAGGAGAAGGTAAAAATCTTAAACCAATTAGATATGATCCACTCAAGGTTTTAGAAAAGATTGGTAATAATTCCTTTAGGTTAGATTTGCCTCCATATATGCAAATCTATGTAGTTGTTAATGTTGAAAACTTAAAATTGTATGAGCCTCCTTTGCTTGAAGATCAAGGAAAGAATGTTCATATTCCTTTAGTTGGAGATTTCTCTCCTGAATATCTTGAAGAATTGCAGCAAGACACCATCCTTGAGAGGAAAACAAGAAATTAAAAATGAGGGAACATTGAGTACCTTTGTATGGGGCTCAAAGGGACAAATCCAAGAAAAGAAAAATGGATTAAGATTGGAAGAGTGAGGGAATTTTACCCTCATCTATTTTTTGAGTGAAAATTATCTTTTGGAGGTCCAAGGCCTTCATGTGGGGAGGAATGATCCAGTGGATTAGTAAAGTGCTCAAAATTCGAAGCATTCAAAAGTTCTCGAAACTGATGCCAAAACATAGATCTCATCACCCTGAATCAAACACAACTTGAATCTCTCAAAATCGATATCTTATTCTTTTGATATCGCGTTTTGGTCGTTTTCCTAAACAACTAAATAATTTTCAGTTGGGTGCAGGTATGCTAATTGTGTAGTATGTATGTTGACTAGGTAGGGTTACTAGGCAGTTTGACTATGATTTTCTGGCCAATGGCGGGGTTGCAAGTGGCCTCACCGCATTGGTTGAATTCTGCTAAGTTTTGATTGCTTGAATATGAGTTGAGGTGGTCTAATGGGTTGAAGCCACATGGGCCAATGGATGGCTACCACGTGGCCTCCCAAAAATGTAGTAAAATTTATACTATGGCTTGAAGAGGCCTCATAGGAGTCGAACACAGAACCTTTAGTCAGGAAACATGATGCGTTACCGCCATACCACTAGGTGGATATTAACCCTTGTAGTCGCGCACATATACTTGAATTTTATTCGGATGGCAGTTGGAGAACAGGGTCAGGGTTAATACCTGGTCTCTAGTCACCCCATACCCATGAGACCACATGCAAGGGAATTGGGGGTTCGTTCTTAACCGTAGCCCAAAGCCCAAGTTTACACAGTAACTACGATTGAGGAGACAGGTGAATAAACCTAGTGGTCACATATAAACTCCACCAAAGTTGTGGTGATGGTTAAATAGTTGGTGTAGGTAATGTAAACCCAAAACCATGATACAGTGTAACTAAAGTGGGTTCAAAACTTGGTTCAAAGCACAGTTTAAAATTTTCAGCGGGAATTTAAACCAATCAGATCCAACAACAGAAGCTAAGCCATGTGGCCCAATCTCTGCACTCACGAGGGTTCATTGGGAAATTAAACGAGGCGACATTTTTCACCCAATCTGGTGTGCATCTTGCTAGCGTCGGGTGAATTTATTGCTCGACGGTTATGAAAATGGCGGATTCATAGGATGGTTAGCAAGTCAGTGCAATTTCTAGATAAGTTAGTAGAAAAACTTCACCAAATCATAACTTCTTCAGTATTTTTCCAAATTGAGCCCAACAAGAGCCCAACTTGGGGTTTTTTTTTACTGTTATGGAGCCATTGGAGATATTATTTTTCATTCTAAGCACTGCAAAACCATCTAATCACATATTTGAGCACTTAATGAAAGAGGCCCAACATTGGAAGCTGGACCAGGAGATGTAGCCCAGGAGGGGTGAACTCCTTCATCATTTTGTTTTCTTGTGTTACTGCTTATGGTAATATTGTCTATTATTTTATGCTGCAAATTGAGTTAAAAACAATTAATTTATGTGTTTTTGCAAATTACCTAATTTCCTAAAAGAAATAAAAATTACTTGCACAATTCATCAAGCCTTCAAGTTTTCAAATACATATCACATGTGCAGGCATAGTTAACCATAGCCTAGTGAAAAATTCCTTTCTCCTCAAGAGTATTGTAAACTTATACTCATGTCATTCATTGTAATGCAATTTGATTTGGTCTCTTTAGTCTCAATATTGGTATCTCATTGTCTCTTCTTTCTCTTTTGTCTCAAGCTTGCAATTGATAGTGTTGTTTCTTTTAACGACTATATTCTTGTGTGCATGTGATCCAAAAATGTTACATGATATCAAACTGTAGGAGAAGCTTGTAAGGATAATAGCATATTGTTTATTGTAGGAGAAAAATGGTTGACACACTCATAGAGGATACATCAATCCATATCAATGATCCTGACATCATTTTATTATATTAAATGGAATGCTAGGGTTGAACTTCTACTTAAGAGCAAAGGACACTACAAGATTACTATGGAAACCCAACTAGAGCCCAAATCTCTATTTGATAAGGCAAAGTATTTTAACATATATGAAGCATATGGGATGCCATGCTCATCAATATCATCAAATCTACTTAAACTATATCATCTATTAGGACACCAACATAAGAAATATATAATAACATTGATCCAATGCATTTTGTCACCTTATAGGACTTCAAAATATTCAAATATTTGTTATGACATCACAAGGAGTGTACCAATCTAGATTCTTAGTGCTCCATCTTCCTTTCATACTATAAATCTATTAATGGGAAAATATTGGAAATTTTTTTCTTTGGATGACCTCATTGAAACACTCATATAGGAACAATATAAGTTCTTAAAGATGATTTTTTTGAAGAATTCCGAGGCCATGTACCTACAGTATTTGAAATTTACAAGAACTATAATAAAAGAAAGAAGAAACCAAAAGGTAAGAAGAATCATGAGCACAAAAAGGGAGAAACCAGCAAATCCACCATGGAGTCCTCTAATTCCAAAGAAATAAAGTGAAATAATGAGAGAAAAAAGTGTAGCTATTATAGCATAGGATTTCATCTAGAGAGTTCATGTATGAAGAAGACTACCGATCTTATGACGCAAAATCTTTAACAACATAAGCTCGAAGATTGTGTACTAGATAATATCGAAAAAGCCTCGAGATAAGCCACCAAAAGATCGAAGTAGAGGCCATGATTTGATTACTATTACTTCCCACCTAATACATGCATTTTAGATTCCAGAGATTCACATCATATAGCTAGTTCAAGTGATATTTTTCCTCTTTGAAATCTCGCACTAGACATCCTATTTTAATGGAAAATGTTACTCTTGTAAAAGTATGTGGAAAAAGGAAGGACATCGTATTTTAATGGGAGATTTCACTCTTATAAAAATATGTGAAAAAAGATAGATTACGTTTTGATAATGGATGCTTCTTTAATGCCTTCAATGTTCCAAAGCTATCTATCAATATACTCTAGATCTATTAAATCTCAAAAACCTTCACTAAGTTCATGTACAACTTTTCAAGATCTCTTAAAAGTGGACACACGTGCATAGTAGAAAAGATAGTATTCATTTTATTCTTATTTTTGGAGTTTTCATCCCACAAAATTTATCGCTCACTCTGTCCTAGTTTACTTTACATGGGTACCTAATATAACTACTCCTTTTTATTAATTTTCATTAAAAAAACATTAATTCATATACAAAATAAAAAATAGAAAACTATTTATATTACAAAAAATAAAAATTCAAAAAAAAATTGCATTATGTAAATTGAACAACTAAAAATTTACAATTTTCGCATACGTCTAACTGATTTTTAAATCAAATAGACAACACAATAAAAAAAGAAAAAAGAGTAGAAAGGAAACCACACTGTTCATGTTACTGCGTAAAGTGATATCAACCATGGTACGACCACCCGCCTATGACTCATCCCAACCCAATTATAAGACTACACCACGTTTTTCACAACGTTATTTGGGTATTTTTTTCGAAGAGATGCCGGCTATGTGTGTGTGAAGTAATTAATTAAACACAACACCGTGCACGCCTCGTATTCTTATATTTGCAGCTTATATTGATTCTGATAAATTTCGAAACATGTGTTTTTGGAGGAACTTTGAAATGAATGGAAAAAGAGAAAAATTACTAAATATATATTATATATATAATTTTGAATGATCTAGATAAATGTTTTTTGGATTAATTATATTATTAATATTTGGTCGATATTTAAAATTATGTGGTTCATCTCCAGAACAAAGTATTATAATAATACCTTCAATAAAAATTATAATAAAATTATTTTGAGATATTTTAAGATAATAAAAATATTTAGAATTATTATTAAATTTTATTTAATCATTATATATATATATATATATATATTCTTCTTAGAATTAAAAATTGTATTATTATAATGATGTTGATTAATGTTATTAAGACTTATATAGTTTTTGTTCTTAAAATAAGAGGTTAATTAGAATTATTTAGTTTTTCCTTTCTATACTCTAAAAAAAATGAGAGAAGTGTCTCTACATCAATATAGTTTAACTAAATTAAAAGGTTTACAAGATTGTTAAAGTGAGAAATATTTTACAAATTACATAGAATGTATGTCTAAAACATAATTAAAAACATATTTTTTATTATTATTGAAATATTTATATTTATTTTTTTATGTGAATATTATTTTTATAATACACCAATGGGGGTGTGTGAAAACAAGTGAGGGGGTGGGGAGTGCAGAAGGCCTGCCAATCCATCACCTCTCACAACATTAAAGAAAGGTTATGGCATTGTCATTCCTCTTCTCTCCCCACACCGCCCCCCCCCCCTCCTCGTGAAATCACACATGTTACAAGCGTCAAACTCCAAGAAAATTAATATAGAATCCTATGTGTCTTTGGCATTTTCCTTGCCAACACATCGCCAACCTACCCTTTCTTGTCATATCGATATCCGCTCCATGCTATAGGTGGGAGTTTTTCCCTACATAACCCAATCATTCAAAATTTTTATGATGGAAGACTCATGCCTTCCTAGAATGGACCCCCATGGTCCTTGTTCTACCACAAGAAGGAGAACTTGTATCTTTGGTGTGGTCTTAGTGGAGAAGGCACCAGGTAGGAGAGTTGTCAAGTGGTGTGCAGTGAACCAATTGTTGGTGACCAATGCCTGGATAAATCACACCACTATCTACTCAGTAAAATTTAATGTGCCCAACACCTTCAGTTGTTGTCGTCTAATTATTTACATATCTTGGAATTCAAAATCTCGTATGCATGGTGGCTTTGTTGAATTAGATTTTCCTAGTATGATTTGGATTGTTTTGGTCCCCTTCCACTCCCAAATATTTCCCTTAATGTTTTCCTCTATCCAGTTGTTTCATTTTCTATTCCTTTAGCTAATTTGGGCTCTACTAAACACACTACATTATTCCCTATTCTGGTTAACCAATTATTGGATCATTAGCTCTCACCACATTCTTGATTTTATTAGCTCTAATTTTTTCCTTATCTGGGGATTATGTCAAGGCATAGAATATGCTCATGATGTGAGTATGAGGGTCATGGCTCCTTGGGCAGACTTAGAGCCCATTAAGCCGATTCCAATGCATAAATATTTCCCTCTGTCACTTTTCTTAAAATTCAAGAAGAAATTCAACAATTGGAAGCCATGACCACGACTGACTATCAGGATTTTTCAGACTCTGAAATTCAAGTGAAATTCACTAGATGGCTCTTAGACGCTAGCCACAAAATTAGAAAATGGAGCCAACATTTTAACTCTATCACCCTTCATTAGCAAATGAAACCTTTGTTGGGCCAAGTTCTCAAAGAAAAACTTAACGACCACAACAATATTATTCTCTACCTCACTAAGATCCAAAGGGTTCAACACCCCTAGTTCTCGTGTTTGCTTAGATTCAATACTGATCTGAAAGGAAAGTGGCATCCACCCATCATATTATAACTAAAGAAGGCTATAAATAACATGCCTCACTTTATAAAAGGACATATTTGTCCACACAATGTAGTTGTAACAATTTCTCTTTTTTAATATAGAGTTATTTTCTATGAATATTTTGTGTTTTCTCCTATCCCTGTGTACGCTCAAATATATTTTATATTAGCCATCTTATATCTAAATTAATGGCATTAAAGAAAGGTTTCCCAAAACTGAATCCCTAACCCAGAATTAAAGCAAGGTCAAGAGAACAAACCTCATCACGCGATGTTAATGTAAAATTACTCCTTTCTTTTGGATCCAGTCCCCATTGTCCATGATTGGTTTTCTTTCCTCTTAGTTGCCTGACAGATATCTCAAACTACAAGAAGCTAGTATACTTAATATAAATTTTATTAGTGAGGAATGAGTGAGGGGATTGTCGCAAATAGACATAAGACAACCAACAAACAAACAATATTAGAGGCCAAGGCCGACCATGGGTTGTATGCATATATAGATTTGAACTCGATATTAATATATTCATTGAGTATATCGTCTCTCTATGTTTAATGCAATAGTTATGAAGTGAGTGGCATGTGGTTTCCTATTGGAAGAGGCCTTGGAGTGTGTCATAGGTAAGTTTGAGGGTCCAAGAGGCTATGTGTTAGTCTCTCTAGTTTGCAAGAAGTGGCACAACATGGATACCTTCACGAGGAAGCAAGTGACCGTGGCCTTTCATACTTGATACATGATAGTGACCTTAACCATAGGTTCACCATGCTAGAGTCCCTTACATTTAAGTGGAAGCCTAGTGCGACCATGTATGATATGCCCCCTCACAATTGGGGGGTTTATGACAAGCCCTGGATAGACCAGATCTCCTTCACCTGTCTTTAACTCAAGGAAATCCATATTCACAAAACGATTGTTACAGATGATGATATTTCCACTCTTATCATGGTTTGCGGTCACATGTTTTAGTAGCTTGAAATATCATGTTGTATTTGCAACAGGAGTTCCATGTACCAGGTGAGTTATGGAAATGTATCTATACTTTTGGATTCAGTAGAAATTTTTTTTCTAGAGAAAGAATCTTTCCTAGGGTATGAATTCATCAATGCTATAAATACTAGAATGAAAGTTGTGTTCCCTCACACTATCTCACACATTGGTATTATTTCCCTGTGTGCCAGAGACGTGATTTCCATAACGTGTAGACCATTCATTCCTATGTCCATTAGAAGTCGTGATGGAACAAGATCAAATACCAATATTGCAGAGGTCATATTTATGTCTCCCAACAAGGTTGTGGAATAACTCATAGCAAATTTCAAATAATTGGGTTTTGACTATAGGGAAATAGATATTCTGCTCAATGCACATACCGTCGGGAGGCTAAATTGTTGATTCAAAGCTCAGCTCAAAAATTTCCTCTGGACCAACAAGATTGACCCAACTATGGACACTAGTTTTACTGATTTCTTGAGCTGTAATAACGAGCATCGATGGGATGAATACTACTCTAGCATCCTCGTTCCCCCTCACATGGCTTTCTTTCCTGACATCGTTAGACACTGCAATAAAAATTTATATCAATGCTACATTGATCCTAAGATCAAGGTAGAGCCATTCTCATGAAATACCTCTGTAAGATATGAAAGTTCATTACCTCAATCCCCACATAAACAAAATCGGTCAACAAATTCATGTGGGAAAACTCAAGCTCCAAAGAGGACACCAGTGTCATCTCGAAGAGAAAGTGAAACTACTGGTTCTTTAAGGCTAGATTAAATTTTGTCCCATTTTTTATCAATACCTAGGTAGTGATCATGGCTATAATGGTAATTCTTCCATTTTCTCTTTGGGGTCTAGCAGTTTGGGCTTGTTAGTTTACATTATTGGAAACTCAATTCTCTTATTATTATTCCATATATTCACAATATGGAAGTCTAAGGGTATACAATCTTCAAGTTATTGAATTGTTGTTTAAGTCACTAATTTTTACCAAGGATTTCATCCATCTTCTATATATATATATATATATATATATATATATATATATATATATATATATATATATATATATATATTTCTTTACCATTAGCGATGAACATTTATTTGGTACTAATAATATGTTAGTTTCTTTCAAGTTAGTTGCAAAATATTTAAGTCACAACTTCACTATGCCAATATTTACAGAAAATAAATATGAACACTGCAACACTGAAAATTTTGAGTTCAAAATCTAAAATCATACTTGGATTTTTAGAGATAATTTTTCTTTTCACACAAAAACGTAACATAATGTAAGGCATTATGTATTGGAAGTTTTTTAAGCTAATGTTTCGCATGTTTACTGAATTCCACAACTTTATTGAGGTTGTGTAGAAAATCCACATAGATTCAAACTAATATTTGTAATATGCTAAAACAAAATACTTCAATCTAGTCTACAAATTTTGGAAACCAATTACGATCTCATAATCACATGAACAAGAAAGTGAAATAATTTAAATAGTAGAACACAAATATTTATCTAGGGAAAGCCTCACCTATGAACCCCATTGTTTTTATATTGCATAAGTCAAAGAATATGAGAACAATACAATCCTTCTCTCAGGCTTGAGAGCTCTCTACATTATCTATGTCTGTCTCACTAATTCCTAGGCTAGCTGGGTTCAATACTCAACCAATTTCATGGCCTTGGGATTCCCTACTTTCTTGCACACTCCCTTGGATAATTAAGCCCCTATTAATAATAAAATTTTCCGTAATGATGATTACGCAATAAATTAAGTCTCTTCCTTTAACTCCATGCACCACCTGTACAATTTTCTAATTATACAACTGATTGTACACTTCCCTTTAACTCCAACTCACATGCATGAGATATTTTTACCGAATTATTAGTTATATGATTGATCATTGCATGTGAATTAAATAATATTTAATTCAAAATACCTCTCACTAGTTCCTCCATCAGTTAGAGCTAGTTAAACTGATTTTAACTCAAATGATTAAGTTAATTAATTACAACTCAAAATAAACTGTAAATGGCCCCCCTAAAACTTAGAGAACACTCTACATGCCTCTAGTTTGACCCTCAACTTGATTTAACTGAGCTAAATAAGCCTTAATAAATTATTTAACTTGTACAAGTTGTCATGTGATGTGGAATTACAATTCCCTCCCAATTTAATTAATGGAAGTTTAAATTAGAAGCCTGTTCTTGTTGCCATTTTTAACACTCCCTCTCAAGAAGAAAGGGAGTCTTTACTACCTTGATCTTGTATTTGTGGCACTCAAATTTTCCTCTTGATAACGCCTTCGTCAAGATCTCTACATCCTTCTTGATGCAGGAGCATCATACTCCATAAATTAATTTTGAAGAAACCAAAGGGGAAGGTTTATTTTATGAAGGGAGAGATTCCAAAATGTTTAATTTATTAAAATGATGATTAATTTGTGATTGTTCTCGAATGTGTGAGAACATTTGAGATCTTAGGTGTTACAAGTTTCATGCATATTTTATGGAGCTAAAATATCTCTTGGAGATTGAGTTATGGATTTTAGGAGTTTGGTAAGGAGATTTTATAGGATCTGAATTGAAATTAGTTCGGAATCCTTTCATTATAAATATGATATTCCTTGAAGTTATTCAAGGGGGGATTAGATATGAAGCAGATAGAGTGAGGTTGGTGTGATAGGAAGTGTGCAAAGGCCAATTAAGGTCGAAGACTCAAAAGAAAGGAATGAGATTAGGCCTACGCAGGCTATGTGTAAGCTTTGTATAACTTATGTATGTTTGTGAGACCTAATGAAAATTCTCTATTTTTGTGTGGGAATTAGACCTATGCATATTATTTTTTACATATGATGTTAATTACTATTATAATCTGTGAGAAAGGTTATATTCTGGATGAATAAAGCTTTGTCTATAGGTTTGGCAGTAGTAAGGAAACCTTTTTAATTGAATTTGTAATTGGAATCCCTAAGCCAGAGCCAAAATAAATTAAGATCATTGATATATTTTATGATAAAATAATCTACATAAAAAAAATCATGAAGGTGGAATGGACGGTCGAGATCAAATTTTAGAAATGAAGCAGGTTGGATGGACAGGCAAGATCATATCGCAGATCTGAAGCGAGAGCGATGGATGGTTAAGATCATATCGCATAAATGAAGTGGAAGGTGAACGGTCAAGGTCGCATCGTAGAATTACAGTGGAAGATGGAGGGTAGGGAATCCATATCACAACTAGAGAAATGAGGTCATTACAGGATATAGAGACTGCGATCAGGACCACATGTCCTCTGAAGATTTTCTTCACATATTGTAATCAGATGAAAGAACCTTGTTATTATTATTTGTTAAAATGTGCGACATGTGATAACATATTCACTTTGATTTGCAAAATCAAAAAATTGAAAACATTTTGATATATGTTATGTGTGATGCACAATGAGGTTAAAGTTTTAAATTTGCGATATTGCAATGGTCTGATTTGCGATAAATCCTAAATTTGCGATATTGTGATGGGTCGATTTGCAATGAAGCTTAAATTTCAAATATGGTCATAAGAAAATGTGGATAAGGTTGGAAAATATGTGTCAGCCACGTGCAAAAGTGGAAAAATGTGATGAGGTAAAGTATTTGGGTTTCAATCCGAAATGCCACATATTTGGTTTCTATAATTGAAAATGGATTCAAAAATATCCATAGGACATCTAATGGAAGTATGCTAGGTGTGTTTAAAATTTAAAGTACACTTTATGTTAGAATAAATCTCTCGATCTAGGCATATTAAGTTTTGGGTCTGCACATTGAGTATTTGCGGCCATATGGTTGCATCATTTTTGGTATTAAAGCAGTTTTTGCTCTAAAATATGATCAAGGAGGCTCAATTCAGCTCATTTTGAAATTGAGGGGCAAGTATTTTTATATGTTGGAGGTTTAAATAAGACTAGGACAGTGGAAAGAATACAAAAATATTCAGAGAAGGAGATATTTAAACTAGGGACAGATCATGTAATGCTCTTTGAGGTAGCATAAGTGAAACTTGTGCATTGATATTAAATGTTTAGTACAAAGGTGAATGTCCAGTAATGGAATTGAAGAAGAGTGTAGTGGATCACAGAGGAGAGTTAGGAGAAGGTACCTGAAGACTGAGGAGAAGTACAACTTGAGATCATTCCCTCTAAGATCAAAGTAATAAAAAGAAAATATCATGGAAAAAAGGTCTTGTTAAGTGGTGAATTTTGATGAATACGAATGGTTATATGCAAGTTGTAGTAGACAAGGGAATTGTAGCAGGCATACAATTAGAAGAGAAGAAAGGGAACAAAAGTGCAGAAGCCGGAAGAGAGCAAGAGAATGCTAAAAAAGGGTTCTAGAGAAAAGAGAACCAAGTGATACTAAGAGATCAAGCACAAGAGAGAAGCTTGATAGGGGATTATGTAGCAGTAATTAAGACTGGCTATAAGAGAGTGGCTTTAGTATAGCTCCCAAGTGGACATGGAAAAGCTCACAAGAGGAAAGGTGAAAATGACTCCAGATAGTCAGAGGAAAGGCTTAGAGGCAAGCCATATGAAAAGGAAAGAGGATGCCAGAACATATGGTAAAATGAATGTAGATGATGAAGAATTTGATATAGAGATGATTGAGTTAAGGGCACAACTCAATCATTTGGAACAAATTCTACAAAACGAGATCAGAGAGAATCTGAAATATGGAGTGAATGTAAGGAAAAGAGTCAAGTGGCCTGTTATGTGGTTATTTTCCAAGAAATTGATGCAAAAGATGAAGATTATTATGAAGAAGGAAAAGAGAAATAGTAGAAGTAAACATAGAGAAGAAGTTCACCTTTGTGAACCTAAAGGAGCGTCAATCCTAGGAGAGGATGATGATGAGAGTGATGGGATTATGGAGTGCTTGGAGCAACATAAATAGGAGATGTCGATGACATCAAGTGAAGAAGGAAATTGAGATGTATTTCAAACTAATTGTTTGTACGAGTGTGAAATTGTAGGTACTAAAGATCAATCAAATGGAGATGAACAAATGAAAAAAATGGAAGGAGCAACAATCCAAGAAAAGGACTATGCTTATAAAGGAGAGCAAGAGGTAGTTGATTCTAGAGTTGGACATATTCAAAGGATTTTTTTAGAATAATGGAGTTCAACCTTGTAGAATGAAGACAACCTTGAAGAGGGTTATAAAAGAAATCAGATCAAAATTTCACAATTTTGTGAAAAGAAGAGTAAGATGGGAGGTATAATTTGTTGGTTGTACATTTTCTTATTGAGTGTTTATCTAAATATTTCTGAATAAATTGTTTGTATGACTGGTAAATATTGGAAACTGGAAAAGGAGGAGACAATGTATCTCTTGGATATGTGCAATTATGGAAATGGGAGAGCTGATAAGGAGAGTGCACCTGAACACAATTCTGTCAATGGAAAACAAACTGTAAAGAGTCAAAGACTAGGAAGTAGCCAAGGACTCGAGGAAGAAGAGATATTGTTATCTCATGCAACCAGGAAAAGAAGGAGACTAACTTAGAATACAATCATAAAGAAGAATTTGAATAAATTTCTCAAGGAAGGACATAACATAGCTATGATTTCAAAGGTCATGAAGGGGTTTATGCAGAATAAATAATTAATTGGGATATATCTTAGATTGGTGGTTGTGATCAAAGAACTGGAGAAGATGGAAAACAAGTACAAGAAGAAGCTCATGTAATAGAAAAGTGCAGCCAAAAAGAAGAGAAATGTACAGAAGATGGGATAAATCAGCCTTCCATGGAGTAGTTGAAAGGAGAATGGTAAAATAAATCATTTTATTTGGAAGCTTATGAAGGGAAGTGGGAGAAAACTCTTGAAATTCTCTCACAGTACAAGGTTCGAAAATTGATGGCAGAATGGAAAAGATTGCTTCAGGGTGACAAGAATTGTAAATTTAGGTTTGAGGAAGGAAGAAATTTTTGGTTGATTAACAGAGATCAAAGGGATAGCCTTGAAGACAATTCAGACTTTAAATTTCTGAATTGGTTGCAGCAGGAATATCATAATTTTGAAGATGTAACTGTGTATGATCATTTCCAGATGACCATGATGATCATGAAATATTTGATTTTTAATTTTGTTCACAATTTAGAGAAAAATTTAGTTGATGATTCGCATGAAGAGAAAGGTTTCCAACAGGATGTAATTTGGGATGAAGAAAATAGAATTTTAACAACTCTTATGCATGATGTTATTGTGAATTCTAATTGCAAGCGTACGAAAAAAGCTCACTTTCGCTGTACATAAAAAACAACCCTAAAATCAAATATGGTTGTCAATTTCCTTAGATCTAAAATTAGTTGATCAGAATACATGCTACAAAATCTAGATCTATGAAATTAAAGACATTAAACAAAAAATAAAAGAAACAATTTCTCCATGCATCTAATAGACAAGACAAGAATAATTTTAAAGAATTTTGTATTAACGACACCTCGGAAGGGAACATAGAAAGATGCTACCAGTCCCCCATGAATGGGATGGGTTCTTGTATCTCCTCAGCGCTTCAGATCTAATATCTCTCTCTCTTTATGGTGTACAAAACCCAGACAAAAATGGAACTCAAAGGGAGCTCACAAGAAAAAAGATAGAAAATATGACAATGGAGGATCAAAGTCATACCAAAAGTATAGATCCTGAGTGATGTTTAGGCACCAAAAGGTAGTGAATGGATGGAAAAACCATTATATTTATAACAAAATATTGAGTTAGTCAAGATATTGGTGCATAATTAAAATATTATTAACCAAATCTAGATCCAACTTTTATGGAATATTTTACTATTTTTGTTGGAGGGAAAAATAATTTGAATTTTGTCAAATCCCATTATTTGTAAATAATAAATAAATAAATGATTTATTTATTATTTTAAGAATGTGGTTGACTAATAGTTAAATAAATAATTATTTATTCAATTATTTATAAATGATTTAGTCGAATTTAACAAGGAATTTTATTTAAATAATGCTTTAAGTAATTATTCCTAGAAAATAATAAGATAAATAGTGATTTATCTTATTAATTTTCCTGTTTTGGGTTAAATATGACCAATAATATTAATTAAAATTATTTTTAATTAGTTATCCCTTGAATAAAATCAAACAAATAAGGATTTATTCAATTATTCCTCATGGGGTTTCCTGTTTAGACCATAAACAACTTAATAAATTATGGATTACTAAGTTATTTTTCATAGTGAAAGCAATTTTACAAGGGTAAAATTGGTCTTACATGGTGTACTTTGGTTCATCTAATCGTAACAAGTTAGATGGCCAAAAATTGGTGTAATAGGTTTCCCCCTAGAGTGCGAGCATTAGGAGCTAATCGTATGACCGAAGTACGTTGTAATAACTCAATCACTAAACACCGAAGGGGGAGTGAGAGAGAGGGAAATATAAGGTATACTAAAAGCGCTATAGGACATGATATTTAGGAGGTGAGACCTACAAGTGTGACAAGTTTATTTTATGAGTGAGTACCTATTCTCGCTGTGATAACAAAGTACAATGAATAATGCATCCAGTAAACAAAGAACTAAACTATATAGTACATGCTGGCATAAACATGTGCTAGATAAAGACATGATAATGGATCCCACATACATATTGTGCCTGGACTTATACAATAATATCTGAGTACATGAGATATAAGGACAACCAAAGAGGCCTTGTAAATAGGAAAGGGCTCTAAAAATATAAATGATGCATGAAAAATAAAAGGCGCTACAGGTGGCTAAGCCCAGAACCGTCAAATATATGGAGTTGCATCCAAGGTCGTAGGAGAGAATTCATTTGGGCATGTGGGGGGCTACCTGAAGGGCCACCCCCTCATGAGGTCTGAAACATCTCACCCACACCTGGAAATCACTGGTACAATCTGTTGCATCACTAAACCATCAAGTATACAAATCTTTATCATTTCATAAGGAGATGGAGCTGAGAAACAATCAAGTTAAACGACAATAAAGAGCCCCTCTGCCTGATCTGAGGCACTGAAAAAGAGTGGAAGCTGGAACTAAGTTACACCACCCTCTAGACCTGTCTCCTGGAATGAATGACGTAATGTCGACAGAAGGAGGTCTGCCATAGGTGAGGCAATAAGGGATACTCAATTAAGGCACGAGAGAAAATAGTATAGCAACTGATAGATTGAAATAGGGGATGATGGTTGAATGGGGGGTACGAAGTAGTGGACTGAAGACTTCCATTATTAGAGCATAAAGGGCATGGATGACTTGGAAGCTACTGATTCGACACTGTAGGGGATAGGGGATAGTATGACTGGAGGCCAAAATGTGTGACATGAGAGAGGAACAAAGTAATGTAGGATAGAGGACTATAGCATGATACAAAGGAACAAGGGATAGACTCCATGGATGTGATGATGACTCAACTCGGATGCTCTAACAAGGGTGACTCGATGATGCTGCCACACATAATAGGCCTGGTGGGGACCATAAAAACATGAGTACAAGATATTTACTTACGATGAAAATCGTCAAGAGCATGGACAAGTATGAAGGCAAAGTGGTGCCCTAAGTACAAGTGTTGCATGTGAAGAAATTTGATTTTGAGGAGTGGAAAAGTGACCCTTATTGGAAAAAATGTATCGAAGTGAAGTATCAAATCAAAGAAAAATAAAGGATACACATTTTAGAGCTCAATGAGAGCTTTCCAATGGTGTTGATGGTTTGCCAAACTGACCTACTGTTTGGTCGCAGCTGGTGAAAGAAAAATTTGGGAGTTATTTTTTACTCGGGAATTTTCCCTCCAATTTGATTCGTTTGCAGGTGCAACTGTAGTGAATGTAGAGAGGAGGAAAGGCCCTAAATCTTGTGGCGATCGTGGTGCACAAACCGACTGTTGGAATCGAGATCCGTTAGTTACAGATAAGAGGCCTAACACCACTCTTTCATTTCAGTGGATTGAAAGTTCAGTTTACGAACTAAGAGCTCAGGAACATGCCCCTCCTCTTCTTCACTGCTGGGTCACACTTTTTGGGGCAAGAGATGCGATGTGGGTAGATTTTTTTTTGTTGAAAAATGCGACTTGTCCCAGGATTTTCCTGAAAAGTGTGACGTGTTCAAAGAAAAGGATTTTGGTGTTGTTTTTTGGCTGAGAGCTGGGTTTTATGGTTGAATGCAGTATTTCTTTTCTGTACAGTAAAAAATATGATTTTTTTGTGCAGATATGGCAGAGCTGAGGATGAACTCGAGAGAGAGAGAGAGATTTGGACACATTATGGTCAGAGATCTGAGAGGATCATGGTGTATGCACTGTGCTGGCTTGTTTTTGGGTCCTGAATTTTGTGCAGAACCCTTTGATGAGAGCTGGAAAGCCCTTGTTGGCTTATATTGTTAGCTATTGGGATCTGGATCATGAGATATTTATAGTGTAGGGGCACCAGATCGAGTTGACTGTCTAGGATATATTTTATGACTAGTCTCCCACCACTTGGGATGGTGGGAAATACACAGCCAGTGTTACCGTGAGGGCAGAACATAATGGATTTTGTGAAGTGCCATTTTCAATTAGGTCTCCATGTGAAGGGGACATAGATACCGATCGGGGATCTAGAGTAGCTAGAGACCCATGCTGTGGCTGCAGCGGTGCTGTGGATCCTGGGCAACTAGGCACTCCACCACATCATGGGGGGTCAGATGATGCTTTTTGAGAGTGTGTTGAGTGGGGCCTATTATGGGTGGGCCCAAATGATGCTATCGTCATTGAAACTACAATTGTCTCTATTCAAGTGGAAAGTGAACCATGATTGTGTATATGGCATAGTGTTGTGCTCTCTCTTCTTTGAGAATATCTCGACACTTCGGCTTCACATATAGATCCAGGATGGGGGCTTGAGAGAGCCCAAGATGCACCATTTGGGGTGGCTAATGTGCAGAGGGGGAGGTGGGGTAGTCATATGGGTGTTCCAACCCGAGTTTTTTGCTCATTGGGATTATATTCCATTGTACATAGATGATTATCCCTATAGCGGGATGAGTTATCATGGGGACCCGGACTTGCCATTGCTGCCAAGTCGAGCATCGGGCCCAATGGTAAGTGACAAGTTGCTAGTATTTTATGTGCATTTTAAAGTTTCAGAATATTTTATGTGGTACTGATTCATTTACTTTTGGTATGCAGATACAACACTGGTGAAACCGGCCGGGTATATGGGGTGGCCTGCAGTATCAGGAGCTGCAGCACTAGGTTGGTTGAGGGTCCACAAAATGAGGATCGAGTTGCCCTCCTGGAGGACATCCATTGTAGATGTGAGAGGCTTCTGACCGATGTTTGAGAGCACGGACATAAATACCTTGATGACGAGTACATAGAGCTATGTATTGGTCTACCCTCGGAGGGGTGTAGGGTCATGCGACACATGGCGATGGGCAGACAAGGGATGCGCGATCTACAGGCTACTAGAGATGAGCCATTGGCCCAGGATCCTCGAGATAATGATTAGATGTAGGGGCATGTGGTGCCACCAGTTTTGAGTTTTGTAACATGTTATGGGCATGTGATATGTATCAGAGTTGATGGACTCTAAAACATTTTGATCGACACATATAATGGATATGCATCGTTTTATGGTTTATTTTTATTGTCTTGTGTGAAATGTGTGTGATAAATGCCAATCCAAAACATTATTTGCAATGTTATCTACATAGTGATTTTGTGCTCTATGTACATGATTGAATGTGATGATTTCAAATTCATGTATCAAAAGCTTCACTCGTAAATATCTTCTAAAAAGGACAAGATTATGCACAAAATACACACCATTCAATTGCATGAAAAGAAGCAGGGAATATAAATGAACATGAAGGTGAAGGATGTGAGGGGAAAGGGCATCAGCTAAAAAAACTCATACTGCATCATATTTGACCTCGTTATTTGTGGCAATACAAATGCACACGTCGTTAGAATAAACAAGCGAATGAAAGGGGGTAAAAATGGCCCAAGTTGCTGAGGATAGATTCCAGGAGTAGCAACTTGCACCATCGGCATACCAAATATATGGTGTGGATGGGGGATCCATATGAAAGGTGCCACAAGACAACAAATGAGAGGATAATGATAAATGTTGGCAACCTGAACGCAAGGTAGAAGTTAAATAAACATGGCTAGATGGAGTGCTCTCGGTAGGATGTCTACCACTCACACACCGACAGGTAGGTGGTGTGGTGGACCTGCCTTGGGGGTAGCTTGTGCTCAAGTTGCAAAAGTAACCATAGACATGGATGGTGTCATTGCTCTTATGGGCAGGAAATATGAATTAAGGGATGGAAAAGGCTTCCATGATGTCATCATGAAAGTAGAAGATGGGGTGACTGGTGGAAGAAAGTCCACATGATGCGGCGAAGCTTCCTCACTCATCATCATGAGAAGAAAGGTTCACATGCACATTGTCATGGAGGGTGACCGAAAAAAAAGTAGATGAGGGATCCACCGATGTTGAGCCAAAGGTGATTGGTGAAGGGAGGTTGGGTGAAACAGAAGGGAAAGACCCAGAGGGGTCTTCCACCGCAGATCTCATAAATGATGACAGGTAGAGGATAGTGGCTGAAGACTCTGTCAGCTTGACATAGGGAGGGGGAATGTCAATGGGAGTCGATGTATCCTCTGGCTTTGTCAAAGAAAAACTTGCAAATAAAGGAGATGCAGACTTGTTGCGCTTGGCCTTGAATTGGAGAACTGCTTCCAAAGAGGTGCGATAGTATTTGACGCGGGGACAGAGGTGAGTACATTGGCCATGGAAATCACGTAAAGCACAAGGATTATTTGTGCACAAATTCTTGAGTTTCACGGCTGAATCAGATAGAGTAACATGGACCTCTAGGATATCTAACTCAGGAAACACTTCGTTGAGCATAGGCTTGAGATGAGGCAATTCAAGAAAATTATGGGTGGCATGACCGACAACATCACACAAAGCATATGTAGTGGTATTATTTGGAGGATGAGGAGGATCAGGGGTTTTCTAGGAAGCCTTGTATTTAGGTGCATTTTTATGGGCTTTCCCCCCTCACCCGAATATTTTGCAACAAGTTTAGGTTAATTTTGAGGTGGCTAGGGCACAGAAGAAAAGGGAGGGGTCATGGCGACCGGTTGGACCAGGGTCAAAGTTGTATAAGGTTTGGGATGACTAGGTAGGATAGTGGCTGGGGGATGAATGTACCATACTGGGATCCCTAGGGTCATGTTAGGAAGAGGAAAGGTAGCCATAACAGGTACCGAAAATACTCCAAAAGGGGGAGAAAGAAACGGTATCTAGCTGCAGGGGTAATGGCTAGGCGAGATAGCTTTGAGATGGTTAAGGCTAGGCGGAACGATTCCAAGAGGGTAGATAGGATCATGGACAACAACTAAAGGTGAGGGTCCTTGAGGAGAGGGTCCTAAAGGATGAGTCGAAGGACTAGGAGTAAAATGCGGAGGGCGGGGATACTCGCTAGTTGAACCATTCCATTTGAGGTCAGACCGAGACGATTGCATCATGCAAACATTCGACGAGCTAGGGTCAGAGATGAGAGGAGGGAGACCAGGGAATGAACCAAGGAAAGATGAATCTTTATAGGCTCCGAGTGAGACATTGGTTTGAATTTTGACTATTTTTTTATTGGCCACCAAAGAGATGATGCACTCAGGGGAGGTCTAAGACTTTGGTTTGTAATATGTCAACTGATCGATGGTAACGATCTTCCATTACGAGGAAAGAAAATATTGCGATGAATCGTAGATGGGACAACAAACATCGCATAAGTGTAGCTATAACCCAATATAATGTTGTAGTCTAAGGGGGCATCAATGACTTCTACGTCAACATAAACAATATTTCCCACAAGAGTAATAGGACAATTTTGGAACATGCCAAGGGGCTGGGAAGAGTGGCCATCCCATGCTCGGAGGGTGGTAGTGCAAGGGGCTAAGTTAGAAGATCTGAGTTGCTTCCAAATTGAAGCAGGCATCACACAGGTGGATGCCCCCTTGTCAATGATACAACGGGAGACGTCACCATTATCAATCTTGATGGGGATTTCGAAGGCGACAGAAGTAGGAAGGGGGGGATGTTCTGACCGGTTAACATCAAAGATAAAGAAATGATTTTCTGAAGGATCCACAGTGCCCATGGTAGTTAGTAGAGATTTTCATTATGAAGGGCACGATTAGATAACTTTCAGCATTGACATGTTGACAGGGGATTGCGCCAAGTCATCTACTATATTATAGGAGTTGAAAACTTTACCAGAAGCAACATATCGGTGTAATGGTACCTTGGGGATCTTGGTATGAACCTCTGCCTTAGGCTGAGGGATCAGTAAAGAACCATTGGGTGTCAAAAGAGGCTCTATGGGACCTGAAGAAGGGGGCTCGGGGGTAGACGTGGCAAGGGGCTTATTGTAATGACGGGGCTGAGTCTGAAGGTTGAGGTCAATGGTAATTCGTTGGTCAGATTTCATCATGAGATTCTGGTAATCGGAGGTAGCAGATGGAGGAGGTTGAGAGGCTGCTTGATTTTTAGGGGATTGGGTAGCCCCGAATCCATGATGGGGGAAAGGATTGGTAAACACAGCCAGTTGGATAGGGATAGCATTGGGAGTAACCAAAGGGAAGGCTTTCTATCCTCGAGATGTCGCTTGAGCTTCCCACATCGGACTCATATGAGGTAAAAGAGGAAAATCATGGGTGTACTAACCATAGACACCGCAACAAGAACAAGGTTTGTTTGTGCAAACTGGCCTGTCCTGCTTGGGCTGAGTGCCCTTTTGTTGGGTTGCTGTGTTAGGTGCATTCCCTTTGGGATTATTTCCTTGATTACCTAGGGTAGATTGGTTTTGGTTTCCTTTCCTCTTCCTTTTGGTAGTAGGAGTATTAGTCACACCCTGTTGTCCATACACCTGACCCTGGGAGGGTGGTGGTTGCTCTTGTAAGTGTCGAGAAGGCAAGGGAGGCTGAGGTACTAATTCTAGAGGAGCTGGAGCACCAGGTTGTGGATATGGATAATAAGGAGGTTGGGCAACATTTTAGTAAAAATGTTGGGAAAAAGCAGGAGGCATGTCGTATCCTAGATACATGCTACCAGGAGGGGGAAAAGAGCTGGAGGAGCTGGCCCCCCCTAAGGGAAACCATAACCAATGGGAGGATGAGTGTATGGATGAGAAAGTTCTCCAATGATACCTTCGGCGACATGGGATCCTCTGGTGCGTTGGAACCACTACGTCTAGGGAGATCAGGTAAGACGGTATAAGCATAACCAAACTTTGCATAGATCAAGTTATATTTCAATGCAATATGGAGAGCAGCTTCTTCGGACTGAGGGAAATGAGATGTGACATCTTTGCCAATAGTAGGCAAAAGGGATCCGAGAAACCTATCCATGTAGACATGGTATTCGAAGGTAGCAGCTCGACATATTCTTTTTCTTCTTTGCCATTCTTGGACATGATCAGATAGGCGAGTCACAGACGATTGACGGAAAGAGGTCAAGAGTTTGGTACCGATGTCATAGTGAAGGGGAAACTGAAATTAAGACAGAAAAGCCTGGGCATGAGTCGCAAAAGTAGTATAAGAGGCGGCGCCCTAATCGAAATACCACTTGGAAGCTTCTCTAGTAAGCATACGCTGGAACAACTGAAGACGGACGGAGTCATCGGTGATGGAGTTAGACGAACACCACATGTGGAAATAATGGACATGGTTAGTAGGATCCTCTCCAGTAGGACCTTCAAACTTGGGGATGTCTGAAGGGAGCTTGGTTGGCATAGCAGGCCAACCATAATCATGGTGTATGAGGTAATTAATCAACTAGTTAAAATCAGGAAGGATGAGGCCTTCCATGTAAGGGAGCAAGAAAGTAGCCAGATAGTTCTTATTGGGGCCCCACTAGTGGTATTCCCAACATTGGGGACGAGGCTACCACCAGTGTTAGGTCCTGAACTAGACATGGTGAAGGTGATAGGAGGAGAGCCGAGGATAGAACCAAAAGGGGAACCCGATGAACCAGAAGCACAATCACAATGAGGACTCAGTCGATGACAAACTCGAACCCTACATGGAGGAGTAATTATTCCTACCAGAAACTGAGGATGAAGGCTAAGAAGTCTCTGGGATAAACGCCTTTGGGGCGCAATGATAGAAAACAAACACGGATCACAGAAGGAAGAGAGACCAAAAAGGGAAAGAAGCACAAGAACAAATTATTACAATGTTGAAACAAGGGCATGGAGGTGCAAGATCAAATGATTACAATGTTATAGTCTTGGCCCGGTGGTGTAAATCAGGCACCCTTTACTTAGGGTGTGTGTGTATGGGATAAGTGTGTTAATTTTAATTAAACCTAGACATGTGGAGAAAAAAAAAAGGTGTTGTATAACTGTAAAGTAAACTGAATATGATAGAAAATAAACAGTTAAAGATGCATCAATTTAAACACAAGGAGGAGGGCTTCCCAACAACTAGTGTATGGGTGGGTAAAATCTAGTTAAAACATACAAAATGGCCAATGGATCTAAATTAAGGAGGGATAGGGATCTCAATGTTAGATTTGCAGGAAATAGGTACAAAAAAAAACAAAAAACCAGAGGGAAAAGGGTTGCAAATGAGGTGGTGAAAGGCTACAACCTGAAGGGAAACAGAGGGGACCCTAGAGGAGGACCAAAAAAAACTGAAAAAGGGGTGATTTGAATGGATGAATAACCAATTAGAAATGGATCTAGAATACAGGATCAAGTCTAAAAGTGGCTAAACACACTGAAATCTCAGATGACCTGCTTCAACTAAACTCCTCGTAAAAAGGTGGAAGCGTATTGAAGCCCTAAGAGGCTTGGTTCCTTCTTCGACGAGTAAAACATATAAATTACAGGTCTAATACAGGTGGAGAGGGAGGTCATACAACCTTGAATAGTAGCCTAGACAAACCCAAAAAAGTCACAGAAAATTTCTTGCAAAAATTTCAAGTCGCAGTTTCTGACCTATTTTCCACAGAGGTTGCATTTTTCTGGTGGTTTTCTGCGCCTTGAAGGTTGAGGTCACAGGTTTTGGCCCAAAAAGTGTGACGTTCATTTCTGGCCATCTCGGGAGTAGGTTTCATAAAAAGTGTCGTCTCAGCTGTGGCTTATACCTTTCACCTGCACAATAGGCCCAGAAACACATGGAAGTTAGAATTCTTACTTTTTTAGGGTTTTGAAGGTTAAAAACAACATCGAGAAAAGAAAAAAAAAGAAGCTGAAGAAAAAACCTAGGGTTTGAAGCACCTGGTCATGCAAGGATATGGAAAACAACATCGGTCGTAATCATAAACCCTTGTGGAGTCACCCGTTTTTAGTGTGAATTCTAATTGCAAGCGTACGAAAAAAAACTCACTTTACCTGTACATAAAAAACTAACCTAACATCAAAGATGGCTGACAATTTCCTTAGATATGTAGTTAGTTGATCAGAATAAATGCTACAAAATCTAGATCTATGTAGTTAAAGACAATAAACAACAAATAAATGCAAGAGTTGATCCATGCATCCAATAGACAAGAGAAGAATATTTTTAAAGAATTTTGTATTTATGACACCTGTGAAGGAAACATAGAAAGATGTTACCAGTTCCCCTCAATGGGATGGGTTCTTGTATGTCCTCAGTGCTTCAGATCTAATATCTCTTTCTCTTGATGGTGTAGAAAACCCATAAAAAATGGAACTCAGAGGGAGCTCACAAAAAAAAAGATAAAAAAATATTACAATGATGGAGGATCAAAGTCATACCAAAATTATAGATCTAGAGTGATCTTTAGGGAAAAAAAGGTAGTGAATGAATGGAAAAACCATTCTATTTATAAAAAAATATTTATTTATTCTACATATTGGTGCATAATTAAAATACTATTACCGAAATGTAGATCCAACTTTTATGGAATAATTTTTTTTTTTTTTGCAGGGAAAAATAATTTGAATTTGGTCAAATCCTTTTATTTGTAAATAATAAATAAAAAAATTATTTATTTATTATTTTAAGAATTTGGTTGAGTAATAATTAAATAAATAATGATTTATTCAATTATTGATAAATAATTTAGTCAAATTTAACAAGGAATATTATTTAAATAATGTTTTAAATAATTATTCCTGGAAAATAATAAGATAAATAGTGATTTATCTTATTAATTTTCATGTTTCGGGTTAAAATGATGTTTAATTAATTATCCCTTGAGGAAGATCAAACAAATAAAGAATTATTTAATTATTCCTCATGGGGTATCCTATTTAGACCATAAACAACTTAATAAATTATGGATTACTAGGTTATTTTTCATAGCGAAAGCAATTTTACTAGGGCAGAATTGGTTTTACATAGTGTACTTTGCTCCATCTAATAGTAACAGGTTAGATGACCAAAAATTGGTGTAACACAATATATTATTAAAGAGGACTGTAGAGAAAGAGACATGGAAGAATTTGAACAAAAGTTGTTCACAAGTCCAAAAGGAGGTGAAGACCAAATATTTGATGATGTAGAAGTCGACAGTGCAGATAAATATTATGTGAATGAAAAGATGAATTACCATGATGAAGAAATTCAAGGGAAAATTTTCACAATTGAAAATCAAAATACAAGAGATTGGTTTTATGTTTTCATTCCAAGCAAGCATTCAAGCGTGTTTGAAGATGAAGGACTTCCACATAAAGCGTTGGATGTGTGGATAATGAGAAAAGTAGAGGAATGGTATATTATAACTTCTACCAATGAATTGTGGACTGATATACATCATGATAAAAAAATAACCTCTTGGAGGCAACCCATGATGTTGATAATGGAAGCACAAGGTAAAACAATTGACAAAAGGCGCACTAAGCAAGGTTTTAAATATTTTGAAACCTTGAGAGAGAAACTGGTTGAGTGTAAGATATCTTGTGAAGGAGTAAATTATTCAGTCTGAAGAGGTAGAGATAAAGAGGACAACATTGGAAACAAAATCGTTCAAGTGGATAACAGGGAACAAAAGCAATAATAAGCGGGTGATTGATAATGCAATTAAGAAGAAGATGGTTGCATAAAGGCAATTTAAGAATTCGGACCTAGGAGGAATTTATACATCTACAAGGCAACAATAATATGGCAAAGCAAGTGGTGAAAAAAAGCATAAAGTTTGGAAACAAGGATGACTTCAAGAACAATAATTCATGATTCAAAGATCATGGAATATTTTGTTCCTTGGGAGTCTGATGCGGGATCATCCTACTCCATAAATTCATTTTTGAAGAAACCTAAGGGGAAGGTTTATTTTATGAAGGGAGAGATTCCAAAATGTTTAATTTATTAAAATGATGATTAATTTGTGATTGTTCTCGAATGCATGGGAACATTTGAGATCTTAGCTGTTATAAGTTTCATGCATATTTTATGGAGCTGAAATATCTCTTAGAGATTGAGTTAGGGATTTTAGGAGTTTGGTGAGGAGATTTTATAGGTTCTGAACTAAAATTAGTTGAGAATCCTTTCATTTTAAATATGATATTCCTTGGGGGTATTCGAGGGGGGATTAGATAAGAAGAAGATAGAGTGAGGTTGGTGTGATAGGAAGTGTGCAAAGGCCAAAGACTCAAAAGGGTCAAAGGAATGAGATCAAGCCTATGCAAGCTATGTGGAAGCTTTGTATAACTTATGTATGTTTGTGAGATTTAATGAAAATTCTCTATTTTTGTGCGGGAATTACATCTCTGCATATTATTTTTTACATGTGACATTAATTCCTATTATAATATGTGAGAAAGGTTATATTTTGGATGAATAAAGCTTGGTCTATAGGTTTTCTAGTAGTAAGGAAACCTTTTTAATTGAATTTGTAATCAGAATCCCTGAACTCGAGACGATATCAATTAAGATCATTGATCTATTCTATGATCAAATGATCTACATAAAGAACCTATGTGAGTTACATTTTGGGGCTGAATGTATGTGATTGTTAATCTTGTAAAATGTGGTTTCTATTTTATGTTAGTCTCTCGCATCTCACATTAGAGTCATGATGGAGAAACATCTTGCTCCGAGTCCAGGTTGAAAAAAAATTGAATTTCATGGTTTTGGCAGATCGAAATTTGGTTAGATCCTTCAATGATTTATCCTTTGAACTTGTGAATCATGTCTCAGAAACTGAGAAATTGAAGAAAATCAGAGAAATTTCGGCGAAGAATTAGAGTTTTGGGTGAAACAAAGTATCGATTGGCCTTTAATGGAAAGACGCCATAATCGAGTCACAGTGGAAGCATATCAGTCTCATAGAATAAACAGAAGAATGAAGGTGGAATGGATGGTCGAGATTAGATCACAAAAATGAAGCAGGTTATATGGACGAACGAGATCATATTGCAAATCTAAAGTGAGAGCGATGGATGGTTAAGAACCTATCGCAGAAATGAAGTAGAAGTTGAACGATCAAGATCGCATCACCAAATTATAGTGGAATGTGGATGGTTGGGAATCCATATTGCAACTGGAGAAATGAGGTCATTAAACGATCTGGACACTGCGATAAGGAGCCACATGTCGTCTGAATATTTTCTTCGCATATCGCAATTGGGTCAAACAACCTTGTTATTGCTATTCATTAAATGCATGAATGAAATAAGGGCTGCGATTTTTGAAATCACAAAATCGAAAACTTTGCGATATATGTTATGTGCAATGTGCAATGAGGTTAAAGTTTTAAATTTGAAATATTATGATGTGCCGATTTGTGATATTGTGATGAAGCTTAAATTTGCGATATGGTGATAAGAATATGCAGAGAAGGTCAGTAAATGTGTATCAGTCATGTGAAAAAGTATGAAAGGGCGATACGGTAAGGTATTTGGGTTTTAATCCGAAATGCCACATATTTGGTTTTGATAATTGAAAATGGAATAAAAAAGATCCATAAGAGATCTAATGAAAGTATGCGAGGTGTGTTTAAAAGTTAAAGCACACTTTATGTTAGAATAAATCTTGGGATCCGAGTAGAATAAGTTTTGGGTCTCCACATTGAGTATTTGCGGCCATATGGTTGTATCGCTTCTTCGATGTAGGAATGTACTCTAAAGACATAATCCTTCTCTCCACACAATCTCTCAGATATTCATACCAGATATTAATATTGTTAGATCTCTCATGAAAAATGGACTAACCGAGAGTTTGATGCAACTTTGGTTTTCACAATAAATCACCATCAGATCCATCTGCTGACCAAAAAACCCAACAAGGATCGTCCTCTTCGAGGTAGCCTCAAAAACTACTTGACTAGCATCCATGTAATTTTCCTCTGTTGAACTGAGTGAAATTGATCTCTGCTTCTTGTTGTACCAAGAAACTATCATTGACCCAATACTGAAGCTGCCCTTAATGTGATCCTCCTATGAGATGGAATCCCTGCCCAATCTGCATCTGTGAAGCCTTGAAGCTTCACTCCCGCTGTCCGCCTATACCAAAGCCCAAATTGAGTGGTGCCTCTAAGCTATCTCAACACATGTTTTCCTGCCTTCTAATAGAGCTAGGTAGGATTAACCATAACTTGAATAAGCTAGTTAACCACAGAACATATGTCTATTTTTCTATTCACCAAGTGCACGAGTGAACCCACAAGCTGGCTATAGATGCTATCTTCCACTTCACTTGAAGTACCATCCTACTTCCTCCAATTCACTACTAGAGGATTATGCATGTGTTTACTTCTCTCCATGTGAAAATTCTTCAGAATATCGTTGGCATAATTTCCTTGAGATACAAATACTTCCCCATCTATTTGAAAATTTCCAAACCAAGTAAGTAATGCAAAAGCCCCATATCATTCATCTAAAATTCTCTTGCAAGATCCTCTTTAAAATATTTGATCAGCTACTCATCAACTATCAGAATCAAATCATCGATATATAATATAATAATCAATAATTTAACTTCTACCAAAATATGGTAAAGGTTCGCATTTGATTAACTTTTGGTGAAGCCCAACCCGATGAATTAACTATCGATCCTAGTGTACCAAGCATGAGGTGCTTATTTTACTCCATAAAATGCTCAAATGAGTCTACACACATGTGAATATCTGTTGAAGGTCTCAAATACTTCTCATTTCCCAATGTACACCACTTCCTAAATCACTCCATCAAGGAAATTTGTCTTTACATCCATTTCATGTATCTTACATACCATCTGCGCTGGAAGTTCAAGGATAGATCTGATTGACGAGTACCTTGCAACTGGACAAAAAATCTTCTTTTAATAAATTCCCTCCACCTAGGATAGGCCATTTCCCAAAAATATGGCCTTGTGTTTCTCAACACTCCCATTTGTTTCCTGATTCACCTTGTACATCCACTTGGATCCTACAAATGACTTTCCATATGGTATTGGGAGAACTTCCCATGCACTATTCTTGATGATGGAGTCATAATATTCAACCATGAAATGAACCCATACAGGTTTCTTCACTGATTCCTCGAATGAGGATGTCTCTATATATACACTCTCTCTCATAAGAGCCATGTAGCTAGTTTATCTATTAGGGGACCTTCTCTGCCTATGATGTGATATGGGTTCTCCCACATTCTCTCTAGCATCAAGCACCAACCTGTCATCCTATTTGGTGCAGTTCCTTCTATCGATATATATCTCTTCATGATTGGGTACTTCCAATATTTGGTTCTCTGCTTGTGGCTGCTCCACATCTTGAGTTTCTTCTTTTGGAGCTAAGTGCTCCTCAACTGCATGCAACTAAAACTCCCTCTCAAGGGAAATTTCTGTGACCTTTTCTTAGTCAAATTTCACATCTCTCCTTATCAGTGTCATCGTGTGAGATGGTATGTACACCCAATATTTGTGAGGTGTATCGGTGTACCCCAAAAATATTCCCAACTCAACTGTCGGTTCTAGCTTATTCTTGAAATATTTGGTGACATGAAAATAAACTAATGAACCAAAATTTTTATAGTGAACCACATATGGTTTCTTACCTCAAAATCCTTCCTCTGGTGTACTCATCCCAAGAATCTGATGATGAGTTATGTTTTGAACAAATGCAACTTTCTTGTATGCTTCAACCCACAAGTGCAATGATAGGCCCTGATCATGCAACATCTCTCATGTTTCTCCTACAATAGTTCTACTCTTCCTTTCTACAACCCCATTATGTTGTGGTTTATGATGTTCTATCACTTCCCATCGAATTCCTTCTGAAGCAAAAAAATTCTTGAATTAATTCGACACATATTCTCCACCATTTTTCTCATGAGAGCCTTCACCTTCTTCCATGTATCTTTATCGACAAGTGCTTTGAACTCACAAAAAATTGAGAACATTTGATATTTCTTCTACATGAGGAATATATAACACTTGCATGATAAATAATCTACAAAAATAACATCTATTTTTTATTGTGGAGGCTATCAAGAACGTTCCACACACATCTCAGTGAAATCTTTCAAGGATTGGCTTTGCTCGACTCTCCTTATCATGAAAGGTGGATTTTTTGTACTTACCTTATGTAAAAACTTTGCATGTATCTCGCTACTCAAGTGCACCCTTGGGAAGTCTTGTAGAAATCTGTTGCATGAAATTCAAAGCACCATGGTGTAGATGGCCCAATATTTTATGCCATAACTAGCTGATGTATGGAATCCACACCTTCTCTGCTTTGATGCTCAAGGAAGAAAATTCTTCTACATCCAATTTGTAGAGGCTCTTTACCCTAACCCCAATATTTTTCACTTTTCTCGTGGCTTTTTTATGAAGGAACACATTTCCTTTGTTAAATATCACATCATAGCCATAGTGTTCTAACATAGCAATTGAAACTAAATTCTTCTTTAAACTAAGAACAAACATAATATCTTTTAAGTGAGAGGAGTACCAAAATCCCTCTAAAATTTAACAGTACCTATGTTAGTTGCACCATACCTCTTGTTATCTCCCATATCGATGTGCCTATGGAGATCCTTCTCCTCCAAGTTGTTGAATAATTATTTGTTGTTGGTCATATGGAATGAAGCTCCATAATCAAGGTACCACACAAAACACATCAGTAATGACACCATGCATGTCATGAGAGTGAAATCCAACTCGAAATGTGAAGCAAGAGCTTCACAAACCCCTCCTCGTGAGGGCTTCTTGTTAAACTTCTTGTGCAGACACTTTGTGTCATACTGTCCCAACTCGTGATAGTGAAAACATTGAATCTTCGAAAAGTCCTTCTTCTTGCCTTCATGGCCAAAATCTGATTTGAAATGGTATGCCTTCCCTTTTTCTTTCTTTTCCTTTCCAACCAATGCATAGTTATCCTCATCATCAGTATTTTATGAGGATCCATCTCTCATATTATTTCAAATCTCATCTTGTAGCAAGTCAGTCCACAACCACTCCCACTGTGGTAGATTCTCCCTCCCATTCATCGAGTTCTAGTAGCTATGCCTCCTTTTGGGAAGGCCTAGAAGTACTAGGATCAACATATCATCCTCACAAAATATAAAACAAGCACTTCCAAGCTCTTCTAGAAATTAAGAGAACTTCGTAAAGTATTTTGGTATTTTTTCGCCCTTCTCCATATTTATTTTTCTAATCTTGTCCTTCAATGTCTGCTTCCTGTGGCTCTTACTATTCTAAAATGTAACAAGCTTGGTATTTTTTCACCCTTCTCCATCGTAATTTTTCTAATATTGTCCTTCAATTCCTGCTTCCTATGGTTCCTACTATTCTAAAATGTAATTTAGGTTACAAATAATAACCACTATCTATGGGACATGTATTCCAAGTTGAATGTTGGGAAAAAACATCCTAGTGGGTGTTAATTTGGTTTATTATAGATAAGGAAATTGGAAAAGGCAAAGGCAAAGGCTTAGGAAAGGAAAAATGGTATTTTTTTCACATTTATTTATGAAAATAATGAAAATTAGGAGAAAAGGGAGACAAAAAGTCACAGGTTGCATGTGACGAGGAAAATGAAGGAAACAGAGGCCTCATACATAAAAAGGATTCTAAGGACCAGTTGATACCTTTTGGTAGTGCATATTTGGAGCTCTCTCATTATTCTCTCTCTCTCTCTCTCAATCACTCACTCTTGGGAACTTAGAGCTTTTGGAGCACTAAAAGGAAAGAAAGCAAGAAGTAGGAGGAATTAAGCAAGAAGAAGCAGGAATCGAGCAACTATAACATGATTGGATTATTAGACGGATTCGAATTTGAGTGAGGCCGATCTCTGAATTATTATTGAATGAGTTCATGTGCTTTTTTTATTTAGGGACTAGTGATCCGAGTTTTGATTATGGTAAAGCCTGGGAGGTGGTTTTCTCTCTATTTAAGCCTAGGAATCTTGAGTTTGGGATATATAGAATATCCTGGAGGGTATCTCTCAGTTTAGGGCCTAGTGACCCCTGATTCAGAATATGGGTGGTGGTAAATCCTAAGAGAATAGGAGATAGGAAATTTACTCACAGTTTATGCAGAGAGAATCCAATTATAACCATGCGTATCTTGGCCTAGTGATCGGGTGTAGATCACGATAAAGTCTAGTTTATAATTGATGAGGGTGAGGTGGTTTATCCTCGATATGCCCTGGTTGCTTTTTTGGTTTGAGTCCCACATTCATGCTTGAAATATGGCACATGGGTAATTGGCTGAAGAGATATTTGTCTCAACCAATCTATGGTCAGGTGGAACATGTAAGTCCCCTCTTTGATTGGTTTTTTCACTCATTAATAACAAGCGCATTCATTTGGTATTTGATGCATGATTGTACTTGTTATTATGTGGATTATTTTGTTGTTGTATCCATGGTATTTATGTTGTTATTACGTTGGTTATAGGAATGTGTTTCATCAGTGATGATGTATAGCTCTACCCATCTTTTTACTTGTAAATGAATGCACAATGTATCTATGGTAAAATATATTTTATTGCAGCTAATGATGGAAGGGATAAATGAGACCCCAATGTTTAAATATTTCATTTACACTTGTAGATTCACTGTTTGTGATATGTTGAAATAAATGCATCTCATGGCTGGGAGGGGTTTGGGTGAGTTCCTAATGATGTGATTGCTTATGTACCTTTGTTTTAATTTATTTATCATATCCTATATTTTCATCAAGCTATGGGAAGTGACCTGGGATTTGGGGATAAAAAAATGGCACGAATCTCGGAGTTGCAGGCACATAAGTCACCAAACTGGGCCCTGGATACTACCTTTCCTTGGCATGTCCATGGATATAGGCTTCTAGCTGTGGGAAGTGACCTGGGATTTGGGGCTAAAAAATTGGCATGAATCTCGAAGTTGCAGGCACATAAGTCATCAAACTGGGCCCTAACTGCTACCTTACCTTGGCATGCGTGTAGATAAGCCTGAAATTGGTCAGAACATCAGTCTCCCTTATGGTTCAGGGGCTTGGAAGGTTGGGTTACCTTATGAGGATGTTTTGGATGATGTGTAAGGTGTGTTTGCTTCCATTGGTTCCACTTCCTTAATGCCATCTAGGAGGTTGAATCTCATATTATTAGCCTCTTGTCACAAGTTTACCCCAGTTGGCCAGTTACTTGGGTTGATGTGGGAAGATGATGTTACAGAGTGGTATAAGAGCATGGTTTCACTCGCCTTGGATGGAGTTTGGTTTATATTCTCTTTGTGTTATATCTGATACCACAAAGTGGTATCAGAGCATGGTTCAACCCTTGTACTGTGTCAAACCAGGAGGTAACTCCGCAAAACTGAATATGAATTAGATGGATATCATGTGTGTACTTATACATGGAGGTGAGGCTATTGGGATTCACTTCCAAATGTCTCTTGGCCTTTCTTATTTACTAAATTACAATAATATACAATCTCACCCAATCCCTTAGGATTAGGTGTCAACATTCCCCCCTTTAATCTGAAGGGATAGTTGTGAGTCCAAGCATTGTTCTGAACTTTTCAAACTTTTCTCTTCCAAGCGCTTCGATGAAGATGTTTTTGGTCTGCTCATTTCTGGAAAAATGACATAGATGGATGGTTTTTGCCATAAAATGATGTTGAATCAGATGGTATTTTGTATTTATGTGCTTTCTTCGATCATGAAACTTCGAGTTCTTGGCCAACTTTATTGCAAAAGTGTTGTCAATCATGAGTGGTCTTGAATGAATTTTTTTCATCTGCAAATCTTATAGGATTTTGTTGAGCCACACAATTTCCTTTTTTGCTTCAGTTGCTCCCACATATTCTTCCTCGGTTGTGGAATCTACTGGAACTGACTGTTTGTGTGATCTCCATAAGACAACTCCTAATCCAAGACTCATGGTATAACCTGAAGTAGACAACCCAGTTTCTTTGTCCCCATCAATGTCTGAATCAGAGTATCTGATCAAGCTGAAATCGCCTGCCTATGTATATTTGAGTCCAAAGACTGGAGTCCCCTTCAAGTACTTTAGAACTCTTTTTGCAGTAGACCAATGACCTTCACAAGGTTTTTGCATAAACCTGGAGAGGATTCCAACAAAAAATGAGATGTCTGGTCTGGTGGTATTCAAGTAGATAAGACTTCCTACAAGCTATCTATACTTCGTTGCATCGTCGAATTCCTTCCCTTAAATGGATGTGAGCTTCATTTTTTGTTCCATTGGAGTGGTTAAGGGATTGCATTCATCCATGCCAAACTTGTTCAAAATATCTCCAATGTACTTCTTTTGAGAAGGAAATATAAATTTAGGATGTTGAGTTACTTCAATACCTAGATAGTAATGAACATAACCCAAATCAGTCATTTCAAAACCTTTCTTCAATTCTTTCTTGATGGATGCAATATAACAATGATTTTTCCCTGTCATCAGAAGATCATCTACATACACCACAAGATATACAACTATTTTTCCAACTTTCTTAACAAACAAAGTTGCATCATCGAGATCAAAATGTTTGAATTCAAGTTTCAGAAGATGCTCTATTAATTTCTCATACCAGGCTCGTGGTGCTTGCTTGAGGCCATAGAAGGATTTTGTAAGCTTGCATAGTTTGTGTTCTTGGCCCTTCACAACAAATTCTTATGGGTGGGACATAAAAAATTTCTCCTTTAGATCTCCGTTCAAAAAGGAAATTTTTACATCCATCTAATGGAATTTCCATCCCTTCTAAGCTGCTAGGGAAAAGAGTGTTTGGATGGTGGCCCATTTTGCTGTGGGAGAAAAATTTTCTTCATAATCGACCCCTTATTTCTGTGCAAAACCTTTTTCCACAATCCTGGCTTTGTGATTTTCAAGTGAGCCATCTACTTTTTACTTGTTCTTGTAGACCCACTTACAACCAATTGGTTTGGGTCCCAAAGGAGGATCAACCAACTTCCAAGTACCATTCTTTATCAAGGCATCATACTCCTTTTGCATCGCTTCATTCCATTCGTCATGAAAAGTGACTTCTTTGAAGGAATTTAGCTCATGATTAGCAGACAAAATCAATTCACAATTATAAGCAATATCCATATAAACAGGTGAATCAAAATTATCTACATCACCTTCATTTTGTCTAGTGGAACTTCTTGTTCCTGTATTTCCAACCTCATTGGTATGAACATTTTCTAGTGTATTTTTCAGCCATTTGGGTGGGCCTTTTGGAGATGGTCTAGGATTCTCATTTGACTGAGTTGGAATTGAATCAAGATTCAATCTCTCAATTATTTCAATCAAATTGTTCAAGGTGTCATCCGTGGTTGGTTATTCATGTGGGGGAGAGAGTGCTTCGGGAAATGATTCCACAAGTTGATTCAGAATAGGAATCCCCCCTTTAAGATGTGGAATCTGATTATCAAATTCTTGAAAATACTTTGCATGTGTGAATCTATCCAGGCGATCAAGTTACCGCTCAACAACATTGTCAATCTTGGAAGATTCAAGTAATATGACATATCTTTCTATTACAAAATTATTATTGACTTCATCATTGAGACGATATCCTTTAGAGGTATTGGAATACCCCAAGAAGATACATTTTCGACTTCTAGCACCAAGTTTATTCCTTTGTACCTTGGGTATCAAAGAAAAACAAGTGGAACCAAAGACCCTAAAATGCTTTACCGAAGGAATGTGGCCATGCCGCATTTCATAAGGAGTTTTGTTTCTGATTGAATTTGAAGGACACCTACTCTTTATGTATACAGCACATAGAACTACATCAGCCCAAAACATCAATTTTACAATTAAATTTGTCATGTTCATTCTTTCAGCTACACCATTCTACTAGGGAGTACAGGGAATAGTTCTTTGATGTTTGGTCCCATGTTGACAAAGATAATTTTCAATTTCATTTCAAGTTTATTCTTTTCCATTATCAGTATGCAAAGAGCCAATACGAGTTTGTGCATCATTTTCAATCCATGCATGAAAATTCTTGAATGTTTGAAAAGCATCAGATTTGTTCTTCAATAAGTAAACCCAACAAATTCTGGTGTAATCATCAATAAATGTCATCATATATTTATTTCCATTTGTAGAAGCAACAGGCATAGGGCCACATAAATCTAAATTAATAAGCTCAATTTTTATATGTGCTCTGGAATGTGAATCATGAAATTGATGTTTGCTATGCTTTCCTAGAATACAAGCATCACACTGCTTAAGTTTCCTTGGAATTGTGGGCAATCCATTAACACCATTTTTCTTCAACAATCAAAGGTTTTCATAGTTAAGTGTCCAAATCTAGCATGCCATAAAAGACTTGATGGGAATGTACCTTCATCATGATGTGAAATAAATGCAAAGTTTTGTGCATGAGCAGAGGAACCTTGCAACTTCAAGAGTCTTCTTTCTTCTATTCCCTCCATGACAAGTGAGCGATATGATGCTTTTCTGACCTCAGCCTTTCCATCAAAGATGTCAATGGAGTGTCCTTGATGACAGATGTGGACCAAGGACAACAATTTTCTCCTCAACTCAGCAAGGTATGGAACCTCACGTAGAAGATGATATAGAAGACCAAACAACTTAAGCCTGATTGTGCCAAGCCCTGATGGCTTGAGTTTGGATTTATCTGCGAAGTATAATGCTCCATCAAATTTGTCAGTAGGTTCTTCAAAAAAATATTTTCTAAATCTCATGTGACATGTTTCTCATGAATCTAGCAACCAATCATTTCTCCAAGAAGTAAATGAAACATCAAACACGTCTTCAGTTACTCCATTGTTACAATGTGCTACAACATAATGAGCGGATTCATGTGCTTTACCTTTGTCTCTATCATGAGTTTTAACTTTTTCTTGATTTATTTGATGCTCAATTTTATCCCAAGGCAACCTACATGTAGATGCATCATGCTAGTATTTATTGTAACGTATGCAATGAGGATGGTATTTTTAAGTTTCAATTTGTCTACCCCCCCTTCCTCTGAAATTTATTCTTCCTCTTCCTCTTCGGCCACTTCTTCCTCTAGAAGAATATTAAGCATGACTCTTCTCTCTATGTGCAAAGAATACAAACTGTTCAAAACATAGAGGGGCTATCATACTTTCAAAAGCCTTCTCTCTTTTTGTGCAAACTTTTTCTGAAGGGAATCAAAGGTGATCTTCATGAGGTTTCCACTTGCTTGCAAGGACTCAAGATAATGTGAGTAAGTGGGATACAATACCTTAACATATGCTATGAGGGGTATATCAACTTCTACACCAGTGTTCTTAATGTCATGCATGATAGATCTTACTTATGAAGCTAAAGAAAGAGGGTCATCATTTTTCAATTCAAGAGTGAATAGCTTATTCATTAACTAAACAATTTCAAGTTCTGAAAGTGAGTCATAGAGTTTTCTAGCTTGCTCAAGGCTTCATAGGCATTGAAAAATGGTGTAATATGGTGACTTGCCTCTTCATTTACGAAAGCTGCAATCAAGGAATAGGCCTTGTATTTCTTTTTTTCCCAAATGGCGATCTCCTTGCCTAAAGAGGGCTTTGCTGGTGGAAGGTTTCCTTCTCCTTCACAAATTCCTCTTCAGAGATCATTAAAAATGAGAGTGTGCTTGATTTTCCGAGACCATTCAAGATAGTTCTCCTTGTCAAAGAGAACAACTCCTACAATGGATATGAGAGAATGCATTCTTTTGAAGAAAAAAATACTTTGCTGTCATGGTAAAAACTCAATTCTGGTTTCAGTTCTGCAATTTTTTTTATTTTTTTATTTTTTGAAAATTTTTCTTTTGGGGAAAAACAGTGGTATTATGTGAGGGAGGTATTTTCTGAGGGAGTTGTTTTCTAGGGATGTTTTTCATGAGGGGAGGTATTTTTTGGGGGAGCTATTTTCTGGGAAAGGTTTGTACCAAGGGAGGTGTTTTCTATGGGAGGTCAAACTGTGTAAAAAAAAAAAATTAGAATAAGAGGCCAAATAGTAAAAAAAAAAAATTCATAGAGAATCTGTGTGGGAGGGAATGGGGAGGAACGAGCGGGTGGGGAGGGTGGGTGGGGAGGGGCGAGAGGGGAGGGTGGGTTGGGAGGGGTGAGTCGGTGGGGAGGGTCAAGCTACTATGAGCGGGTGGGTAGGGCGACCATGAGCGGTGATCCGGATTTATGCAGGAACGCAACAGAATAAACATATAACCATAAACACAGAGATGCAGCGGAAATAACACTTCATTTCATTAATATCAAAGAACTGAAATTTGCTTACAGACAGAATGGAAATAAAAACTAGCTAGGGCACTGGTAGCTATCTCTGAGAAGAGATGTGGCGGCTACAGGCCTCTAAACTGAGTTACAATGAGGCTCGAGGGCCTATTTATTATTTAGAAACAATGGAGAACCCTAAAAATCCAAAAACCTAACCCTAGGAGATGAAGCGCCAAAACTATGGGCCCCGTTTGGGTAAATTGGTGTTTCAACTTCCAAGGCACGTAACTTTGGCATACCATCTCCGTTTGACGCTCATGATACATCATTAGAAAGCTCTATCCGAGGACTAAAACTTTCGCCATGAATATCATTCAGGTATAGAATGATGAAATGATATTTGCTGGAGGCGAGATGCCCAAAAAACGTCGTTTAGGGCCTCAAAATGGCTCCAGAAGTTTAGGACCCGAAAAACTACTAAAAATAGTAAGTTATGCCAGAACTGAAAAACTAAAAGAGACAATGGTGGGGGGGCAAGTGGAATAGGTGGGTGGCCACTGATATCCACCTAGATCATTCTTCCCCCCTTAGGAAGCAATGGTCCCCATTGCGTTAAGTTCCTCCATGAGATGAGGAAATTTTTGCTGAACTTGGTCCCTGGTGAACCACTTTCCTTGGTGCAGGAGTTGGCCAGATTTGACAACCCGATACATTTGGATCTTCTGTTAGCGAGTGTTCTTGATTTGCATGTCCATGATACAATCTGTGGCGGCCTGCTCCATGCAGTGTGGGTTTAACTCTGTTGGTGTGAGTTGTTCTGCAATGTCTGAGGTGTCCAGTAGAGGTGGGAAGTAAGGACCAAGGAGATCCACATTGAAGACTGGGTGCAGGCCAAGGAATGGAGGAATACAAAGCTCAAATGCATTGTTTCCTACAGCCTTGGTGATTGTGTATGGCCCGTATCGGAGTGGGCGAAGCTTGCGGTGGGGTCCAGTGAGGCGCTCCTTCTGCAAATGTAGCCATACTTTGTCGCCCACCTGGAAGTTATGTGGCACCCAGTGTTGATCATGGCACTGCTTGTAATTCGCATTGGCTTTTTCCAATATATCATGAACCTGTTTGCGGATGTGTTGAATGCGCTCGATGAAGCTACTTTCTTTGTCAACTTCAGACTGGACATGAGATGAATCGGCTTGAGCAGCTGCAAATGGCATGGCTATGTCAATGGGACATAGTGGCTGGAATCCCAAACCCACCTCAAAGGGGCTATGGCCAATTGAACTATGGATAGCCCTGTTATAACTATGTTGTACATAAAAGAGGCTCTCATCCCATGTGCGTGGATGCTTTTAATTTTACATGCGCAGAATGTGTACAATCATTCTGTTGACGACCTCTGTCTGGCCATCTGTTTGGGGGTGGAAAGCTATGGACTTGGTGAGCTTTGTGTCCAACATTGACCAGAGGCTGGACCAAAATGTGCTGAGGAACCTGCTATCTCGATCTGATATGATAGACTATGGGATCCCAAAGTGCACCCACACTCGTTCAAAGAAGAGTTTAGCAGTGGCTTCTGCTGTGATATTCTTCTTATAGGTCGCCATAATGGCCATCTTCGAGAATCTGTCAACGACCACGAAAACACAGTCATTTCCATTCTTAGTAGAAGGGAGGACCGACATGTAATCCATGGAGATGGATTCCCAAGGTCGACTAGGGGTAGGTAGTGGAGTATATAGGCCTTGCTTCTTAATGGTCAGTTTGGCAATGGCACAAGCAGTGCAGGATCTGATGTGCTTCTTGACATCCTTTCGAAGGTTCGGCCAATAGAAATACTTCTGTAGTATTTCTAATGTTTTCTCGACCCCGAAATGCCCAGTGAATCGACTGTAGTGTGCTTCCCATATCATCTTTGCACGCTCACTTGAAGGAACACAAAGGTGTCCCAAGTGACATAAAAGTGCATCTTGGAGGTGAAAATTTGGAACTTGCGTACCCCCCAAGAGTACCTTGTAAGTGTGGCCGAATTCTGGGTCACTCTCATAGAGAAGCGGCCAATCAAAAGTCTCGTGCCCACAAGAGTTGAGCACGGTGGTGAGCGCCACGATTGGTGGTCAGCTGAGGCAGTCTGCAACATTATTGGTGCTACCCTTCTTGTACTTGATGTTCAACTGAAACTGTTGCAGAAATGTGGACCACTTTTGATGGCGATCATTCTGCAACTTCCCTTGTGTCTGTATGAACTGCAGGGGCCGGTGGTCTATGTGGATGATTGTTTCCTTCCAAAAAATGTAATGCTTCCATTGTCGACAGGCTTGCACAATGGAATACATTTCTTTTTCATAGGTGGGATACTTGCGAACTGTCTCAGACAATGTCTCACAGTGATATGCCACTAGATGTCCCTGTTGAGTAAGAACTGCCCCAATAGCATAGTCAGAGGCATCTGTCTCGATCTCAAATGGTTGTTGTAAGTCTGGTAATATGAGCACTGGGGCAGAAGAGAGGCGATTTTTCAATTTTGTGAACGCCTTCTGTTGAGGTTCCGACCAAAATAATTTTTCTCTCACTCCTCCCTTGGTGACTTGACTCAAGGGCCAAGTGATATGAGAGAATCCCAACACGAATCTACGGTAGAAATTAGCAAGACCCAGAAAGCTACGAAGCTCTGTTATAGTGGTTGGGGCTGGCCAATCCCGAATGACTTGGATCTTGGCTGGATCCACATGCACCCCCCTTTCATCAATAATGTATCCCAGATATTGAAATTGGGTCATGCCAAACGTGCACTTCTCCAAATTGGCACACAACTTGTGTTGCCACAGTGTTTGGAGGACTTTTCGGATGTGGTGAAGGTGCTCTTCCCAAGTCTTGCTGAAGATCAGAATGTCGTTCAAGTACACCACTACAAATGAGTTGGTGAATGGCCGCAAGATGTCGTCCATCATCCTCATGAAGGTTTCAGAAGCATTCGTCAACCCGAAAGGCATGACTAGCCATTCAAAAAGGCCTTCCTTGGCTTTGAAGGAAATATTCCACACATCAGAGGGTTCAATTGGTACCTGGTGATACCCAGACTTCAGGTCAATCTTGCTGAAATATTTTGCACCTTTGAGTTGGTTCAGAAGGTCATCAATCCATGGGATTGGGTACTTATTCTGGACAGTGATCTTGTTCAGTGCCCAATAGTCAATACAGAGTCTCTACGTCCCATCCTTCTTCTGTACCAACACGATCGGGCTCCCACAGGGCGATGAACTTGGTTTGATGTGACCTTTCTGCAAGAGCTCCTGAATCTGCCTCTTGATTTCATCATTCTCCAGAATAGAGCGCCGATAGATTGGTCCATTGGGTAGCGGCGCACCTGGGGTCAGATCAATCGGGTGCTTGACCTGACAATGCAGAGGAACCCCTGTGGGTGAGGTGAAGATGTCCCCGTACTCCTCCACAACCTTATCCATTTTTTGCTGTCGTGCAGAGGAGCCCTGTCTAGAGGTCGTGGCCACAGTATTGTTTTTGCCCTGGGGGCGGATCATCAGGAAAACGAATTTCCTGGTTTGGGAAATGAGCTTACTGCATTTTTTTGTAGTCACCAAAGAGATAGCCGCAGGAGGTGGTACCTCTAGTATCCTGTACAACTTATTTCCCAAAGTAACAATAACAACACGAGGCCGAGACTCATACACAACATGATGCTTCCACAAGTATGGTTATCCTAATAATACATTAGAAACATCAATAGGAGCAACATCACATAATACCTCATCTGTGAAGGGCTTGATGCTATAGGGAAGGCGACACTGCCGGCTGACACGGAGATCTCGTCCTTGGTGAAGCCACCCGATGGTGTATGGATGTGGGTGAGTTGTGGTCGGCAAGCCCAACTGCTTCATGGCATCTGCTAAAATGAGGTTCTTTTGGCTCCCATTGTCAACAATGAAATGTACAGGGGAGCCCTTTACCCACATCTAGGAGTGGAAGAGACGTTCCTCCTACTCTGGATCTTCCGGTTCCTCCTTCTGGATCTTTGTAATGGCAACAGTGGCATTGGGCTCCGCATCAATAATCTGTTTCCCTTTTTCATTACCCTTTTCAGGTTCTGATTCAGAGTCAAAGCATGCATCTGACTTAGAAGCCCTCATCTCGGCCACTAGCGACTGCTTGGCCCAACACTCACTTGTGTTGTGAGTGGAGCTATTATGGAACTCACACCACTTTCCCGTGTCCTTCTTTGGCTTTGCGGTGCTGTTCTTTTCTTGTGGCTTTGACGGGTTGTCTTTAGCCGCCATGCCTTGGTTCTGTCCTTTGTTCTGTGGTTTGGAAGCACCTTTCCCTTGCTTTTGATTCGTAGATCCAAAATCTCGCTTCTTCTGTTTGAATTTCTGCTCAATCTTGGCAGCATACCGGTATGTCGTACCAAGCGAGGAGATGTCGAGGAACTCCATTTCCTCCTGAATGTATTTGCGCAGACAGCTGCGATACTTTAGCACCAAATGTTTCTCTGAATCTTTGATACCCAACTTTGTGCGTAGGGTATGGAACAGATTTGTCAGCTCATGCACATATTGATCCCTTTGTTGTCGCAACGTGGTCCATTTTATGTACTTGTCCTCATAGCTCCCCACGGGATAGTACTATTCCTTGACGGCATCTCAGAAATAATTCCAAGTTGGTACGGCCGAGAACAGAGAGGGTTCTATCTGGTCTTTGTTCTCACAGTAGGTTTCCCACTAGTCCTTAACATGGGGTGTAGCTTTGAGGAGTGCAAAAATAATCTTCTCTCAGTCTGAAAAGTCATGAACAGAGAAATATCCTTCTAATAGATTCAACCATCTATCTACGGCATCTGCGTCTATTTGACCCTCAAATATGGGAATGTCAAAATTTACTTGTACCTTAAAAGGAGTCACACCTCCAGAGTGGCTGCTGGATGTAGATGCGCTGCCGGTGGGCAGCCGTTGAAGGATCTGAGCAAAGTTATCCATCATCGCATTCCTTTTTTTTCGAGGGCCTCCTCGAGCAATATTTTTATAGGATCTCCTGCTCCCTCATCTTTCTTTTCATCCCCCATGGGCGTCCGTCGAGGTTTACGAGGCTGATCTTGCAAAGGTTCCACTAGATCAAGCCCTAGCTCCTTATACCCCGACCTTGTTGGGGACATGCAAAGAAGGATCGAGAAAAAATAGACCGCTCTGATACCATTGATCCAGATTTATGCAGGAACACAACAGAATAAACATATAACCATAAACACAGAGATGCAACGAAAATAACACTTCATTTCATTAATATCAAAGAACTGAAATTTGCTTACAGATAGAATGGAAATAAAAACTAGCTAGGGCGCTGGTAGCTATCTCTGAGAAGAGATGTGGCGGCTACATGCCTCTAAACTGAGTTACAATGAGGCTCGAGGGCCTATTTATTATTTAGAAACAATGGATAACCCTAAACATCCAAAAACCTAACCCTAGGAGATGAAGCGCCAAAACTATGGGCCCCGTTTGGGTAAATTGGTGTTTCAACTTCCGAGGGACGTAACTTTGGCATACTATCTCCGTTTGACGCTCATGATACATCATTAGAAAGCTCTATCCAAGGACTACAAATTTCGCCATGAATATAATTCAAGAAGAGAATGTTATTTGCTATAGGCGCGATGTCAAAAAAACGTCGTTTAGGGCCTCAAAACGGCTCCGGAAGTTCAGGACCCGAAAAACTGCTAAAAATAGTAAGTTATGCCGAAACTAAAAAACTGAAAGAGACAATGGTTAGGGCCCAAGTGGAATAGGCGGGTGGCCAACGATATCCACCTGGATCAAGCGGGGAGGGAGGGATGAGTGAGGAGAGCTGTGTGAGGGGGCAGGGGTTGTGAGGGGTGAGGGGATGGGGGCCAAGGGGCCATGAGCTATGTGAGGGGGAGGGAGATGTTAGGGGTGAGGGGGTGAGGGTCATGAGTTGTGTGAGGGGGCGAGGGGTGTGAGGGGTGTGAGGGTGAGGCAGTGGGGAGGAAGAGTGCATGAGAACTATGAGGGAGAGCGTTGATGTGGGTGTTGGATGTGAGGTGAGAGCAAAAAATTATTTTTCACAATAAAATTGAATGTGCAGAGAACTGTAAAAATTAGTTTTAAAATAAAAATTGAATGTGCAGATAAAAATGTGGCAAAATTTGTAGTAAAAAAATGCAAAATTATTCCAGAATACCAGAATGCCAGGAGTAGTAAAAAAATAATGTTAGGAGCAGTAAAAAAAACTGAATGCACAATGACAGTGTGCAAAAAATGTAGAACATGATGGAGTTACACAAAAGGCAGGAATGCGAAAAATGAGACTGGCTCGGATACCATGTTAGACCAGGAGGTAACTCCATAAAATTGAATATGAATTAGATGGAGACTATGTGTGTACTTATACATGGAGGTGAGGCTATTGGGATTCACTTCCCAATGTCTCCTGGCCTTCCTTATTTACTAAATTAGAATAATATACAATCTCACCCAATCCCTTATGATTAGGTGTCAACAGACTGGATGGGTGGTGTGTTGGTCATGCTTTTATGTTGGTTGCATATGTGTTTAGTATGCTTGTGGTCTATATGTGCTTGTTGTATCTATTTTTTGTTGGCCATGGTGGCAGTGGTGTCACCATGTATGCTTTGATGGTGTTATGTCGATATGTTGTCATGAGTATATGATTGATTATGTGTTGTTATTTCTTATGTATTTTTCATGCATACTTGCTTACATAGTGTTACATATTGTAGATGCATTCCTTTTTTATGCTTGGTTACATGATGTTCATGCTCAGGTGTTTTCCATGCATTCTTGGGTACATGTCCTTACATGTCGTACATGCATTGGTTGTTCATCTTTCGTCCCATATTGTTCAAGCTTATGTATTGTCCATGTAAGTTGGCATGGTTGATGTTGTCATGCATCATGATGTCATTGTATACAATTAGGTCATCACGATGATGTTGGTATGTTTTGATGCTAATGTGTTGGTGAAGATAGAGCAGGAGATACAAACCATCAAAGTGAAGTTACAACATTGAACCTCAAGGAAAGAGAATATTGTCATACAAGTTTGTATGATTGGCATGCAAGTACGTGATTCATGGTTGTTGTAAGTATTAGAGTTACTTATATGTTTGTAGTTCTATTTTTATTGTGGTTAGATGTGTGATAAATTCTAGGTGATTAGTGTACTCATGTGTATTATGGTTATGAGTATTCCTTTCATTCTATTACCGTTATGGTTACATACATTATATATTCTAGTTGATGAGTGTGGTTGTATGTACATGTGTCAGATAGTCCTGAATGATAGTAAACTATGGTGGTGTGCATTTCTACTGTTGTTTTATGTTAGATAACCTATATGTTGTTGATGAGGATGTTATGGGTTAGCTTGTTGTTTTTGTAGGATAGTTAGCTTGATTATCAGGTTACCGGTTGTTGATGAGAATGATATATAACTTGTTTTTGTTACTTGCTAGTGACCTGATGCTTAGGGTTATGACATTAAGGCATGAATCGACTTAATTATGATTGCGTGCAGTGGTATGTATATATTGATTGTGCATATGTGATTGTATGCATAGATGACTGTTGTTTATGAGCTTATGATGTAAAATGTTAACTGGTTACTGTTATGGATATCATGACCTTATTTATGTTTGATTTGATGTGTTATGAAGTGATATCATGCTAATCTTGATTGATTATGCAGAAAATAAAGCCTCCCCTAAGGTACAGTAATGTATGAGTTTTCTTATGTCGTATACTTGGTGCTTGAATGTTTTCTTATGTCCTTTATTTGGTGTTTGAGTGTTTTGGTACCTATTATGTCATCTAGTTGATTTATTTAACATTGCATGTTTGCAAGTTTTTTAAATGTTTGATTAACTGCATGATATGAATATTTGTGTCTGTAAGATTCAATGAAGGAATGGTCTTGTTTTAAAATGGTTGTGCTAACACATATGTGCTGAGATATCTGGTATATACTTGAGTGTAAGTAGGTGATAGTTGTAGCATTATGCATTATGTCTGATAAATGTGAGTTGATTGTCAATTATGGCATGGTTGCTAGTATTAGTAAAAGTTGATTTTGCATTAATAGATATGTTGTCTTGATATTTGGAAAACGTGACTTATATGTCTGTGTTCAGTTACAAGGAATCATGTTTGGCACCACAAGGTAAGGTAATTTGCATGTTTTATATGTATATATATATTGACGACTATGTGTTTATGGAATTATGATGCGGGGGATTGCATGGCAAGATACTGCCATGAAATATTGGAGAAGGTTCAGGTTGGGCTTTCTATTAGAAGCTCTGGGAACTATTTGGATTGAGTCATAGTGTTTGTTTCTAGTATTTTGTTTTTGGTCTTTTTTGGTTGTTGTGCTTGATTTTTGGCTTTGTTTATGTCTAGTGTATGGCCATACCACTTTTTTGCGGTGTCATATTGTTTTTGGTTTTTCACGGTCTTCCTCTTTTCTGTTATTTTTCTTGCCTTTTGTTTGAGAGTTAAAGAATTGGTTGGGAGAGAGGAAAGTTAATGGAGGTTGGGGAGAGTTGTGTGGTACCCAATAGGTAATGTAACACATAGATGAAGCTCAGTGCATGAGTAAGCACAACAGAAGGTAAGAATATGATAGCTTATTGGACTGGTTAGGTCAATTGTGGTGAATGGATGGTGGAAGATCAGTTATGAGGAAGGTAACATAAAAGGTAAATTAAGTGGATTTGAGGCATCAGATTCCTTGGCTATGTTGAGAATTATTTCTCTAAATGCTATGCATACTATGCACACATAAAGGGAGTTCTCTAAACCTAGACCTTGTGAAATATAGCGATGTGTTTTGATCATGATTATGTTGATGGTTATATATGTATACATTTATTTATATATGTCTGTCATGTATGAAATGATCATCATGGATCATGATTGATTTATACTAATGATTATATATATATATATATATATATATATATATATATATATATATATATATATATATATATATATATATATATATATGTCACTATATGACACGGTTTTCAAGGATCATTCTTGTGGATGAATGATTGCTTATGCAAGTGAATGGAATGAAGAGGTTCATGGTATTATGAGGAATCAAGTGGAAAGAGTAACTCTGATAGAAATATGTGGTCAGTATCATGTGGAAATCAATTGATATTATATTCTTGTACTATGACTATGTTTATGTTACAAATACATAATGTTGAGGGGTACATTAGCGAAGTGAAACAAATGTGATCTGCGAAATGCTAGGATAAGAATGGATAGTGGAAATAAACTAGAAACAAGTTTTCTTGTGGGGTAAGTGTGTGGTCTATTATGGATGTGAAATTCCACTGTTGTGTATATGTTGCATGTGTTTTCTATTCAGTGATTATACCTATGGTGATGTGTAGATGTAACATATGTAGTATTGTGTACATATGATGTTGTATGTTTTTTGTATATATGGTGTTAAGTGTATATTGCATATGCAGTGCTGGCTATAGATGGTGTTATGTACATGTTGGGTATACGATGTTGTCTAATTATCATCCTATCATGTTGGATATGCGGTGTTGTGTACGTATGGGACTATGTATATGTTGTGTATGCAGTGCTATGTACATATTGTGTTGTGTGCATGTTGTACATATGGTTCTATGTAAATATGGTCTTGTGTGCATGATTGTACATGTGGTATTGTGTACATGTGGTCTCGTTTACATGTCGTGCATGTGGTATTGTGTACATGTGGCACCGTTTACATGTTGTACATGGGGTGCAGTGTACATTTGGCATTGTGTACACATTGTGCAGGTGGTGTCATGTACATGTGATGTTGTGCACATGTTGTGTAGGTAGTGTTGTGTACAAGTGGTACTGTGTACTTGTTGTTCATAGGGTACTGATATACATGTGGTTTTATGTGCATGTCGTACATGTTGTGTTTTAGGCACGCTATTGACCCTCATTTTTTATTTGTTTAGAAAAAAAACCTTATTTTGCCATATTATCCATCTATTTACCATTATATCCACCTTATATTGACCCAAATATGCATATACAGGTATTTAATTTATTTTTTTCAATTATTAGATGCTTTTGTAAAAATTGAAATTTAAGTGCATTTTTGGATAGCAATAGAAATTTCCGTAATAGCATTATGGTTTTCATATGTGCAGGACACTTAGGCTCGAGCAAGATAAATTTCTAGAATGGATGGGAACTAAGAATAAGAGTATGCATGTTGGCACAGTCAGACCGAGCTTTAATAGGCCTAGTTAAAGGCGGTCAAACAGGACCAGTATTTGTGGAGGATCCCTAGAAACTAGGTCAAAACTCTTATTTTGTGGGATTTTCTAGATTATGATGGATCTGATAGATGAATTCGACTTGATATGATAGGATAATAATAGTTATGACTACTTGAGATATTTTAGATGAGTTTGTTAGATATTTTATCTATTTAAGCCTCAAACTTTGAAGGCTTTGATATGGAACTTGTATGAATTATTATTATTATTTTTGAGACGTGGAGACATAATTAAATATTTTTTCTATCATATTCTGATGCTTTTACACGCTGGTTGATTGATTGAAGTCTTAAGTAGCTGAATTTACCTTCAATGTGAAAGGCAAGGGTGGAAGGGCCCCCACACTGAGCTAAGTGCACTTCTTAGTTTATTTCTTAGCTACAATTTCTAAATTAGTTTGCTTATGTTTAATTTTCTTATGCTAATTATTTTCAAGTATTTATGAGTCTAATGATCATTCTTAACTTGCATATGAAAGGACAAACAAGTGTTTAAATTTAAACACTTTTTCTACCTAATCAAGATTTTCAGTTAGAATTCATCTTTGCATGCCTTTACATGCTTTGATTGTTGATGGATCTTAATCTTGTTTATATTCTACATACGAAGAGATAAGCCAACATTTAAAGTTAAATACTTCTTCTATCTGATTAAGAGATTAAAACTAAGATTCATCTTTCCTGCTTTTTCTGAATTCATGTTTTAACAATAGCATTGCTGATAAATGAATATATGATGAAGGAAAATCAAGACCTCTTCAGTGAAGAGCTTCTTCAATTATTACTTCATGTATCTTAATATATATTTTTAGTTAAGTATTTTGGTTTCTAATTCACATGGTAATCTTGTTAAGAGAAAGACAAACAAATCTCTTAAGTTAGGAGATTCTTCTTCTTCTAATTACACATCTAAATTTAGAAATTGATTAAGTTAGATTTATATTTGTAATATGCATTTTCCTAATCATCAATAAACCATTTTTTGAATTGATCGCAACTGAAACCCATATAATTTTGGGATGCTTCTAAGTTCCACTAACCAAGATTGATAATAAATACTTACGTTAGTTTACAGCAGTAAATTGACAAAAAATTTTGGCGCCGTTGCCAGGGAAGCATATTTAAAAATGGTTAAAATAGGAAAACAAAAATATTAAAAGAAAAAAACAATATAAAATCAACAAAAACAACAAAAACATAGTTTTTCTTCCAAGTAATTTCTTCTTATGCGTAGAGATAGAGGTCAAAAAGGTAGATTTGTGAAACAACACCCCCCAATAGCTCATTCATCCATAGGATTAACAACACCGATTGCTGGAAAACCTACTATAGAAGAGTTAGAGGAAAAACAAAGATCAGGACAGAGATTAAATTTAGTTGAAAGACAAATTTTGTTGGCTTTAGAGGTGAAGAAAAAGAAATCACCTAAATAACCTCCTTCCGTTTCGAAAGAAAAAGAAACAGGAAAACCAATTGTTGAGAAATTAGAGCAACCTGTCCTTGAAGAAACCAAAGTAGTTGAAGAAATAAAAATCCAACCTCCAATTGAAACACTACAAATATATGAACAAGAAATGGTTGAAGAAGGAGAAGGATCAGATAGATCAAACATGACTCCTTAACAAAGATTGGAATATGAAAGACATCAAAGAGAATGGCGAAGATGAAGAGAAGAAGAAAGATGAATTGAAGCGGAAAGAAAGGCAGAATAATATAGAAGAGTAGAAGAAATTTGAACAATAGAGGAAGAAGCAAGAAGAGAAAACCAAAATTGAAGAACAAAAGAAAATGAGCAAGAAGTTAAAAATGATCAGGAAACTACTTTTGGCTTTCCTATTTTAGATGCAAGAGCAATACTAGGAGAAGAAATAAAATGAAAAATATTCCACCTTCTATATTGCCTAATTTCTATGGAATGTCAACGGAAGATCCTGATGCATTTACGTTTGAGTTTGACATCTTTTGTAGAACATAGGGATATATTGATGATACACATAAGCTTCGACTTTTTCCTGCTACTTTAAAAGAAATAGCCTTGAAATGTTTCATGGGATTACGAGAACACACAATAGCTTCTTGGGAAGATATGAAGAAATTATTTCTTAAAAAAAATCAAGCTTATTATAGGGCTAGAGACTCGAAAGAAGACATTTTCAGAATGTCCCAATCAGAAGATGAAAGTTTGGAACAATATTTGGAAAGATTCTTTTACAATTTACAGAAATCCAAACACCATTAGCTTAGTTATGATACCATCCACACTATTTTTCTAAAGGGTATTAGAGATGAGTATTTAGACATTCTTAATGTAATGGTAAAAGGAGATATTTCTAATTTACCATTTGAATAAATTTCTGAATTATGTCAAAAATACTCTAGGGGAAGAGCCAAGTGTGGGAAAAGAGATATTTTATCATAAGCTTCCAAATCTACAACAAGTGCAGTAACAAGAGCAGAGGTAGGAAGTCTGTTAGAAAATTTCAAGACATATTTTTTAAGCACTTTGGGTACACAAGTAGATCTTTTGAAAGCTAAGAAAAATAAAGAAGAGCAAGATGAAATATTGACAATTTTCGGTCTAAAATGCAGAAAAAAACATCAACTCAGGGAATGCCCTTTGCAAGGTATACAAGTATGTGGACTATGAACATAAAATCATGCGACAGAAAAATATCCAAAGTTAAAACAATTGCAAGGAGAATAACTGCAAGGAGTATATTCTCTCTTTTATATGGCACCAAGGAGACCTTGGCAACCAATAATGCCTCAACAGTTCCCTCAACAAAATCCCCAAAATTTTCAATATGCTCAAAACACATGGAATACACAAATTCCATGGTAGGCTTGGCCACCACAACAATATCAAAACAAACCTGCACAATGTTGGAGGGGATATGGTTATGGAAACCAACCACCACAACAAATGTATCCCTAGAATGATCAATATCAACAAACATACCCTCCACAGCCATTTCCTCAATATCAACAATTTAAACAACAACAACCAATGCCATATCTATCTCAAAACCCACCAATGCTAACTCAACCGTAGCAACTTCAGCTGCCTACTAATCAACCACCTCCTAGACCAACACAATTACCAGCTCAGTGAGTAGATAATCCAAGTAACAAGGTGGATAGACCAGCATATCATGTGGAAGAGGCAACATATTATCCTACTTGTTTAATTCTTCTTGTGCAAGCACCTAAGGTCTCGGAAGGTGTTACAGAAATATTCTCCTCCAATAATTGAAGAACAAATAGAACAAGGAGAACAAAGTGAACAATCTCAACCAGAAAAAAAAATTCATAAGGGTAAATCTATTATGACATGGAATCCACCATATCGGGAGAGATTTATACAACATAATATTCCAATATCTGTCACTGAATTTAGTATTCTGGATGAATTGAAAAACATCTATGTTAAAATTCCTTTGTTGCAAGTAATTAGAGACATTCTGATATATGCAACAACAATAAAGGAATTATGCATTAAAAAATATGGCAGAAGAAAGAAGGATCCACCAACAATCCAAGTAATTAGCAGTTTGGCTAGTTTCATGTCTACAAATAGAACCATTGAAAAGTGCGTTGATCCAGGAATTCCTATGGTTAAATACTTTAATAGACTTGGGAGCAGCTATCAATGTTATGACAACAGAGACTATGAATCATTTGAATCTAAACAGCATTAGACCTACTACTACAGTCTTAGAACTTGTAGACACATCTAAAGTTGTTCCAGAAGGTATATTAGAAGACATCATTGTCTCACTGAATTCATGGGAGTATCCTGTAGACTTCTTGATTTTGCAACCAAAAACAAACTTAGGAGGGAATCCCTTAATTTTAGGCTAACCAGGGTTAGCTACTACAGATTCTTACATTGGATGCAGGTCAGGAAGCATGATTATTGCACATGAAGATGAAATAAATCATGTTACATTATATCCTCCTTCTCAATATCATTCTTTATTGTCATGGATTGATGAAAAAGAACCACAAGAACTTCAATGTGTTCTTAGTCTTAATCAAGTTTACAATTTTAGAGAGGAGGAAGAAAATGAGGACTTATTACATCTATTCATCTCAGAACCAAATATTTCAGAGCAGCTTAGGATAACTCAATATGAACCTGTTAATTATCCTTTGAATGATTGTTTTTAGGAAAATTGCACAATAAGGCGGAAACGTGAAGCTCGGTTACACTTTTGTCGGAGATCGAGGGGCAGAAATTTTTTTCGGCAATAGTTCGGACGAACATTTTATAAAGTTCACTAGAACTATATTATAGTTGACGAACTTTCTTAGAAATTTCGGCCAAACTTTTAAGTCCGTTTAGATTGATGACTACGATGATTGCATGACAAACAAAATTTTTGCTGGAGGTTTGGAAAGCTGACAATAGGAGTTAGTACGAACTTTTAAGTTCGGTTGAACTATTTTTTATAAATAAATCGCCTGTGAAAGCGATAGAGGTTCTTTGATTTTCATTGTTGGCGCGCGATTTTTTCTTCTCTCTGTTCTTGATTCGTTTGTGTTGGGCGAGTTCTTCTTGTATGTCGATTCACGCATAGCTGGTTGAGTTCTGTCTTTGAGTCATTATTACGGGCGCCCATCGTTAAAATCTGCCGGGTATGTTCTGTTACGTCCGCCATCGTTGTTATGTTCTGTTCTGTCCTCGTCGTCCTTTACTGATATGTAAATGATTTGATAATTTGATATGTAAATGATTTGATAATTTGATATGTATAGTTGATAATTTGATTTGATAATTTGATATGTACAGTTCTCCTCGTCGTTAGTACAGTTCAGTTTTTAATGTAAATGATTTGATAATTTTTTTACGGATTTTATTTGGCCGGATCACTTGCTCTCTTGTCCACTGTTCTCTGCTTTTAACTTGATCATGTGGATCTTCATTGGGTATACTTCATACTCCTGTTGATGAAACAATTGGAACAAGCGAGCCTAACTGTCCTTTGCATCCTGGATAGTCGCGGAACTCTTTCATATTGGGCTTTTTGGGTTTTCAATATGGGATTTGCGGGCTATCTACAGGGAGTATATTTTGTCATTGGCGTTTTTTCTGCTACTCTGCTTGTCTGGCTACCAGATGGCACATTTTGCTCGCTGGTTGGCCATTGATGCTGGCTTTCTGTTGGTATGCTGGCTTGGTTTTATTTGGTCATATCCTGCGTTCATACTTTTCCTGGAGTTTTTGGGTACTCTGGTGTTTTTTGGTACCAATGGACAATCGATCCTCCATCTTTCTTTGGGTGAATTCTCCTCTTGGGGCATTCCTCTGTCTCTCTTGATGTTTGGGCACTTGGTATCTCTGCTTTGTTTTTTCATTTGGAACATTTGGCCTTTTATCTTGCTTTATATCCCGGTTAGAGAAGTGGGATCTTAAACATTATGTAATGATCTATGGACTGTTTTATCTCCTTTAATATAAAACAGAGTTTTTTCTCTTTGTGAAAAAAAAAATTCAGAATAAATTTTTCTAATTTATAGAACACAAAAGTGTTAGATGTGACATAAAAATATACAATTAAAATTGTTTATATTGTTTGTTCAAATCTCTGGTTCGATATTTGATAGAAAAACTTAATTTAATAACTGGCGTTTCAAAGACATTTTGAGGGTTTACTCAGTATCAACTGCAAATAAGAAAATATTGTGGAGGAAATGTGGCTCAGAAGTCTGCCCGGAAAGCCAAGTTTGACATATTAGTGATTTTGCTCAAAACTCAATCTGGAGCATGCAGTTATGTGATTTGTCCATAACATCTTCTGAGAATCAATTTCACTCCAGCATTTACCATAGATGGAAGCCTTTAGTACATGCCCTCGACATCAGTAGCAGAGCTCATGCTATCCCAGAAAGGTCTATGCGAGGGTTTTTAACAGTGTGGGAAGCCATTGCTTTTGGGCTTGAAAAGTGCAATTTCCTGCCGAGAAGAATTCAAACTGAAAACACATCTTGGTATATTATGCCATCAAACTGAAAACACATCATTTTTCTCCTTCAAAGAAAAAAAATTAAATTTCAATAGGCTTTAGGAAATTTAATTTCAAGTCATTTAATTTCACTAGATTAGAATTTCTTTCAAATTCAAGAGCTTAGAATTGCTTTCAAGTTCAATAGATCAAATTCATTTCCAAGTCCAATAGAATAGGATTTACCTTTATGTTTGATAGAATCAAATTTCAAAAAGCTTTCATAGTATAGAATTAGAATAATTTGTTTCAAGTTCTGAATTCGATGCTTTGATATATGTAGTCTTTGATAAATAACGTGTTTGTGCTCATTTATATATTTTCATTAATTGGTTTTCTTTGAGTATTGCAATCATTTCCATAGGTTAATTTCCATTTTTGATTGAGAGTTAATTGCTTAGCATATATTGTGCAAGTGTACTTCAGAAGTATAAGAACCTGGTTTGACATTTAATGCAAGTAATTTATCTCACAATTAATTTACCCATTAGGATGCTTTGACCTAGTAACTTGAGAGATGAAAAAGATCCTATCACATTAACGTGAGGATCCATTTTCACAATGAACATTAGGAAAAGACAATATTCATTGCATTTGGTAATATAGTCAACTAGTAGACTATTCAATTATTAACAAAGTTGATGAAAGAATGCAAGGAATTTAAGGTTGCATTTCAATTTTGAAAATTTTCTACAATAATTTTTGTAGGATAATTTGTTATACAATGTCATTTTCATAGTTTACTTTTATTTTTATTTTTATAATAAAAATGCTCATACCTGTAATTTCAATTATATGGTTGGTTGTATTTCACAAATTAATTTTGATTATATATTTGGTTATATTTTCCAAGTATATTTATTCTTGTTGGACTAAGTACTTTTAGGATCACACACACACACACACACACATGTTAATGCAAGTTTCCATATTTATTTATAATTTTTATTTTAGAAAGAACCTTCAACCAAAAATACCCCTAAGGTTAGTCCCCCGTGTGCCCTTTGAGACACATTAGGTCATCCCACCAATTCATGCCCCGTGCTTCATGAGTTGAAGGGTATCCTTCATACCCCTTAAGCACCCCCATTTCTCCCCACTCCATCATGTGATGTTGCCACCTCATCACGTAATAAGGGTTTAAGAACCAATGACCTCTTGTCTATTTATGTGAAACACAAACATTATACACAACATTGTCTCAATCTCCGACGATATCAAGATGTGTTGGTCACCATACATCATGCCTCAATAGTAGCACCACCACTTACACCAACCTCATATGCTGATGATTCCTCTTCCACCATTTATTATGTCACGAACTCGGTTAATTAGTATTTGGCATGCCCTTGAGTGCTCTATGTTAAAGACACTCATCTCATCTATATGTGTCCTTTACTCATCAAATACCATCATCATTGCATGCATCAAGTGACATATCCCCCTCATCAAGATCCCAATCCGCCTAATTTTGGATGCTCCTCATACACTAAGTACCTTGACCATATCAATGGAATGCCCAACTCCTAGCATGGTTCCCACCACACCAACACAACTATTGGAGATTCAAACGACCTCACCACTTAGAAAATGATAAGAAATTATTTCACCCCCTTGTACTAACAATACATAGAAAGAATAACATAATTAATAGAAGAGATAAAAATATGAATTAGAGAAAGGGATGGATCACATATTAAAGGAAATGTAAGCCAACCTACGAAGAAACCAACTCTTCGCTCCCACTTCAAATAATTTTTGAGAGTAAACAATGAAAACAACAAATTGATCTATGTACCAGATGTACAACATTCAACCATACCTATATAAAGAGTGTACAATGAAATTAATGTTGGTTTACTTCAACACTTGGAAAATATCTTGTTTCTATCCCATTTGTGGAAGCTATGCAAATATGAAATAAAGATATAAGGTTAAGAAGTTCTTAAAATTTGATGAAGTAGATGACCCTACTTTTGAGGATTATCCTATAGAGTTATAAAAGATGAATCAAGGGAATAAAAATTTAATTCATAAACATTTTCATATATTCCTACTAATAAATAAAATATTATTACACAACTATATGCTAGATTTAGGAGAAACAACTGATGTAATTCCTTTGAAAGTGATGAAATAATTAGGCCTTACAACAACTAGGGCATATAGAAATGTATGTGCTATGGATCCTATGAAAATCGGGATGGGTAGAGTAATAAATACACATGTTTTGAAATTTGTTGAGGAGTAACTCAAAGCATGCATATATACAAAATGAAGTGGCTACTTTCTTCATATTCCATGAGGGACTATTGTTCTTCCTAAATACTATTCATTTCCTGTACCTCTGAATTATTTCTAGTGAAATTAAATGACTTGAAATTAAATTTCCTAAAGCCTATTGAAATTTCTCCTTCAAAATAAGGATGCACTCCCATTTGATTCTCACAGATAGGTTGTAATCATGAGGCTCTCGCTCAAGAGTGGACCTTCGCAAAATCTTGTGACGTCTTGTCACAAACAAAACCATCAAATTGAAAACACATCATTTTTCTCCTTCAAAGAAAAAAAAAAATCACATCATGTGAATATGTCCATGTACTCTTACATATTGGTGTACAAAACCATCAACCAAACACAAGTTGACAAAACATGCCTCTTCAAACAACTGACTCTTAAGTCAAATAATAGAGCTATGTACTTTCAACATCTTGCTTCATGCAACATGCACCATACTTTGAATTTGCAAAGAAATTCATGAAACATCAAAATACATGCTAGGCCTTAATTGGATAAGAAATCTAACCATTTGTCAGCAAACCATTTCAATGGCGCTTCTTTTTGTTTCAACTATGTTGAATTTAGTTTTTAGTTATATTTTTATTTTTGGAGAAAATAACTATTTATTTCATGTGTAATTAGATTAGTGATTTCATGTGTTAGGGTTGTGGATTCAGGCATTGAAACAATACCAAATTATATTTCAAATTTAAAAATGATGGTTTGAGTCCTAGGTAGCTTAGAATCATACTTGTTTTCAAAATAAGGATGCACTCCCATTTGATTCTCACGGATAGGTTGTAATCATGAGGCTCTCGCTCAAGAGTGGACCTTCGCAAAATCTTGTGACGTCTTGTCACAAACAAAACAATCAAACTGAAAACACATCATTTTTCTCCTTCAAAGAAAAAAAAAATTCACATCATGTGAATATGTCCATGTACTCTTACATATTGGTGTACAAAACCATCAACCAAACACAAGTTGACAAAACATGCCTCTTCAAACAACTGACTCTCAAGTCAAATAATAGAGCTCATGTACTTTCAACATCTTACTTCATGCAACATGCACCATACTTTCAATTTGCAAAGAAATTAATGAAACATCAAAATACATGCTAGGCCTTAATTGGATAAGAAATCTAACCATTTGTCAGCAAACCATTTCAATGGCGCTTCTTTTTCTTTCAACTATGTTGAATTTAGTTTTAAGTTATATTTTTAATTTTGGAGAAAATAACTATTTATTTCATGTGTAATTAGATTAGTGATTTCATGTGTTAGGGTTGTGGATTCAGGCATTGAAACAACACCACTATATTTCAAATTTAAAAATGATGGTTTGAGTCCTAGGTAGCTTAGAATCCTACTTGTTTTCAAAATAAGGATGCACTCCCATTTGATTCTCATGGATAGGTTGTAATCATGAGGCTCTCGCTAAAGAGTGGACCTTCGCAAAATCTTGTGACGTCTTGTCACAAACAAAACCATCAAACTGAAAACACATCATTTTTCTCCTTCAAAGAAGAAAAAAATTCACATCATGTGAATATGTCCATGTACTCTTACATATTGGTGTACAAAACCATCAACCAAACACAAGTTGACAAAACATGCCTTTTCAAACAACCGACTCTTAAGTCAAATAATAGAGCTCATGTACAAATTTCCATATTTGTTGCATTTAAGTGTGTCTAACATAACTCTACTTTCAACATCTTGCTTCATGCAACATGCACCATACTTTGAATTTGCAAAGACCTGAATTCTCCACCCCCCATTAAAATGGCCCTACAAGTTGATTCTTTCAGTTTTTTCACTCTATAAGCATCAACATACGATTATGCATGATGGAGAATCTCTAGCGCTTTCCCTTGTTAATATATTTAACAAGGGAAAGCGCTAGATATTCTCCATCATGCATAATTGTACGTTGGATTTGGTGATAATTGTCTCCATATTTTGGCTTTCTGACCCGCAAAACATAATTATTTTAGAAGGGAGGGAAGGAGGGATGATCACATTGACTTGCTTGATGACATGTATATGAAGATTAACTACCTCAAGAACTATTTTTTTGCGTAGGGAAAGAGACACATTCCCATGTCTGAGCATGAAAACATTCTTTGATATTGTTAATTCCTCTAGTGTTTACTTCTACAAGTTCTATAGGCAGAGTCTGTAAAGGGCCAGGTAGCCTCTGGATCTCATCTTTTATGAAAGGTGACATATCTAGTAAATGCCCCTACAGTCAATCTCTGGAATGGATCTAAATAGAAGTTCTTCATTTTAATATCCATAAAACACAACAAATTTAAGGTAAACTATGTACATGTTCCATTCATCATGAACACAAACCTCACAAGCCTCCTTGGCTTTGGAGCATTTTCCATGTTTTCCATAACCAAGACCCAAATACTTAGGCCCTTCTTGAAGAACATTTGGCTCAACTATGCCTTGTACATGCTTGCCTTTAAAACCCTTTACTTTCATAGCACATTTTCATCAAAAATTTGGACCTTGTTCCTCTAATGTCTCTAATGTCTCTCAAAAGCACATACACATTCATTTTCAGAGGAAATTGAAGGTAGAAACCAATAGCTAATTCTTCTAACTAACCTTGACTAAAATGAGCTAAATTGTACTTTGATACGAACTTGATTTAAATTGTCCACCCCACATTAGGTACCAATGATTATAACCTTTAATGGGCTAGCACTGGTTTGTAATCATCATCTCAAAATGACCTAGTAGATGAAAAATTATCATGTTTGTAATCATCGTTTCACACCATCTACATATGACCCTTCTACACATTATATGATTGAATTTATGGTAGGTCATCTCTTCTATCTAGACCATGATTGATTGTGACATTAGGTGAATAAAGGAAATTTAATAAGGAAGGGATTAGTATAAGTTTGTCCTCCTCCACGCACTCCATATCCAGTGATTGCCTATTTTTTCTCTTCCAACATTTTATTTTGGAAATTCATTTTGGTAGTTAATTCTACTAATAGTCACAACACACTTGGAAGTCAAAGAAATTGTTATATTCACTACTAAACTCAATTAACATTGTTTGTTATTGGACTTTACAATAACAAACAACGTAGAGTTCATTAATGTAGTAGTGTATATGATAATTATATGTATAGTGGTGTGGCTATCGATAAAATTAGCCGCTAATGAATTTCGAGAATAGAAAGTTGGAAGTGGAAAATTGAGAAATCACTAGCTATGGGGCGGATGGAGGAGGACAAGCTAGAAACTATCTTCTGCTTATAAATACATATTTTATTCACCCGTTGTCACAATCATTCATGGGATAGGTAGAGAGGATGACATTTCAAAAATTCATGCATATAATATGTAGAAGGGGTCATGTATGAGATGGTGTGAAGTGATGATGATTGACATGGTAAATTTTCATCTTCCAAGTCATTTTTAGATGATGATGACAAACCAATATTAGCCATTTTAAGGTTATAATCATTAACAAGAAATATGGGGAAGGAAATTCAAAGTGCCAAATTCTAAGGAACAAGCCATATTTGCTTCTCAAAAAATTTATTTGATATATTCTTAAAAAACCAAGTACAAATTTTAGTAATCCTAGAATCATGCTTTACATAAGGTAAAATTGGGGAACTCATGACTTGTACTATAGATAAAAAAAAAATTTACACTTACCAAAAAATATATGATAAAAATTGACAAACTACATAAGCTTAAGCTCAAGGGGATATAATCATTCTTGCCTTCCATATAGATAATGAAAATGATTGTTTTAAGTCTCATGTTGCTTCTCATGTTATTTTATAAACCTTGGTTGGAAAGAAAAATAGGAGGGCAGAAATGTAAGAAATATAGAACATACTGGATTTAACAGCCCCAAACTGGATTTTACTTCGAGGTATTGATTTTTTGAAATCTATTTTGTGAATGTCAACCAATAGATATATATCATGGAGGATGAAAGACGAAGATCGACCGAATCCCATATGGAGGCTCAGGGATTGGAGGATGTTCACGGTATTTAAATATAATCTTAAATCTCCATACATGTGTGTACGTATGGAATTGATTTTTTTATTAACTTTGTGAGTGAAATTAGTTGTTAATAAGTTTCATATTTTAATTTTTAGGAGGCAAGAGGAGAAGGCTTTCTACTCCATCCATGGAGCGTGGCCAAGGTTCAACTGATCGAGGTAGCAGGGTGCGGGAAGGGGGTGATATTTATTCCCCCGAAGGCTAGCAATCAACGGCTACTGGTTCTCAACAGGGTCACTGTGGGTCTGGTTCTCAGCAGCATCATTCTGGGGTTGGTTCTCAGCAGGGTCAAGTTGGAGATGATGTTAACCAACAACATCAAGGTTACCATCAATTTCAATATTTTTTCATTAAATTTGTACGAATTTTTTTACACACGTTTTTTCTAATATACAAAATTTTATATATATTGATGCAGAGGCTGAAAATGTTAGAGCCAGTGGTCAAAAAAGATGCAGGGCAGTGCACTACATTGAAGAAGAAGGCTGTCAACCTAGCACAACTTATCCGGCTGAGATTACTGATATACCATGGGAACCGAACATGGCGGAATGCACCTTACAAAGGTGTCAAAGCCTTTATGCAAAATTGCAAAGAGATCTCCAAGATTTTTCTCTACCTGCTGAGAGTAGACAAAGCCTAGAAATAGTTACACATTCATTGAGTGAAATGGTAAAAGTGTACAAAGATTTGGGGCCAACGACTGATTCGTTTGTAGAAGTGATGAGAAAGAGAAGAGAAACAGTGATAGGTCCCGATAAATGGCAGGACATAAAAAAAAGAGTTTCAAGAGAGGAGGCTAAGTCAATGTTTAATTATAAGGAAGGGCCAAAAAGAAAAATGTTGAAGGTGCAGTATTTCAAGCCCCCAGACAAAGCACAATATTTGTATAGTCGACATCTTGCCGCCTTTGGAAGGCTTCCATGGAACGATGAGGTTCCTCTTTATTTTGCACAAATGTTTTATGCAGAATTTTTTTTGGGTATGAAACCCGACTACAATGACCTTCCTTCAGAATTTTTTGGCCCGGGGAGAGGTCGATTATATCAACGTAAGGGTGCTAAGCGAGATGTGGAGTTGCCTCGCCCTGAGCCGCCATTGGTGAGTCGACCGTTTCGAGTCGAAACCCTGCGATCAGAGATGGATGCGACTTCTCAAATAAGTCATGAAGCAAGAGATGTTATGATCGACAATGTTCATAGTGGATTGAGTGGAGTCGATCTTTGTTTAAATCGACAAAGAGCATGTGAAAATGCACGTGCCAATTTTGTTTATCGTACAGATGAGGAGATTTACAACATGAATGTTGAAGATCTCCAAACATATGCAATAAATTGTTGCAATGGTCTGAAAGACCTAATTTTTCATGAGGAAGAGGGCACCGGAACGGTATGTGTTAGTGACCTTAGGGTTTGAAATTATTTTTACATATACATGTGTACAATTTGTAATAAATGCATGTGTATGTACATGTATACATTTATTTGTATGTGTACATTAATCTAACAAAAATGTATGATTATATGTTAAAACACCATTTGCAGTTCTCAGGCATGATGCGTGATGAAAATGTTAATATTACGTTCGGGACCTCTGGCTCAAACGATGCAGCTGGGTCTGGCCATCATGATATGTTAGCACATGTATGTTAGTGTTTTTTAAGTGACTCTAAAATAAATAATTGTTGCCACACATGTAAATGTATGTATATATATAATTCGATAAAATGTTTTAACAGGTACCGATTCCGTCTGATGTTTTTGGGATGCCGGTACCTTCTTCTTCTTTAGGAGATATACCTTCTACTTCATTGTGAGATGTACAAGTATGGACAATTTTTCACAAGTTCAAAATTTATGTTACCTCAAAAAGTTCCATTAAAAATTGAGATATATAGAGAGAGATCTATATTTTGAGTTATTTAAATTTTTTTGAATTTAGGTTCATATAGAAGATTTTTTTAATCCGAGGACTTTAGCGACGGAGATAGGAACATCCACAACATTTGAAGAAGTTGTCTTTAGTTCTTTTTTTTAATATTATTGTTCAAATAAGTTTATATATGTACACGTGCATTTTCATTTGAAAGTTTTTAATTTATATAGATTATTTATGTATATATATATATTTATATTTAACTATACATGTATATTGTAGAGGTCACCACTGGAGATGTTTCTATGGCAGATCCTGTTCATCAAATGGAGAGGCAACCTTATGAGGTATTGCGTGATTTTTTTGTTATATTTTTTTTTTTACATGAAGTTCTAGATATATATATTCTCATTCATTTTTAAAACTTCAAATTTTAATGTTCAAGTACATGTGCATTGTGTATGTAGGTTTCCTATTTACAGGATAGGGAGCTAACTGAGACCCAGAGGCTAGATCCTCCATTCGATGGACAAGATATACAGTAGATTTGATTTGATTTCAAAATTTAGTTGGTTTTAAAATTTGTTAAACTTGATACAGTTTGATACTTGAGTGAGATTTACAATTTTTGGACATATTTTATTACAATATGTTTTTTGGACATATTTTTGGACATATTTTTGGACATATGTTAAATGTTTTTGTTGGATAGTTGAATTATAATTGGCATGGCATGTGATATTTAATGTTAAATGTTTTTGTTAGATAGTTGAATTATAATTGGCATGGCATTTGAAGTTTTTAAAACTACATGAATGATGTAATGTGAACCTACATTTGCACATGTGGTAAATTGAAATGTTAAAGTTTGTAACAAGACAATCCCCATTGATTTCATTACATTATATATGTTGATTTCTGATTTGATATAATTGCATACATATGATGGTACATTACTTGTAAAGTCATTGGATTAATAACTTGTTCATTGATTTCAATGTTCTTTGGATGGTTTTAGTACTTTTGGCATGTGAATGTGAAGTAATGTTGTCATCTGAATTACATTTGACATGTGATATTTAATGTTAAATGTTTTTGTTGGATAGCTGAATTATAATTGGCATGGCATGTGATATTTAATGTTAAATGTTTTTGTTGGATCTAGTTGAATTATAATTGGCATGCCATCTAAAGTTTTTAAAACTACATGAATGATAGAATGTGAACCTACATTTGCACATGTGGTAAATTGAAATGTTACTTGTAACAAGACAATTCCCATTGATTTCATTACAATATATGTTGATTTCTGATTTGATATAATTGCATGTATGATGGTACATTACTTATAAAGTCATTGGATTAATAGTGTTCATTGATTTTAGTGTTCTTTGGATGGTTTTAGTACTTTTGGCATGTGAATGTGAAGTAATGTTGTCATCTGAATTACATTTGACATGCGATATTTAATGTTAAATATTTTTGTTGGATAGTTGAATTATAATTGGCATGGCATGTGATATTTAATGTTAAATGTTTTTGTTGGATAGTTGAATTATAATTGGCATGGTATCTGAAGTTTTTAAAACTACATGAATGATAGAATGTGAACCTACATTTGCACATGTGGTAAATTGAAATGTTACTTGTAACAAGACAATCCCCATTGATTTCATTACAGAATATGTTGATTTCTGATTTGATATAATCGCATGTATGATGGTACATTACTTGTAAAGTCATTGGATTAATAGTGTTCATTGATTTCAGTGTAAGCGCAAAAAATTATTGACAATGTAGAATGATTTTTGTGTTATAATAATTAAACCTAATAATATTGGAGAGCAAGAGAGACTTGAGGTATGGTGTTTACTACAAGAGTTTGAGCTAAATATTTAAATGGTTTATCTATCTTTCATAAAATAGTTTAAGATTGATCACAAGAATTAAGAGTTCATGTCTCGGTCCATCATTCGTATGGTCCATCATAGAATGATCATCCATGTCAATGACTCTTAAGTCTATCTTTCCAAACCATGACCCTACTCTCACATGTGTGCCTTTCATGACACCAGTCACTACTTTCATCCTCGAGTTGACTGCCTTGAAAGCACTCAACTCTTTCTCGATGCTAGCCTTCCTCTTTCTAAGAGATGAAGCTACCTTTCGACTTAGGAAGCTATGGGTAGCCCCCGTGTCTATCAAAGCAGAGAAATTTTTCCCATGTACGGTTGTAGACATGAATCTCAAGTCCAAGGAAATTTCATCATCATTCCTCCTCCTTGTCTTGCGCCTTACTTTCGCAATCTTCTTCAACATTTCCTCTTCCAATATGTTTTTCGAACTAGCGCTTGGCTTAACAGTGCTTTTCACATATCTCTTCTCATGAAGCTCCATAGAACAATTTGATCCTGGGCCTGCTTGAATTGGTTCAAGCTCTTTCCTTTTCGAATTTTGTCTAATTGCTCCAATACGACATATATTGACTCCTTCCAAATGAAGTGCACCAATCCTCTTAGTGTGGTCGTCTTCTTTTCCAAGTGTGCCAACACATGCATTTTCTTTCTTCAAACCAATAGGTTTCGGATCAAGAAAGTCCCTCTTGATCTTATGTTTCATGTTCTTGACTTTAGCCTGCAACGTGGTGCTTCTTTCCTTCAAGTGAGCCCTTTCCATAAAGAGTTCCTGAAGTCTTTGTTCACCTTGTCGTATCTCCATGTCAAGCTTTTCAATTTCAGCAGTTTGTCTAGAAAGTCCATCCTTGGAATTTCTTGGGTGAAAAACCAAGTAGGTTGAACCAACTTTGGTCTAGTGCATTGGAATTCATTAAAGAATTGGTCATTGGCGCTGCTTCAAGCTAGGAGTGAACATCGTCACCAACCTACATTGAATATTTTACACTCCCTAGGGTGAATGATACTTTAAATTGATTGAAAGTCTAAGACTTTCAAATTTTTCTGAATGTCAAATGATCTTACAAAGTTAGTATTTATAATATTCTAGTAGGTCATTCGGTGACAAATTTTACCGAAAACTTGAAACGACTTTGGCGTGTGATATTTAATTTGTTAAATGTTTTTGTTGCATTGTTGAATTATAATTGGCATGGCTTAATAGTGCTTTTCACATATCTCTTCTCATGAAGCTCCATAGAACAATTCGATCCTGGGTCTGCTTGAATTGGTTCAAGCTCTTTCCTTTTCGAATTCTGTCTAATTGCTCCAATACGACATATATTGACTCCTTCCAAACGAAGTGCACCAATCCTCTTAGTGTGGTCGTCTTCTTTTCCAAGTGAGCCAACACATGCATTTTCTTTCTTCAAACCAATAGGTTTCGGATCAAGAAAGTCCCTCTTGATCTTATCTTCCATGTTCTTGACTTTAGCCTGCAACGTGGTGCTTCTTTCCTTCAAGTGAGCCCTTTCCATAAAGATTTCCTGAAGTTTTTGTTCACCTTGTCGTATCTCCATGTCAAGCTTTTCAATTTCAGCAGTTTGTCTAGAAAGTCCATCCTTGGAATTTCTTGGGTGAAAAACCAAGAAGGTTGAACCAACTTTGGTCTAGTGCATTGGAATTCATTAAAGAATTGGTCATTGGCGCTGCTTCAAGCTAGGAGTGAGCATCGTCACCAACCTACATTGAATATTTTACACTCCCTAGGGTGAATGATACTTTAAATTGATTGACAGTGTAAGACTTTCGAATTTTTCTGAATGCCAAATGATCTTACAAAGTTAGTATTTATAATATCCTAGTAGGTCATTCGGTGACAACTTTTACCGGAAACTTGAAATGACTTTGGCATGTGATATTTAATTTGTTAAATGTTTTTTTTGGATTGTTGAATTATAATTGGCATGGCTTAACAGTGCTTTTCACATATCTCTTCTCATGAAGCTCCATAGAACAATTCGATCCTGGGTCTGCTTGAATTGGTTCAAGCTCTTTCCTTTTCGAATTCTGTCTAATTTCTCCAATACGACATATATTGACTCCTTCCAAACGAAGCGCACCAATCCTCATAGTGTGGTCATCTTCTTTTCCAAGTGTGCCAACACATGCATTTTCTTTCTTCAAACCAATAGGTTTCGGATCAAGAAAGTCCCTCTTGATCTTATCTTCCATGTTCTTGACTTTACCCTGCAACGTGGTGCTTATTTCCTTCAAGTGAGCCCTTTCCATAAAGAGTTCTTGAAGTCTTTGTTCACCTTGTCGTATCTCCATGTCAAGCTTTTCAATTTCAGCAGTTTGTCCAGATAGTCCATCCTTGGAATTTCTTTGGTGAAAAACCAAGTAGGTTGAACCAACTTTGGTCTAGTGCATTGGAATTCATTAAAGAATTGGTCATTGGCGCTGCTTCAAGCTAGGAGTGAGCATCATCACCAACCTACATTGAATATTTTACACTCCCTAGGGTGAATGATACTTTAAATTGATCGACAGTCTAAGACTTTCGAATTTTTCCGAATGCCAAATGATCTTACAAAGTTAGTATTTATAATATCCTAGTAGGTCATTCGGTGACAACTTTTACCGAAAACTTGAAACGACTTTGGCATGTGATATTTAATTTGTTAAATGTTTTTGTTGGATTGTTGAATTATAATTGGCATGGCTTAACAATTCTTTTCACATATATCTTCTCATGAAGCTCCATAGAACAATTTGATCCTGGGTCTGCTTGAATTGGTTCAAGCTCTTTCCTTTCCGAATTCTGTCTAATTGCTCCAATACGACATATATTGACTCCTTCCAAACGAAGTGCACCAATCCTCTTAGTGTGGTCGTCTTCTTTTCCAAGTGTGCCAACACATGCATTTTCTTTCTTCAAACCAATAGGTTTCGGATCAAGAAAGTCACTCTTGATCTTATCTTCCATGTTCTTGACTTTACCCTGCAACGTGGTGCTTATTTCCTTCAAGTGAGCCCTTTCCATAAAGAGTTCCTGAAGTCTTTGTTCACCTTGTCGTATCTCCATGTCAAGCTTTTCAATTTCAGCAGTTTGTCTAGAAAGTCCATCCTTGGAATTTCTTGCGTGAAAAACCAAGTAGGTTGAACCAACGTTGGTCTAGTGCATTGTAATTCATTAAAGAATTGGTCATTGGCGCTGCTTCAAGCTAGGAGTGAGAATCGTCACCAACCTACATTGAATATTTTACACTCCCTATGGTGAATGATACTTTAAATTGATTGACAGTCTAAGACTTTCGAATTTTTCCGAATGCCAAATGATCTTACAAAGTTAGTATTTATAATATCCTAGTAGGTCATTCGGTGACAACTTTTACCGGAAACTTGAAACGACTTTTGCATGTGATATTTAATATGTTAAATGTTTTAGTTGCATTGTTGAATTATACTGGCATGGCTTAATAGTGCTTTTCACATATCTCTTCTCATGAAGCTCCATAGAACAATCCGATCCCGGGTCTGCTTGAATTGGTTCAAGCTCTTTCCTTTTCGAATTCTGTCTAATTGCTCCAATACGACATATATTGACTCCTTCCAAACGAAGTGCACCAATCCTCTTAGTGTGTTCGTCTTCTTTTCCAAGTGTGCCAACACATGCATTTTCTTTCTTCAAACCAATAGGTTTCGGATCAAGAAAGTCCCTCTTGATCTCATCTTCCATGTTCTTGACTTTAGCCTGCAACGTAGTGCTTCTTTCCTTCAAGTGAGCCCTTTCCATAAAGAGTTCCTGAAGTCTTTGTTCACCTTGTCGTATCTCCATGTCAAGCTTTTCAATTTCAGCAGTTTGTCTAGAAAGTCCATCCTTGGAATTTCTTGCGTGAAAAACCAAGTAGGTTGAACCAACTTTGGTCTAGTGCATTGGAATTCATTAAAGAATTGGTCATTGGCGCTGCTTCATGCTAGCAGTGAGCATTGTCACCAACCTACATTGAATATTTTACACTCCCTAGGGTGAATGATACTTTAAATTGATTGACAGTCTAATAATTTCGAATTTTTCCGAATGCCAAATGATCTTACAAAGTTAGTATTTATAATATCCTAGTAGGTCATTCGGTGACAACTTTTACCGGAAACTTGAAACGACTTTGGCATGTGATATTTAATTTGTTAAATGTTTTTGTTGGATTGTTGAATTATAATTGGCATGGCATGTGAAGTTTTTAAAACTCGAGTTTTGGAAGGTTTCAATCTACATTTTGCATGTGATATTTAATGAACTTTAAATGTTAAATGTTTTAATGATGCACAATATATAATCAAAAGGGTTTTAAAACTTAAAGTTTTGGATGGTTTCAATTTACAACTTAAAGTTTTGGATGGTTTCAACCTACATTTTCACATATGGTAAATTGAAATTATGTTACTTGTAACAAGACAATCCCCATTGATTTCATTGTATATGTTTATTTCTAATTTGATATAATTGCATGTATGATGGTACATTACTTGTAAAGACATTGGATTAATAGTTTTCATTGATTTTAGTGTAAGCGCAAAAATTATTGACAATGTAGAACGATTTTTGTGTTATAATAATTAAACCTAATAATATTGGAGAGCAAGAGAGATAAGGTATGGTGTTTACTACAAGAGTTCGAGCAGGTCATTCGGTGACAACTTTTACTGGAAACTTGAAACAAAGAGAATCTATCTTTGGCTAGGACATCATGTAAGATGCTTGACATAAACAGTAAAATTGTACTTAAAAGCTGAGATTCGGGCAAGTGGGGAAAACCACTTGTTATCTCGTCCCTTGGAGGCTAGGCCATATGGGGACTGAATCTGACCTTACAAAATAAAGTGAAATAATTTGTACCATATGGTCGGAGAACATATACAAGAACAATTAATATACAAGAACAATTAATTTCATTCTAGAATATATATATCCAATACATATTTAAAATTTTTAATCAATGCACATGTATAGAAAAACTACTTTCAGTTGATACTAGAGCACGTGCTTGTACCCAAACAATTTGTAACATCTGCAAACCACAAATAACATAAGCAACTCAATTTTTAGTTGAGTACTGAAAGGTCTAAAACATATTTAATCCAAAGATAATAAATTGTTGGACACTTCACTCAAAAAAATTCTAATGGAATTCCATCCTCAATAATCCGTTCATGATCAGATTTTGACATTTTCCATTTCTTAATTTTTGATTTTTTCTTTGATTGAACTTCTATCAACTTTATGCGTGCCGCACACACCAAGTGACTATATTGACAACTTATGGAATCAGGTTCATAGTCTTCGAAGTAAACAAAGTCTCCACTTTGACGAGTTTGTTTGAAAAAATAACCTTTCAGTATAATAGACCCTTTGTCATACCGAAATCCGTGATCATTATAGTCTTGTAATAATTTCATTTTTTGTTCAGTGCAACGCATCAAATAATACTTCACATTTTCATCGTTGTCAATAGGTGCAATTACAGCAAAAACATCTCCTGGACAATAAAATAAATTTAACATTTAATTATGCATATTTAAATTTAAATTTGTAAATCTTTAAATCATTAAAAAGTAATTCAAATGTTACCTTCTCTAACAAGATCAGAAACTCGATCACCATTGGATGATATTGTAGTTTCATCTGATTCCATTTCTTCAAACATTGCAACAGACATTTTTCCCTTTGTATTTAGCTTTGTATGTTTCCAATCGTTCACATACATTTTGTTTTCACAGACGTCATTGGATTTTGTGTTGTCTATGCAAACATCACAAAAACAAGAATATTTTCTTTTATCCAATGAAAACACATTTGTGGACAATTTTGTTTGAATTGAATGCAATTTTCGAGTCCCTTTTATTGTTCCAACGTCATTTCCAATTGATCTATTTATGTCTCCGATTCCAATATGCCAGAAAAACCTTTATATGGAAAATTAGAAAAAGAATTTGTAAATATGATATCAAAATACAATTAAAAATAATCATTGCATGATAAATGTAAAATGTTTAAAATTAGATTACCAATATAAATTAAATTGAATGTACCTTCGCACTTCTCTTGATGGGTTAATCTCATGGCTTAGAGCATTTTTGCACCATTGAACAACTTCTTCAGCGTTCGCAAGTCGCCGTGCAAAGTGGTTCATTTGATATCTTCGAAGTACTCGTTTTATGCATGCTCCTGCACCGTCATGTTCTCCTTTTCCATGGCCAGTCTCAAAGAAATTCCAACAATGTTTAATGCAGGTTTTCTTATGAAGACAACACAACCAAAAGAATGATCGTGCAGATTTGAATTGACCCGCGCATCCGTCTGACCATATCCAATGTTCATTGAATGTTATTCCACGATCTTTCAATGAATCATAAATTCTTCCAAAACAATGTTGTACAAAACATGTATCATGTGTACGATCGTCACTGATATAAAAGTGATATTCTTTAATGATATGTCGATTTTCACTCGTGCTTTCTATATGATCAACATTTTGTTCAGCATGTCTATATAGAATATGGACGAGCATGGAGACTTGGTCAGAGTGATAGTATTCACTCTGAATTTCTTTTTGTGGAACAAATGTGTAGTTTTCTGCAAAATCAATCACCGACAAAATGGTTCCTGGTGGAAAAACTTCACGAGATTTTTTGAATTGCAAGTCTTGCCATCGAGCTCTATGGGAATGCATGGTGTATTTGTAAATTTCTGCTTCAAACTTTCTCAAAAATTCTATTAGAAAAATTTCGTCTTCTCGTCATTCGATTCTTTTAACACTATCTGCACCTTGAATCGATGTACTGGTATATTCATATCTCTTCCATTTCACTTTCATGTTGGACAATGATTGATCATTTATATCAATATGATATTTGTTTTGAAATTTAGTCAAATTTCCATAATCATCGCATTTTTTACCACCAACACATTTCTTTTTGTAAAATAGTTCATCGCTTTCTCTTTCACATAGAATTTGAGATATGAATTCATGGATAGTGGAAGGAGGAGGTGAATCCTTCCATAATTTTCTACCAAAATCAAGGAATGTGTCATAATATAACTCAAATTCCACATGATAACGGCAACAACAAGTGTCGCGTACGGTGATAGGTTTTACATACCATGGTTTTTGTTGAACAAAAGCACTGAGTGAAACCTGAATTTGACGATTCTCTTCTTTGAACTTGTTGAATAACTCTATTTGAGTGGTTTCCAAGAGATGTTTTTCATGTTCTTCGTATTGATTTCGTGCTATTCTTCTTCGCATCACATGTCTTGCAGTCGGTGAAACACGCGAATTGTTCTTCCAATATTCATATATTATTTTCTTAACATCTTCTCCAAGTCTATCTTTGTATGGTTGCCTACAAATAGCTCTCCAACAAGCGAGTTCATCATTTACGTCTATTTGCAGTCGAAATTTTCGATGTTTGTGAAGATTTTTTCGCGAAGTTCCCAGTTCTCGTGCCATAGATGTTAGATTCAAACGATTCTCTTGAGTACTTGGTGAAACCATTGCCATTTGTATTCCTCTACGTATATTTGAAACATCTTTATCTCTAGATCTCTTAATTGACTCTATAGCACTACTCATATTTTTATCACCTCTTCTTTCATTTTTTTATCTTTGGTTGATTTTCGAATACCCAATAGTGTCGTCGCTTCTTTTAATTTCCTTGATGATAGGAGACCTTTCAACATTTGAGCTTGAACTGTCACTTGCTCAGTTTTGAAAAACATTTCCAAAATTTTATCGACACGATATCGTATAACATGGTCAGGTTTTTTATCTCCATATGTGTGAGTGTCGACATTTTCTAACATCTCATTATCGATAGTGATTTCATCTGTACATATTCGAAAAAATAGTACATATTCAATAAATAACTAAATTAATAAATATGTCAATAAATATTAGAAAATTTTAAATATATCAATAGATCATAATATTTACATTTACATACCCGATTCAATTTCTGCTTGAGGTTTATTTTCTTCTTCAATATTTTGAGGAGTATCTCTGTCTGTTTACATTAAACAAAATATTTTTCAAACTAGTTCATCAAATAAAAATTAAGCTTCACATTCTACATTGGGAAAACTTTAAAAATATATCAATAGATCATAATATTTACATTTACATACCTGCTTCAATTTCTACTTGAGGTTGATTTTCTTCTTCAATATTTTGAGGAATATCTCCGTCTGTTTACATTAAACAAAATATTTTTCAAACTAGTTCATCAAATAAAAATTAAGCTTCACATTTTACATTAGGAAAATTTTAAATATATATCAATAGATCATGTAATATTTACATTTATATACCTGCTTCAATTTCTGCTTGAGGTTGATTTTCCTCTTCAATATTTGAGAGAGCTTCTAACTTTCTTTTGCGATATTGTCTCGTCTCTTCTCTACATTCCTCAGGCTTTCTTTTTCGATCATATTTTCTCACACAAGTTCTTCGATTTCCCATGATAATAGGGTATGAGGTTCAAAAAATTTCCTTTAAAAAATTAGACAATAACTCAATTACAAAAAATATCACAAAAGATTTAATTTAAAAAAATATTTTCTAAAAAATACGTAATCCAATCCAAAACACGTACATACCTCTAAGAAAAATCACACCGCCTCCAAGAAATGTATTCCAAAAAAAATTTTTAAATCCAAAATGTGAAGAAAATTTTTTGAACAAAGAAGCTCAAAAGATTTATTTCAACACAAAACACGTACATACCTCCAAGAAAAATCACGTCGCCTCCAAAAAATGTCTTCCAAAAAAGTTCTTTAAACTCAAACTTTGAACCTCCAAGAAAAATCACGCCGCCTCCAGAAAATGTCTTCCAAAAAAGTTCTTTAAACCCAAACTTTGAAGAAAAGTTTTTGAATTCAAACCAAGTTGTAAAATGAAATGAAGTGCGAAATGTGCGAAAATTGTGAATCATTTCGCGACAATTTATATTGACGCGAAATATGTGTTTTGTAGGGGGCTCCACAAAATTTTCCGGCCGACGGAGAATTACACAATAGTTCGGCCGAACTTTTGATAAGAAGTTCGGCCGAACTATTAAGACGTTAGTTTTAACGACTCGTAAGCGGAAAACATAGTTCGGCCGAACTTTCACTAATAGTTCGGCCGAACTAACGCGTCACCAATTACGCAAAACCAGGCTCTGAAAACGGTTCTGCAACTTTGGACTGATTAAACTCCATGAAAAGTTGTTAATTAACTGTCGGAACCAAGACAAGCATTTTCAGAATTGAATCTACTTTCAGGAAATATAAATTTTATGGAATTTCGTAAACGTTTATTAATTTTAATTATTTTTCTAATAAAATGAGTGCAAACAATTTCTGAGGGTCATCGTGATTCAGTGAAATCAAAATTTTGTGTCTCCCAAAATACATTGTAAAAAAAATTGAAAAAATTATGGGGCATTACATTGGTCCGTTGAATCTAATGGGTAGCTTTTATATTTTTAGTTTATAACTTATATCTTAAGAAATTTGTTGCCACGCGAAACATATCAAAAATACGCAGTTTTTCGTATTGGACCAGTTCAAAAAATTCTAGTAATTATGATATGCATCCATTGGCTTTGTAAATATGACGAAACCAAAGTAGACTCTGTCTAGATTGTTGTAACACATTTTGTTTTTCAAAAACACAAATTTTCAATGAATACAACGTTGCCACATAACATGACTACTTATGAATTCTTTGATTGTTAAGAAACACACACTCAAAGAAACGCTAAGTTGACGTATCAAATCCGCATAAAAAAATTTCAAAAAATAAGTAATAGAAAGCTAACAAAATTTCTCACAACTTTTATTTTTACCGCAAAATGAAATTCTACACGTAAAAATTGTTATAGTTTGCAGAAAGTTGAAGAACCCAAAAAAATGAAAAAATTTTCTCAAAAAAGGGCAAAAAGTGTAACCCAGCTTCACATTTTCACCCCGTGTCTTTTATGTTTGAAGAGATATTTGTAAGATATGGAGTTCTGAGACAGATAGTAATTGACTAAGGTACACAATTCACATCAAATTTTTTTTGAGATCTTACAGAGAAATAGAAGATGAAACATAGAAAATAAACTCCGTATCATCCTCAATCCAATGGACAAGTGGAATCAACAAACAAAGTCCTAGAGAACATTATAACGATGAATGTAAAAATGAACATCAAGGAATAGTAAAAAAAGTTGAGAGATGCATTATGGGCACATAGACTAACTTGGAAAAAAACTACCAGGTTCAATCCATATCAGTTAGTGTATGGAAAAGAAGTCCTATTACCCGTTGAGTTTCCAATACATACATACAAGCTAGTAGTAGAATTAGGAAGGGAATTGTCCCAAGCACAATAAGAGAGGATTATGCAATTAAAAAAATTGGATGAGATACGACAATAGGAAGTTGAACATACATATGTTGTCCAAGAAAAAATGATCAAATGGAACGATCGATTCATAAAGAATAAGGTGTTTTAGAAAGGAGATTGGGCACTCTTGTTCGACTCCAAGTTCAAATATTTCAAAGAAAAATTTATGATTCATTGGCTTGGGCCATATGAGATTGAAGAAATCTTCGACAATGGAGTTGTCAAGATAAAAACAATTGATGAAGCATCTATTTCATTTGTCCTGAATGGACATAGCTTTAAAATCTACAATAAGCCTACAAATAAAGAAGATTTTATGAGAAAAAATTCAATGGATTCAGATCTAGAATTAATGGGGTAGCATAGCAATATGCCTTCCATAATTCCAGTAGAAGGAGAATTAAAAAAAAAAACAACAACATAAAAAAAAAAGATTTTGGTTGTGAAAATCCAGGAAACTAGCACAATACAAACTCGAAATCAGATAGGAAAACCAACTTGTTTGGCCAATATGAATTCTCTTTTTGGTTTTATCTTACATTACTTTAGATTTTTGCAGATATACCCTCCAAGACATTGTAGACTTGAGGACATGTCAAAACATCAGCTTGGGGGAAGGTGTGAAATAAAAAAAACTATGAAAATAGTTTTCAGTAGCTCAATTGAAGACATAATATGAACTACAATCACAAAGGGACCTAGTATATCATTCGACATTTACAGAAGGGACTTGAATTTTTGCTAAAAAATTATTCGAAAAGGAACCTGAATCATTATGACAGAAGACATTTTCAAATATGAAACATCATTGTACATTACACTAGAAGGGACCTAAAAATTTAACATGTTAGAAGGGACCTAAGCTATATCAACTGAAGATCATATTAGATGGGACCTAAAAATTTCAAAGTTTAACCTACAAAAGGGACCTGAACAATAATTATTCTAAATCAAATCAAATGTAAGAAGAAATAAAGTCTCTACAAAGTCTACAAGAGTCTTCATAACAATAAACACAATGTCAATCATCATCAATGTCAAAAAGGGAGTACAAGTACAATGAGTAAAAAATCTTAAAATTTCAAAATACTCTAGAATTGTAAAAACTAATTTGGTACTAGTTATGCATCTTTACCTACATTTCATTTACATAACTAACATTTCCTAGGTTTCATTTACATTTCCTACACCTTCATCTACATTTTATCATTTATGATTTTTAACCCTATTCATATTCATACCAGTATCCTAATTATCCTTATTCTATCCATACTACTATTCAAAACATTACATAACCTATTCATATCAATAGCTTACCCTATTTCCTAAACAAAGAGAATTATGAACAAAAGTTCAATATTGAACCTATGGAAGACTCTTGGAAGACCTACAAAACAATAAAAAAAGGTTAGTATTATCATAAACATTTAATTTTAAAAAAATTGACTATTTCATTAGTCAATTTTTAAAAATTAAATAACAAAAGCGAAAACCAATGTTCAAAAGACATATGAAATTGTGCAACCATTTAAGACATATAGTGCAATTATTTTTTAATATCAAAACAAAATGAGCGCAATCATATAAGAATATGAACTAACGTAATGGGGAAAATGTAATGCAAACAAATGAATGTAATTACTAACCTAAGGAATGATGCTGAGATAAAATAAGTGCATGGATATGACGGTATAAGGTATGCTATGATTATATTGTAATGCATACAGAGGATAAATGAAAGGAGATAGCATACAATGATGAAGAATGATGGTGCACATATGCATGGACATAATGCGAGCTATGGATACAGACAACATGATGATGCATGGAGGTAACGGGGATAACATAAATGAACGTAGCCATTAACACAAAATGTCAAGAAGCTACATAATGAAGGAAAAATGTACACCATCACGATAGTCAAAGAAAATATGTGCATGAGTCGGTCAAATGAGTTGATGAACGATTATAATGTTTTCAAATATGTTTACATAGCACCGTGTAAAAAATATGAAACCATTTCCACCATTGCCAAGACCATTTCTACTATTACAGAGATCAAAAATGATCATTGCCAAGATATTAACATTTCATTTTCACCATCATTACCATCTAAGAGGCTCAGTGAAAGAAAGGAGTATGCAGTCAAATCATGTCCCCATATTTACAACCCTGTGAAAAAAAAATGAAGAGAGAAGACTATGAGGAGGCCGAGAGGAAAAGAAGAGATAAAAAGCAGAAGAAAAAGGTAGAGAATATAGCGAAGAGGAGAAACAGAGTGATAAGGAGCTAATTGGAGATTTCAAAGCAACGAATCTGGAGAAATTGTTGATTAGCCGAGCTATTTGGAAGCGGAATTATGTGGAAGTGAAGGTAAGAAGTTAATGAAGATTTGATTATTTAAAAAATGGTGAATAGATTTTGGGATTGTGTAAACAAAATTTGAGTTATAAAAGGGAAGTGATCTAATTCGATTTGCAAGCTTGTCATTATGTTTTGTTTTGTATTGAAACCATTCAAAAACGTGTTGACACCTTTCAAAACCACTCTGCCATCAGTCAAAACAATGAAATATTTTGTTGAGTGAGTTAGTAAATGAAGATTTTAATGAGATTTTCGTGGGTTGAAATTTCAATTACATTGAAAGAAGATCATGAAGATCAGATAAGAAGATCACAAGGGATATTACATAAGATAGGTAAGCTCAACACGTCCTCACAAATAGTCTTTCATTTTGAAATGAATGGAAAACAAAGAGTGAAGAATTTCAATTCAAATTGCACAGTGAGGTTATTTTTAACTAAGTTGTGTAATAGATTTGTTTTTAGCACGCTCAGTTTAAATATTTTAAATAGAGTTTGTGAAGAAAAATGGAAGACAATTGGACATGGTTTTATTTTTTATGAAACATGACAGAGTATCAGGAATGATGAAGAGAAACAATGAATATATCATGAATTTTTGATAAGATAGTTGAAGTCTTTCTGTTGTATACACAATGAGTCTGAATGCAATGTTTTGGAAATAATTTGTATATGAAATTGATGAGTGAAAAACATAGTTGTATAAAAAAAAATTACAAGTTCTTTTTACACAGTCAAATTTATTTTACAAAACAGAGACAGAGATTATTTTTAAAGAGAACATAAAATTAAATAGAGGGTGGAATATTAGAAACATAAACTTATGTTTTCTTAAAAAAATTTCTATCGATTATTTTGTTTATTTATAGTAAGCTTGCATTCTTCAAAAGAGAAAAACAGAGGATTGATTGATTGACAAGGGTAGTAAAGAAAAAAAGGTAAGCCTTCTACCATGATTACATGTAGTGCTTAATTTTTTTTTTACAAAGATGAAGTTAATGACGGTATATGGTTATCTAAAATGGCTTTCAGACAAAATGGCTTCAAGAACAGAATCTAAAGACTTCCAAATTGAACACTGGAGTAGGGAAACAGTGGAAAAAAACTATCAGTTAGGGTTAATAGGTTTTCTCCAAAATTTCAAAGGTCATAATGAGGATGTCAGAAGAGAATTTGTAAATAATTTCAAACAGAATCAAACCATGGTGGGTAGCCTACATATTCCTGTTGGTTGCAATAATTACACTTAACCAAACTCCTCAACACTTAATTTGTCAACCCGAGGGATTCGTAAACTTAGAGACGAAGCACAGGCAAGGCCAGATATGGTATGAATATTTCTAATGGAAATCCCTACTTTCTTAAAGGAAATATTGCAGAATAAATTCAAAAGAGAAAAAGGCAAGTTGAACCATTAAGAATAATCTAAGACTAGAACGATAAAGCATGAATTTGCAAGAGAGAATTCAAGATAAAAGGCAATCACTTTAGCTAATGGTTGTTTACTCTAGTGAGTTTGTATTTTCCTTTAGCATAGACAACTTAGCTATCTCGTTAAATGGGCCCTTAAACTTGCTTCCTTAGAGATTTCCTTCTTGTATTAATCTATCCTGCACTAGTGCTTGCACGAGTGAAAGATTAGAGAGTTATGTAGAAGGTATAAATTTTGTCTTTATTGAAGGCTTTTTAATTCATGCAAGGGCTCTAACTTTTCAAGGTTCAGAGCACTCGGATCCTGTGGCAAGAAACTAGTTCCTACACCTGATCAGAGCTTCCTGCACTAAGCTTTAAATTTTTCAAATATGTGTTCAATTATTGAAAGTTCTAGTTTTCTATTAAATTAAATGGCACACATAAAAGTGAATGTTTTTGAGTTTAATAAAATGTAGAAGTAAAGAAACACTAATTTATCCTATCGTAAATGTTTTAAGGAAAGAAAGAAAATTTCGGAAAGAATATTAAGAAAAATTTATGTATCACACCAACGTGCATTGGTGCATGTTTTATTCTCCTGCTTGTACCAGGTGGTGGAAAACCAAATAAACAGAACTCCAGGAAAACAAAATGTCACACCAACATGCACTGGTGTAGGGTCGCTTCTCCTGGTTGTACTAGGTAGTGGAAAACCAAATAACAGAACTGCAAGAAAAGAGAAATGTCACAAAAACGTGCCTGGTTCATGTTTGCTTCTCCTGCTTGTACTAGACAGGAAATCCAATCTGAAATTAAATGCAGGAAATTAATTTGCAGGGAAAGAAAATGTAACTACTTCACACGAAGGATTTATTTTCAATGAGACAGGAATACATGTGCTGAAACTGAATCACACTCTAATAATTTAAACACACATTACAGGAAACCAAAAACAGGGTAAACGTGCTAGGTTGGTTGGGCCTTAGCCAACCAACACATTTCCCTTTCGAAATTAAACACTACTCAGAAAATGAGTTAATTCATCAGCTTAAAAGAACAAAAACATAATTTTTGAAACATGAGGTGGAAGAAAACCTTTTATTAATTTATTGAGGTGAATACATACGTTCATAAAATGTCCAGCCCAGATTTGGGCGATAACAAAAGACTGGTTACTTCCTATCAACTTCAATCTAAAATCTACTCCCAAAATTCTCCTCCTTGGTCATATTTACATTTTACAATATATAGATCTGTTGGCCAAAGGCAAAAATAGATCATTCAACTAATTCATAACAAAATGCAGAATTTAGTATCGGCCTTCAAGATAAAACGGTTTTGCAAAACTGACCGTAGCTAACTAGCTTTCTCCCGTCACGGATTAGTCTCGGCTGCCTTCGAATCATTTTTTGTCATGGCTAAAATGGCTTAAGGCGGGGCAGTAATTGAGGAAGTTCGGATCTGCCGCGAAGATATGTTGTGCTGGTAATATTGTAGATCCGATCCTCCACTAAGATCAACGATCATGATCAACACTTTAACCATCACATAACCTTTAGAGATATCAATTAGTTATGAAACTGATTTAGAAATAATAAATCATGTAATAGATATTTAATTAATTCTAAATTGAATTAGAACATAAACAATAAAGTTTTATACTAAATGTGTCACCATGCTTGGACTGGTGCAGGATGAGGGTGCATAAAGGAGGTGAAACAGGAGTAAATGGTTATAATTTAGGAAGTGAAAAGTAGCAAAAAGAGAGAAAATTAGGGGGCTAACATCCTCCCATCCCTAAGATGTTGTGTGTCCTCACAAAAATATTTACCTCTACAAAAAAAATCAAATTTTTGAGCATTCCAGCTCACTCCTGCTCCGGCATACTATCATCAGTCTGCAGTGTTTCAGACTTCATCTTTTTGCTGCTCTTCAATTTCTTCGTCACCTTTTTAAGCCATCAGAAACATTGTGAAGCATGATACTTCCATACCCTGACTTATTCTTTATTCTTTTGGATCTCCATCATGAACTCTTCCTTATTCTAGTCCTTTTCCTTGTGTGTTTTGGCTACGAGCTGCTCTAAATTTTGTACTCGAAGCCCGAGCTCAAGTATCCGAGTAACAGAAGCTACCGAATCTTCTTCCTTCTCTATCTAAACAAGGGTTGTATTTTCTTCAGGGACCTCAATATCCATTGGAGTTTCAATAAACACTTCTTCCTCTTCAAGTTATTTTTCTTCTTCTAACTCTTCCGGTTCTTCTTCTTCTTCTTGGTCTTCCCATTCTTCTTCTTCTACTTCCACTTCTTCCGACTCTTCTTCATCTTCTAATTCTTCTGGTTCTTCCTTCTCTTCTAACTCTTCCAGTTATTTTTCTTCTTATTCTGGTTCATCCTTTTCCTGTGTCAGTTCTTCTGGTTCTGGTTCATCTTGCATTGGTGTAGGTGGGGATTCAAGATTCTGTGGGGACTGCGGTTTTGCACCAAGTTATTCATTCTTTTTCCAGGCCCTAATAAATTTGGCCAACAGGGTGTCATCTTCAATTTCCAAAGATTCTACTGCATCCACAAAGAATGATAGCAAATCTCTTTCTTTAGGGGTCTTTTCATGTGCTGGGGGCGTCGAAAGAGTTTCTTCGATAGGTTCACCCGCTGTCTTCTGTTTCTTTGAAGATGGGCCCTTTTCTTCTGCTAATTTACCAGTTCGTTTCCTTCTTGCACTAGTGCAAGAAGGACTTCTCTTCACACTTGGACCCTTGCTCGTGCTAGTGGGGGTCTCTGTTTTCTTCTCAGCACCTGTTTTCTTTCCGGTAGAGGGCTTTTTGTCTAGCTGCTTCAGCAACTCCTTCCAGGTCATACCCTTAATTTCCAATTTTTTTTGGACCAGGATTTTGATCAGGCCATGATGATACAATTTCTTATCGTCTTGGTCCACCCGTGCTCCCTGCACGCCCTTGGCCATATTTTCTAAACTCTTAAGCAAAAAGTAAGTGAAATCCATCCTACACCTGACGTGTCGGCCGGGTTCAATGTGTTGCAGCATCTTGAAATGATGCACGAAGGTGAGGCAGTACCTCCCCTCACAGGTCATGAATTTCTAGAGAATAAAAAGGAGGTCCCACCATTGTCCCAGCAGGGCGCTGCGTAGAACTCCTTTCTTCCAGTTTAACTTCATGTCTTTATCAACAACGAAACGCTACCAGCGCTTCCTCTCGAGCTTCTGATTTTTAAAGTACTGCACACCAGTGTTCTGTAAGCCCGTCGCTCGCTATCAATTTTTCCGTGACTTTAAATCTGAGGGGCCCAATATTTACATGACCATTTTTAAAATTATATGCGAACTGTATGACCACTTCACTGCTATGCCCATCAAATTTCTGCAAAAAATGGGAGAAATCCCGAGTCTCGCAATAGTGCAAGACTATTGCAGAACTCGGCGGTCTAATCTATATCACTAAGGGACGACGACTCACATCTAACAGGCGGCATATCTGATTTACAGTTATGAACAGTTAAAACATTTGCATGCAATACTGGAAAACTTAACTCTTTATAGATAGGGATCAACCATCCACCATCCCTTCTGTCTTATCACTGATCCATCCCACCAAAATAGTCGTAGATGTGCAGCATGTTTAGAATTGTGTGGAATTGGTACTTGCGGCAGCGTGTTTAACTGCTAAGTGAGGTAATCACCATAATTGAAGGACATTTAGGATCATGGCAGAGAGAGTATTCATATCCAAGAAATGGTTTAAACATTTCCGCATTCATTTATAATTCAAAAAAAAACTTTAGCATTTATTAGAATTGATCATGATTCTTAACTAAAAACACTTTGTACTATTAATAATTTTCTCCTAGTTAATATGATAGCATAAGTACATTATCAAATAAGTGAGAAAGGCTACTTGTAAACTTCTACAATGACCACTTCTTATGACATATGCTCAAAAACAAATTGCACGTTGTTTCTATCAAGGTGCATGCTTGCACCGATCTGTTTACATTGGTTACTGTACTGCTCTACTGGTACCATTCTGCTTATACTGTTATATAGGATGATATTCTTGCACTAGTGCAAGCATATTGTCAAAAAAAAAAACAGAAAATCTAAATAGAATATAGGCTGGACTTTTAACATAGCTTCCCTCAACTGATGTTGAAAATTTGCTTTGCCCGCCCTTGATGCTTCAAGGCATCTTTTTTATCTTTATGTATGAGATCCTGCAATGAATTCATGGGGGAACAAAGAAGTGGGAAAAGGGAAAATTTCAGAATCGAAAGGAATCTTTTTATAGGGACTCTAGGAATAGTACCATAGAGGGGATAAATAGAAGTGGGATAGGGAAAAAAATTCAAGGGTAAAGTGGGATTTTTACGAAATGGGTAGGATAAATTCAGAAGAATCTGGGAAGGTTTAATCATTCTAGGATTTAGAGAAGAAAACTGAGGGAATATTACAAAAATAGGATATGAATAAAGGCATAAAATTTTCTGGAAGGTCTACATGCACTAGTGCAAGGAAAATAACTGCAGTGAGAATTAAGTGTTACTTGAATAAAAATATCCATGTTAATTACCCCAATGTATAAAGGTTTGCTGAACTTGTTTTTATTCGGTGGTTGCTACCATATATAATGATCAAGAAACATTCTCTTTTTATTAGAAATTTTTGATCTCCCTGCCAACAAGCTGGTTTTCAGGTTGACCCTTCTGCAATCATGTCAGCAAAGTAATTTTCACAATTACAGGAAAATATTTTTTCTTTACTTATTTTTTTATTTTTTTTATTTTTATTTTTTTTCTTTTGAGAAGAAGAAGAGTTCTTGTTTTCAAAAGGCTAATTTTTATGTTTACCACTACCATCCCAAATTGTTGTTGGACTTGCTTTGTAAAATCTTTCTTGGCAAGCGGCTGAAAATACTTCTTTAATCTATGCCCATTTACCAAGAATACTGAATCTTGTCCATCAATAGTTTTGACTTCTACTACTCCATTCTTGAATACTTGGATCACTTCATAAGGTCCCATTCAACGTGTATGAAACTTCCCTTTAAAAATTTTAAATCTAGAATCATAGAGGATTACCCAATCACCTAGTTGGAACTACTTTTTCTAAATAGTCTTGTCATGCCACCTTTTCTGTTGCTGCTGAATTAAGATGTTCTACTGAACAACATCTCTGCGAAATTCATCTAACTCATTTAATTGGAGAAGATGCTGTTGTTGTGCCTTGGAGAGATCTAGTCCTAACTGAACTACAGTTCTGAAGGTTTTAATTTGGAACTCAATTCGTAACAGAACCTGCTTGTCGTATACCAGCTCATATGGTGTATGTCTCGTGCTATTTCTCCAAGTGGTTCTATATGCCAACAAAGTTTCTGGTAATCTTTTAGCCCAGTCTTTCTGATGCATATTGACTGTCTTTGTAAGAATGGACTCGATCACTTTGTTTGTAGATTCCACCTAGCCATTTTCTTGTGGGTGATACGGCGTGGATTTCTTGTGCCATATCTTGTGTTTATCCATCACACCCTGTACCATATTAGAAATAGACTGCGGACCATTTTCAGAAGCAATTTCTCTAGGCACACCAAATCTAGTAAAGATTTCAGAAAAACGAAAATCAACAACAACTTTTTCTGTAGCAAAAGAAACAGCTTTAGCTTCTACACATTTTGTAACATAATCTGTGCAAAGAAGAATATGATTTTTACTTAAATATGTTGGATTTATTGGCCCTATAAAATTAATAGCCCATTTTTGAAAAGGCTCAATCATAACTTGGGGGCATAAAGGAATTTCATTTGTTTGATTAGGATGGCCCATTCGTTGATAGCTATCACATCGCCTGACATACTTTTTGGCATCCTTAAACAAGGAAGGCCAAAAGTAACCAGCACATAATTCTTTATATGCAGTCCTTTTATTAGTGAAGTGGCCTCCTCATGGTTCATCATGAGAATATTTCAATATGTAAAACACTTCCTCATCTCTTACACATCTATGGATAATTAGATCTGGACCAGTGTAAAAGAGGTCTCCTTGAATCCAGGAATATGCAGCACTTTTCTGAATAATATTCTGCTTTTCACGAGCAAACAAGTGAGGTGGTGTCTTCCTAGTAACCAAGTACTTAGAAATTTCAGCAAACCATGGACAATCTGGTGTCTTCACCAGGATTATCTAATCTAGAAAGAAAATCTGCTACAATATTAGATTTCCCAGGTCTATCAACAATAGTAACATTAAAATCCTATAACAATAGTAACCACCAAGTCACTCTACCACTTGTCAATGGTTTGTTCATCAAATATTTAATCGCGAAATGATTAGTATGCACAGATACTTCATATCCTGTAATATAGTGTCTGAACTTATTAATTACAAAAATCACAACTAAAAATTCCTTCTCTGTAACTGTATTATTCAATTTAGTGGAAGAAATTTTTTCTCTAATATAATAAATAGCATAGGATTTCTTATTTTCCTCCTGTCCTAAAGCTGCGCCAATAGCCAAATCTAAAGCATCAAAGGAAATGTGAAAAGGTAGGGACGATTTTGGACCTCGCAAAACTAGTGCATGTACCAACTTTTCCTTCAATGTTTCAAAAGACTGTTGGCAAGCCGTGGACCAAGAAAATTCACTATCCTTAGCTAGAATTCGGAAAAGAGGAGCATCTATTTTTGAAAAATTTTGAATGAATGTTCTATAGTAAATAGCATGTCCTAGAAAACCTCTTACTTCCCTTTGAGTTTTGGGTGCAGGAAGATTCAGAATGATTTCAATCTTTTCCGGATCAACTTGAATACCTTTGTCAGAAATCAAAGGGCCAAGCACCACTCCCGCTTTGCACATTAATCTACATTTCTTATCACTCAAAGCAATATGGGCTTCCTGACAATGAAGAAGGACTTTCTCCAAATTTTTTAGAGCTTCCTGAAAAGAATCACCAAACACAGAAAAGTCATCCATATAAATTTCTAGAAATTCTAGATAAGAAGATATAGCCAGGACTTCCCTTTGAAAGGTAGTTGGGGCATTACATAAACCAAAGGGAATAACTTTGTAACAAAGTTTCCCCCATGGAAACGTAAAATTATTTTTATCCTGATCTTCGGGTGCAATCTGTATCTGGTTATAACCATTGAAACCATCCAAAAAGGAGAAATATTCTTTCCTGCAAGGGTATCAAGCACCTGATCAATGAAAGGGAGAGGGAAGTAATATTTAAGAGTGACTTTATTCAATTCTCAATAATAAATACAAATATGCCATCTTCCATCTTTCTTAGGTACTAGTACTAATGGAGAGACCCACTGACTGTCAGAAATAGGATAAGTAAAACCAGCATCTAAGAGTTTCTGTACTTCTTCCTTCACATTGTCTCTTAGAGCTGGATTCATTCAGCTTTCAGGTTGTCAGATAGGTCAGGTTCCCTCATGAATATAGATGTGATGTGTACAATTTTCAGGAGGGATACCCTTCATATCTTCATAGCCCCAAGAAAAGGCACTAAGATGCTTTTGCAACAAATTCACAAGATGCTCTTGCTGAGATGGGTCCAAATCTGAACTAATATGCAAGGATTTAGCAGGGCTAATCTCAACAAGAGTGGTGTCAGGCTTAGGAGTAGTTAAGGGAGTGGTCAAATGAAGTGGTACAGAAGAATGAGAATCATGATTTTCCTGAAAATTCTAGGCTGAAAATTTGGCTCAAAGGCTCATACTTAAGCATAATGTCTAGATTATTCAGGAAATCTTGAATCTCATCTTCTTGTGAAGACCCCGTATAGTGATGGATAAGGGAAATAAACTGAGTCTCCTCGTCACTGCTTTGATCCAACCATAAAGTGTCTCGAAGGTCCTGAATGGATCTGGCAGGGGGGTATAAGGTAACTTTCTTCCTAGAATCTCCATGTGAGATATACATATCACCGGAATGACATCCAAAATATGCATCAGCCGTAGCAAGCCATGGCTGACCCAAGATCAGGGGATGTCCTCCTACTGGGTTCTTTGGCTCAAGCACAATGAAATCAGTAGGATATTCCCAAGAATCTAATGAGATGCTCATATCATTCAATACTCCTTCTGGCTTAATTTTGGATCTATCTGCTAATTCAAGCACGGTGGGAGTAGGGCGAAGATGAGATAACCAAATTTGATCCATGGTTTTCTTAGTCATGACATTAATGGCTGCCCCCAGGTCCATAAAAAAATTAGAGACAAGGACATTACCAATTCGAACTAAGACAATAGGGTTTCTGGGATCAATATATTTTTCCACAGACACACATCCCGTCATCAACTCTGCTGCCATACCAACAAATTGAATGGTTCGGGGTTCCAATCTCTTGCTCCCGGGTTTCTTGAGACAGATTTCCTTAATGATCTTGGTACAAATGGGGATCTCTTTGATGGCTTGAAGCAAAAGGTATCTTAATGAAAAGATTCCAAAGCTTAGATGCCAAACTAGTCTCAGAAATAGGCTCACTCCTTTCCATTACTAGCTTCTCTGGGAAGGGAGGCTCATTGGAAGAAAATGTAAAGGATTCAAAGAATAAGGGCTTATTAGTGACAAATTTTGGAGAATGGTTAAGAGTTTCCTCTTCTCCTTTATCTTCAATGATCACCATAGGTTGCTTCTGATTTTGTGATGTTACAGTCCTTCCCGATCTTAATTAAATATCATGAACCCCAAATGGAATAGACTGGTATTTGAATGGTAAAGGTGGGTTTGTTACGTGGATAATTTGCACTGCTTTATTATTATTAGGATTGGGCATAGGTTGAGCAGGCAACTGAGGAGGTCGAAAGGGTGGAGGTAAAGGCAATGGTTGAGTGGATTGACTCGGAAGTTGAGGCATTGAATAAGGTGCATGTGTAGATGGGTATGACTGCATAGGTGGCTGGTAGGAATATGGAGAATGATTTGACCCTTTCCAACCTTTTTGCCATGGTTGAGAAGGTTGCCCATGCTGATAATGATTCCCATACTGCCACTGCTGATGAGAGTTAGGATAATAATATGCATGTGAATTATAACCAAAATAATGTGGAGAAAATTCAGAAGCCATACCTATACCTACCTGAGGTGAATTCCTTCTTGCTTCCATAGCATTCAAGTATTTAGCTTCAGGTTGTCCCCCTGTAAATATAGCTTTAAGTCCTGGTATAGAGGGACATTTTTCTATGATATGGTCTTCTCACAAATAGCACACTTATTAGTTTCTTTCAAATTAAGAGGACACTCTTTAGGGGGATGCTTGTCTCTACATTTAGGACAAAAAATCCATAATGACTCTTGTTCTTTCATGAGTTTCTGCTGAAATTTTGAGTCTAATTTTTTGGTAACAATGTTCATTATATCAATTTTCATGTTTCCCATTTTATTTTCTAGTCCAATAATCATAGCATCAGTAGATTCAGTTTTTATATTTCTATTTCGAGCTCCTCTACCGGATCTGTATTGGTTTCTTGAAAATTTCCAACATAATTCACAAATTTGATCAAACTTTTGCTGTGAAATATCACCTTTTCCTAACAGATTGAAATTGTTTCTAGCATTATTAGTAAGTCCTCTTAAGAACAAGGTTCTAATAGTGTTGAGATCAAGCTTAAGTTTTGACCTTTGTAAAATATACATAAATCTTTCCAAATAATCTTCAGCCATTTCATCATCATCTTGTATGATTGCAAAAAATTCATCTTGCATGTCCTGAGTTTCGCAATATTCTTGATATTTAGACCAAAAATACTCTCTTCATCTGATCCCAAGAGGTTATGGTGTTTCCTCCTAACCCCATAAACCAATGAAGAGCTATGTCCTTGAGGGTAATAGGAAATAATCTTAACTTATGAGCCTCAGTTGCATAATCATAACTTCTACACAAAATATCAAACTCAAATAAAAAAGAATCAGGATCTTCATAAACTTTACCATGGAAATGAGGGAGAGATGATGGTGGAATATTCTTCATTTGTGACACAGTATCAGGATCCACAATTGGAAACAAAAAAGTTGATTTTCCTTCACTTACCTGGTTTTCACCAGTCCCTTCCAAATGATCTTCTTGGTCCACCATTGTTCCCTTCTTACTTGTACCGCTCTCCATATGTTGATCCACACCTGAGCTGTTCTTACCAAAATCCAGGTGGATTGTTCCTGCGTGATGGGTTTGAATTGGATTGGGCTTCCTGCTGATAGAAGGAGACCCAATATGGAAATTATTTCTAGAATTATTTCGGCCCTTAGTGGGCTTCAAACCATTACCTTTCCTAGGCATTCATTTCAAAAGAAAAGACAAAAAGAAAAACAAACAATTTCTAAAAAATGCTATCAGGAATCAATTAACACCAGTAAAATTCCTTCAAAGAAACAACACTACAAAAAGAAAAACTACCTCTATTGCATAATTAGAAAATTCTCACCAAATCAAATCGCCTCCCCGGCAGTGGTGCCAAAATGTTGGCTGCAGCAATTACACTTCATAAAACTCCTCAACACTTAATTTTTCAACTCGGGGGATTCGTAGACTTATAGACGAAGCACAGGAAATGCCAGAGATGGGATGAATATTTATAATGTAAATCCCTACTTTCTTAAAGGAAATATTGCAGAATAAATTCAAAAGAGAAAAAGGCAACTTGAACCATTAAGAATAATCTAAGACTAGAACGAGAAAGCATGCATTTTCAAGACAGAATTAAGGATAAAAGGAAATCACTTCAACTAATGGTTTTTTATTCTACTGAGTGTGTATTTTCCTTTGGCAGAGACACCTTAGCAGTCTCATTATATGGGCCCCTAAAACTACTTCCTTAGAGATTTTCTTCTTGTATTAATCTGTCCTGCACTAGTGGTTGCACTAGTGGAGGATGAGAGAGTTATGTAGAAGGTATAAATTGTGTCTTTACTGAAGGCTTTTTAATTCATGCAAGGGATCAAACTTTTCAAGGTTCAGAGCACTCGGATCCTGTGGCAAGAAACTAGTTCCTACACCTCATCAGAGCTTCCTGCACTTAGCTTCTAATTCTTCGAACATCGGTTCATTTATTGCAAGTGCTAGTTTTTTATTAAATTAAATGGAACACATAAAAGTGAATGTTTATGAGTTTAATAAAATGCAGAAGTAAAGAAAAAATCATTTATCCTGTCGTAAATGTTTTAAGGAAAGAAATAAAATCGTGGAAAGTAGATTAAGAAAAATTATTGCATCACACCAACAGGCACTAGTGCAGGTTTGCTTCTCCTGCTTGTACCAAGCAGTGGAAAACCAAATAAAAAGAACTGCAGGAAAACAAAATGTCACACCAACATGCACTGGTGCAGGTTCACTTCTCCTGCTTGTACCAGGCAATGGAAAACCAAATAACAAAACTGCAAGAAAAGAGAAATACCATACCAACGTGCCTGGTGCATGTTTGCTTCTCCTGTTTGTACCAGAAGGGAAATCCAATCTAAAATTAAATGTAGGAAAGTAATTTGTAGGGAAAGAAAATGTAACTACCTCACACGGTGGATCTGTTTTCAATAATATGGGAATACATGTGCTGAAATTTAATCACACTTTAATAATATAAACACACATTATAGGAAACCGAAAATAGGGTAAACATGCTGGGTCCGCTGGGCCCTAGCCAACCAACACGTTTCCCTTTTGAAATTAAATGTTGCTCAGAAAACTAGTTAATTCATCAGCTTAAAAGAACAGAAACATAATTTATGAAACATGAGGTGGAAGAAAAACTTTTATTAATTTATTGAGGTGAATACATACGCTGATTCAATGTCCAGCCCAGATTCGGGTGATAAGAAAAGGCTGGTTACCGCCTATCAACTTCAATCTAAACGTTGCTCCCAAAATTATCCTCCTTGGTCCTATTTAATTTTTACAATATATAGATCTGTTTTCCAAAGGCCAAAACACATCATTCAACTAATTCATAACAAAATGTAGAATTTAGTCTCGACCTTCAAGATAAGATGGTTTTGCAAAACTGGCTGTAGCTAACTAGCTTTCTCTCTTCACGGATTAGTCTCAACAGCCTTCGAATCATTTACTGTCGTGGTTGAAATGGATTAAGACGGGGCGGTGATTGAGGAAGTTTGGATCTATCGCGAAGATATTTTGTGCTAGCAATAGTGTAGATCCAATCCTGCACTAAGATCAGCAATCATGATAAGCACTTTAACCATCACATAACCTTTGGAGATATCGATTAGTTACACAAGTGATTTATAAATAATAAATCATGTAATAGATATTTAATTAATGCTAAATTGAATTAAAACATAAAAAATAAAGGTTTAAAATAAATGTGTCACCATGCTTGGACTGGTGCAGGATGGCGGTGCATAAAGGAGGTGAAACAGGGGTAAATGGTTATAATTCAGGATTGGAAAAGTAGTAAAAAGGGAGAAAATTAGTGGGCTAACAATTCCTTTGAATCATGAGTATATATCTGAAGCTTTAGACTTGGCATCTTCAGGTGAATTATATCAGAAGGGATTACATTTTAAATATAGGGGGTGGACATTTTTTTTGGATAAAAACAAGAAGGGTTATTTTGATAGATCAAAAGGGATCTCATGTAAATGGTTAAATGAACCATGTGCAAAACTAGTATTGATAATTCAGAAGTTCTTCACTTGTGAGAATAGATTTAGTGTAGTACACTTTTACCATGTTAGGTTATTACAACACATCAAAGGGGATATAAGGATCAATCTGCCCTATTTATTTTACAAAAACTTGATGAAAATTATTGAAAGCATAAAATCAGAGAGTAAACCCCAAAGAGGCTCAATTCATTCATCAAGGACTCATGAAAATTATTTTATATTACCAATTGAAAGTAAAAGGGATCATTTGGGAAGATTTCTTCATTGAAAATAAGTTTGTAGAAAAAGTTGTTGCAAATAAACTTAAACCCATACAAGAAACAAGGAATATTGTGCATTCATCTCTTTATCCTAAAACAAGGTCAAAGAAACAGTAGGAGACAATTATTTTAGAGAAAGAAACATCATTTTTTACTATCTCTAGGAGACAGAAAAAGAAGCATTCAATAGAACCAAAAATACAAGTCACGGAAACATATCCTATAACAAAACAGGCAAATGAAATCCTTGAGAGACTGCAACAAGAAGTGTATGAAAATCCTATGGATATAGATTCCTATTTTGAAAAAATGAGGGGGAAGCTACTTCCGTTTCCAAAGATTCAAAGAGGGAATATCAAAACCTTTCCAAAATTATAGAGTTAACTGATAGCTTGGAGATAATAAAAATCATGGAAAGGCACCTCATGGAGGAAAATGAAACTTATAAAATAACTAATGATAAATTGGTTAAGGAGAATGAGAAAATAAGTGAGGAAGTGGAAAATTTAAAAACCAAAAACAATCTTCTTTATACACAGGAATTCAGGTGGCTTCAGAAGAAAAATTCCTGGAAGGCTAAGTAGGAGAAAGAGAAGGTTAAAGCCTCCATCTACAAGGAAGAATAGGGAAAAGAGATGGATTATATTTTGTACACAACACAACATGAGGTTTCAGGATCATGAATGGGATCAGAATCAGGGCTCCGAAAGTCAAAGACGAAAAAGCAAGCATGAGGACATGCTTGATCATCAGTTTGGGGGAGATGTTGGCCCTCATTTTTTATCTCTTTTTGTTTAGAAAATACACCTTATTTATCCATATTATCCATATATTTACCATAATATCCACCTTATATTGACCTAAAGATGCATATACAAGTATTTAAGTTATTTTTTTCAATTATTAGATGTTTTTGTAAAAATTGAAATTTAAGTGCATTTTTGGACAACAGCAGAAATTCCCGTAATAGCATTATGGTTTGCATAGGTGTAGGACAATTGGGCTTGAGATGGATACATATATAGAAGGCTCGGGAACTAAGAATAAGAGTACACCTATTGGCACAGTCAGACCAAGCTTTAATAGGTTTGGTCAAAGGTTGTCAAACAAGACCAGTCTTTATGGAGGATCCTTAGAAACTTGGTCAAAACTCTTATTTTGTGCGATTTTCTAGATTATGATGGATATAATAGATGAATTCAACTTTATATGATAGGATTAGAATATTTATGACTTCTTGAGCTATTTTAGATGAGTTTTTTTTATATTTTATCTATTTAAGCCTCAAATTTTGAAGGCTTTGATATGGAACTTGTGTGACTTATTATTATTATTATTTCTGAGATTTAGAGACATAATTGAAGATTGTTCTATCATATTTTGATGTTTTTACATCCTGGATGATTGATTGATGTCTTGAGTAGCTGAATTGACCTTAGGTGTGTGAGGCAAGGGTGGAAGGGCCCCAACACCGCGCTTAGTACACTTTTTAGTTTATTTCGTAGCTGCAATTTCTAAATTTGTTTGCTTATGTTTAATTTGTTTATGCTGATTATTTTCAAGTATTGATGAATTTAATGATATTTGTTAACTTGAATATGAAAGGAAAAACAAGTGTTTAAAGTTAAACGCTCTTTCTATCTAATCAAGATTTTCAGTTATAATTCATCTTTACATGCTTTGATTGCTGATGGATCTTAATCTTGTTTCTATTCTGCATACGAAGCGACAAACCAGTATTTAAAGTTAAATGCCTCTTCTATCTTATTAAGAGGTTAAAAATAAGATTTAACTTTCCTTCTTTTTCCGAATTCATGTTTTAACAATAACATTGCTGATAAATGGATATATAATGAAGGACAATCAGGACCTCTTCAGTGAAGAGCCTCTTAATTTATTACTTCATGTATATTAATCTATTATTTATTTAAGTATTTTGATTTCTAACTCACATGGTAATCTTGTTAAGAGAATGAAAAACAAATCTCTTAAGCTACGAGATTCTTCTGCTTCTAATTACACATATGAATTTAGAAATTGATTAAGTTAGATTTATATTTCTAATATGCATTTCCCTAATCATCAATAAATATTCTTCTGAATTGATCACAACTGAAACCCATATACTTTGGGGATGCTTCTAAGTTCCACTAACTTGGATTGGTAATAAATACTTGCCTTACTTTACAACAATAAAATGACTCAACACACGCAATGCTATGTATGTGCATGGTGTAGTCACGGTATCGTGACATGTGTATTCATTGTTTTTTACTTTATGTATGTATTTGAATTGTGTTGTATTGTACAACGGGTGTAGCTGTATGTCTTTTGTTTTACACTGGATGTAAGTGTATGTATTTTTTTTGTGTTTTACACCAGATATAGGTGTATGTATTGTGTAGTTTTTTACACTGTATGTAGGTGTATGTATTGTGTTGCATTGTACACCGAGTGTAATTCCATGTATTGCATGGTGTTTTATGTCATGTATGGTTGTATGTGTGTGATTTGCATTGTGTGTATATGAACATGGCTAAGGAGAAGGAAATGGGTTTTTGTTGGGTGTGGCAACCGATCTCATGTGTGTACAAAAAGAACAAGGGTAGAATTCAAGACCGATGAAGGATAATTATCACTATTTTATTTCAGATCTATTATGCATATGATCTACAATTCTGACTTATGATGGTTACATGTGATAGGCTATTACAGTTTATGATGATTGCATGCAAGTCATGATTTTAATCTATGATGGTTGTGTTCTGAGCTAACTATATGTGATATGTTTATAATTGATTATTTGATCAAACAATTGATTTGACTTTTTGTGACAGGAAGTAAACAAAAGTACAAGTGTACCTTATTGACGAGCTACCAATGAGGTATGGTTTGAATTTATTTCAACCTATTTTGAATCTATTCGAAATTATGTGCTCCGTACATGAAAGCATGTAATTCCCAGTTTGGCATCGCTGAATCTGATTGCAAGTACTAGTAGTGTCAACAAAAGGAATTATAACATGCAACGATATGTTGGTGAAGCATTTCAAGAGTAGGGTTATTGTGGGACACTGGTACCCAATAGTGTCCATTGATTTACATGAGCATTTTATTACCGATATGATGGTTGAGGTAGGTATATGAATTTTTTTTTATATCTTGTGATGCAAGGAAGCCTTGCTAAGGGATGGATCACCGGGGATAGGGGATGTTGGGGAAATTGGAAGGTGAGTGAATGCACGGAAGGAGATTACCGGATTTCCTGAGAAAGACTATATCCGAGAAGGGAAGGTTAGGGATGGATTTTTTTGGTCATTATAATTTCCATATGGAATAAGTTAGACATTGGGAGTGTTCCTTGGAACAATGAGTCGATAACTCTTCACTGAGGGTACAATGGTGGAAGATTGTAGCGTTGGACATTGGATGCAACTTTGGCTCTGACAGTGGACTCTAGATTTCCTGGGAAGGAAGTCAATCATGGTACTACTTTGAGGGTGGAGGTGTGAGCCTTTGGATTCCCTTGTTGTTGATATGGGCATCGTATCATTTTATTTGCTAGCAAAGTAAATTTTTATATGTGTATACTATGGTAAATTTCATAATGAGATGTGTATGATTTTCATGATTGTTTTTTCTTTTGAGCTGGTTATTCATTATAAATACGGCAACGAGATAAGTTATATATATCCATGGGTAATATGTTTACTTTTCAGTGGTTTTACTGAGGTATATGTGTGGTTGAACACTGAGGATGGTGTCCGCCAAGGGGGGAGGGTTCTGTAATATCCTTTATGAAAATTGCATGTAATAAAAGTTAAAAAATAATAACCACGTTTGACGGGACACATATTCCAAGCTGAATTTTTGGAAACAACATCCTAGTGGGTGTTAATTTGGTTTATTATGGATAATGAAATTGGAAAATGCAAAGGCAAAGACTTTGGAAAGGAAAAATGGAAATTTTGGCATAATTATTTATGAAAATAATGGAAATTAGGAGAAAAGGGAGATGAAAGGTCACATAATGCATTTGAGAAAGAAAACGAAGGAAAATAATGGAAAATGAAGAAAATAGAGGTCTCATCTATAAAAAGGCTTATGAGGATCAGTGGGTACCTTTTGTAAGTGCATTTTTAGAGCTCTCTCATTATTATCTCTCTCTCTATCTCTCACTCTTAGTCAAGTCTTAGAGCTTTTGGAGCACCTTGGCATTGGAGTAAGAAAGGAAACAAAGAAAGAAGCAGGAGGAAGCAAGCAAGGAGGAGAAGGAATTAATCAATTACAACAATTTGTAGGTATTTATTTTCATGTATGATTTCGTTGCTATATTTGGCATGCATGGTATTGCATGTGGTTCTTTTTTGTCTTGTCATGGGATTTTACTAGGTGTGACAGTGTATTCAACCTAGCCTTGTCATTTCTGGATAGCCATGGTGTTGTGGAGTTCTCATGATTTGGTTTACTTGGATTACTGGATGGATTCAAAGCTGAGTGAGGTGGATCTCCGAATGATTATGGAACCAGTTCATGTGTTTCCTCAGTTTAGGGCTTAGTAATCCTGGTTTAGATTGTGGTAAAGCCTGAGAGGAGGTTAGCTCGCCATTCATGCCAAGAAATATTGGGTTTGGGATATACTATAAATCCTAGAGAGTATGTTTTATTTTATGGCCTACTGACCCCTCATTCTAACTATGGGTTGTCATAAAGCTTGACAGACTAGGAGAGAGAAAAATTACTCATGGTTTAGGTGGAAAGAATGGTTTGTGATTGATGAGGGTGAGGCAGTTTAGCCTGAGGATGCTATGGTTGGTTGTTCGGTTTGAATGCCACATTAGTGCTTGGAATATGGCACGAGGATGATTGGTTGAAGATATGTTTGCCTCGGCCAATCTATGGTCGGGTGGAATGTGGAAGTCCTACCTCCGGTTGATTTTTACACTCATTAATGAGAAGCTCATTCCTTTAGTATTTGATGCATGATTGAATCGCTTAATATTTGGAGTCTATTTTTGTTGTATGCATGGTATTATTTTGTGTTATTATGTTGGTTATAAGCATCTATTTTATCATTGATGATGTATGGCTCTACCCATGTTTTTACTTGTAAATGAATGCAAAATGTATCTATAGTAAAATAGATTTTATTGCAACAAATTATGTAAAGGAGAAATCATTCTTAGCAATTGTCAGATAAGTATGAGACCCCTATGTGTAAATATGTTGTTTACATCTGTAGATTCAATGTTTGTGATATGTTTTATGAAATTCATGTTATGGCTAGGAGGGGTCTAGACGAGTTCCTGATAATGTGATTTATTCTGTACCTTTGTTTTAAATTTATTTATCATCTCCTACAGTTTCATGAAGTCCACTTGGGCTCTAGGGCTGAAAGGGTGGCCCAAATCCCAAAGTTGCAGGCAAAGAACTAACCAAATCAGACCTTGGCCTATACCTTTCCTTGGCATTCCCACAGATATAGGCTTTCAGATGATACCTTTCCTTGGTATGCGCGCGAATAAGGCTCGAATTGGTAAAAAAATTATTCTCCCTCACGTTTCAAGGGCCTATAAGGTTGGTTACCTCCTGATGTTTTGATACTATGCAAGGTGTGTTTGTCTTGTTTCCATCGGTCCAACTTCTTTAAAGTCATTTGGGAGGTTAAATCTCACATTTGTAGCCCCTCGTCGCATCTTTACCCTAGTTGGCCCATTACTTCGATAGATTCGAGACAATATTATCTTGAAATCCTTGCAACAAAATCCTTCTCGCCTTTGCTACATTCTTCTTCCATGCATCCATATTTTGAGAATTTTCTGTTGTGGATTTGGGAATATCACTGCCTATGAACTCCTTCGACCCGTTTTCTTCCAACACTCCCTCTAAATTGTCCTTTGAAGCTATGTAATTCTAAATACCCTGAAGGGAATATTCGAGTCTGAATCCACAGAAATACACCCTCATTCTACTGCTGGTCTTGAATAGTAGATCTACAAATTCGATTCACCTGCTTAAGGAAACTCATATTCTTCTCTTCTATAGTGATCCATGCTTTGATACAATGTAGAAAATCCATGTAGATTCAAGTTGATATTTGTAATATGCTAGAACAAAATACTTGAATCTACTCTACAAATTACGGAAACCAATTACGATCGCATAATCACATGAACAAGAAAGAGAAATAATTTTAGTCGCACAACACAAAGATTGATCTTGGGAAACCCTTAGCTACAAACCCCGCTATATGTATATTGCATAAGTCAAAGAATATGAGAATGATACAATGCTTCTCTTAGGCCTGAGAGCTCGTTGCACTATCTATGTATGTATCACTCATTCCTAGGTTAGCTCGGTTCAATGCTTAACCAATTTCTTGGCCGCGAGATTCCTTGCTTTCTTGCATAATCGTTTGGGTAATTGAGCCCCTATTAATTAGGAGATTCCCCAATAATTATTGCACAATACATTAAGGATCTTCCTTTGACTCCATGTGCCACCTCTATAATTTTCTAATTATAAAACCGATAATACTCTTCCCTTATACTCCAAGCTCAATTGGTTTTTCCTCAGAAATGACATGCATGAGATATTTTTACTGAAGTATTAGTTATATAATTGATCAAGGAATGTGAATTAAATCATATTTAATTCATTAGACCTCTCACTAGTTCCTCCATCAATTAGAACTAGTTAAACTGGTTTTAACTCAAATAATTAACTTAACTAATTACAAATCAAAATAAATTGTAACTGCTGCCCCTAAAACTTAGGGAACAATCTACATGCCCCTATTTTGAACCTCAACTTGAATTGACTAAAATAAATAAGTCTTCCTAACTCAGTTAACTCGTACAAGTTGTCATGTGATGTGGAATTACAATTTTCTTCAAATTTTATTAAGGTAAAATTAAATTAGAAGCCTCTTCTTGTTGCCATTTTCAATAGGTTGAATATCTTCCCGTGACATTTCCATTAAAAGACAAGAAAGAAACTCCACTTCATCTTTCGAAGAAGGTCATATATTTTATTTCAAGGGCCTTCAATTTTGTAAAAAAATATCATTCATATGGTGATCTCATTCTAGCCTCAAGAGCTTCTGAAATGGGAGTGTACCTACTTTCTACTTTTATGGTTGAGATGGCTTACCTAGAATGTGCTCCATTTAAGCTTGGCATAAGCGTGTGGATTTATTGATAGATTTGTTGCACTGGATCAAGTGATAATTTACAAATATTAGCCACCATATTTCTTCTAGGCAGACCAAGAAACAAAATATCTCTAGGTCCATTTGCTAATTCATGGACTATCAGTCTCATATTTGGCCCAAAAGCATTACAAGTATTTTTTTCCTCAAATATTCAATCATAACTCCTATGGGTCACCCAAAAACCCATGTTTAGGGGTCAACCACATAAAACCCTTGCCAAAAAAGTTCATTTGCTAGGCCACACACTATCACAGTTGGCCCACAAGCATTATAGAGTATCTCTATCCTCAAATATTCATTCATAATTGTTTTTGGTTCATCCTCAAACCCGCAGTTATGGGTCAGCCATACATATTATTATAAACAACAAATCATTAAGTTGCAAAGGTCTATTCTTCTTTATATCCTTGTAGCTACCTCGAAGATGTTTTCCATTTTCTATTTGCACACTCTCCCCTGAGAGTTGATAGTGGAAAATTTGTTCATATCTCATAGTATCTCAATTTACATTCCATTTACGCCTATAAAAAATGCCTCCCTTAGATTTTGTTGCATAAATGTTATTCCATCATCTTAGACAAAACCATGAGTGCACATAGTAACAGAATTATAAGAAAACTGCAATACTTGGAGGCATTGCTAAAAAACACTGTCTCTGAGGGAAAACAATACCAGAAAACCAATTATCTTATGAAATTGTTTTGCAGATGACTAATACTACTGCACGTAAGGGAAGGACGTCAGTCGTATTTCCATGTCGTTCTTGCAAGTTCAACAAAAATAAATGTTTATTTTAAATTATATCAAAAACATTAAATTATATGAAAAAATTATAATAATATTTTATTTTAAATTAACATAATTCTCCAATATTAATTTTAAAAAGTTTATCATTAAAATTTTAAATGTGTGATTAGGATTATTTTAATTGATTTTAAAATGTTCATTATTAAAATTTTGCTTTTTAATATAAAATAAGATGTACATAATTACTATTCATATTTATCTTTCTTAATTATTTTAAATTAATATGAAATTATGTATAAGATTTTTTTTTTTTAAATAAAAAAATAAATTTAACATAGTTGATATTTTCTATAGTAGTTGAGTATGATTATTGTCTTCCCCATGCAAGTTTAAATTCCCACAAATTACATATCAAGTGGGATATTGAGTTTCTGTAGGATAAAATAATAATAATAAATAATAATTAAATTTATCATTCTCAAATATTTAAATTATATGAATTTGACAACAATTTCCAAAATCATGATTTTAACCCCCAACCAGGGTGGGAGTCGACAAATGGGCACTGGCGGGTTTAGTGACATGGCCAGACGAATTATTATAAAGGATAGTGGGTGATTGACTAACGATCCTCACACATACTCCCTGTAGTGCAAGGTGGAAAGGCGTGTGCGAAAAACTAAATGTTGGAGTAAAGATCAAGAAGACAACACACGTTGGGGTTTTATGCAACAATCCGAGTTTCGTTTGGGGGTATTGTAACAGGTTCCTCAGAAATTTCCAGGATGCTTGCAAAGGTAACCCACCAGGTTAGCCACCTCGGTGCAGAAAACATCACCCTTCTTTCATTACGTGACTGCTATAGGTATGTTAACTGTGATAGCTTCATGGGTGCTCCTATCCCTTTGCTTATCTGCTATTTGGTAATTCATTGGAAGAGTGTCTCTGAGATGATGTCTTGGGTCGGAAAAGAAAACTTCCGAGGAATATGGGAGCCAAGAATAGTTCACTTTCATGGGTTCTCTGAGTATAGTCAAAATATATCTATCCGTTATGGAAGTTTTATTTCTAGGACGTGCATTCATTTTAGGTTTAAGGAGTGGAAATTAGTCTCCACTTCTTCCATGGGGGCCTTCGTTCATTATTTAACATCTTTGATGAATTTTTTGCTTAGCATAGTAAGTGGATTTTTGGGAAATAAAATGCTTTAATGTATAACCGTTCTTGCACCAAGAAATCCCTGGGACCTTTAGGATGTTGTTAATGTCTTGTTCCATCGAACTTAGTTCAATACTATGGTGAATAATTTGTTTATTAGGCTATATGATTATTGTCATGTTGTAATTTTTTGTTTCATTTCTACACGTTTGAATCCTGATTGTATTCATTAGGACCCTATGCTAGGTAGTCTTACTGAGCATTGTCTTCCTGTCAGGATGAAGTCCTTGGTGCTAGCAGTCTTGCCTTCTGAATAACGGTTCTTCGATCACCTTTGTGGTTGGCAAGGATACAATATGGATTTTCCTTCCTCGAGTAGATACAACTCAACAAGGGGAGACTATGGGAGAAACAGAGGTAGAGGAAAATGGCGTGGAGGATGCTAGAATTAGCTACGCCAAGCCAACAAACATGGTCATAGATGTATGTTAGGCCTGATTCGGGAAGCCGCTCAGGCCTACCAGGCCAACACTCCAATTCAAATTCTCTAATTAATGTCTAGGTGGGTGTCTGACTTAAATCAGCAGGAAGGGATAAAAAATTTGGATATGGAAGAATGGAGGGACCTCATGCCAGACCCTAGCCATTCTAGAGGTCAATCCACTCAATTTAATCAGATAGTCTATCTTTAGTGGTTAATGAATCATATTATGGCCAAACCCTTGGAGACATATTATACTGGAACATCCAAGACCGAAATCGAATTCCAGAAAATCTATAAGGAATTTCAGCGTATTCAATTTCAGATTCAATACGAAAATGGACATATCAACCGCATAAAGAAGGATGTTTTGTGCCTCCCTCAGGCCGAACTGCCAGGATCCAGTACTCATTGACTCATCTCATGAGTAGTAGTATGACTTGCATAGATTGGTTTTCAATTTTCACTATGCATAAATGAAGAATCTTCAAATTTTTATGTTTTGCCTTAGATATATAGTCACTAGGAGAAGGAAAGACAATCAGGGTTATATAACGATGTTAGATAGTCTAAAAAATCTTTCATTTTCGGATGGCTTATAATGCAGAAATGTAGAAAACCCACCTAGTTCCCCAATGGGTAGGTTAAGGCCACTTGTCCAAACATATAGGGATATAAAAAACGTCTATTTTTATTTGAAATGGATAGAAACTGCCACACTTACAAAAAAAAAATTCTGATTTTTAAATAAAATATGCAACAGAACAAAAAATAGGGAAAAATGTAACTTATCCTACAACTATTAAGAACGGGCTTGGAATTCTATGGAAAAAATGCTCATCATAGGGCATCTTGGCCATAAAATACGTTTAAAATTTCTACATTACTGTTTCTAGTGAAGTGTTTTAAACTTTACAAAACTTTTTTTGACAGTCTATTTTCTTTCAAATACGTCATTAATATCCTCATACATACCCATCAATTCTCCGAGATCATGCCCATCAATTCACCAAGAACTTCTCGCAACTCCCCAACTCACACTCAGGCTCAGTCTTAGGAACTCCATCTTCGACATGATCCACTAAATTTCCCTCCCTCCAACTCTCCAATGTAGTTAATGACAAGTTTTGAGCGGAATCAATGAACAACTTCTGCCTCTCAACATAATTTTTGTTAAATACAGGCATGGTATGTGTAGAAGAGGATGAAAGATAAGCATTTGATGCATATATTATTCAAAATGATATGTATTTATAATACATTGGAGTGACCCTTTGATTTATCTTCCAAGGTCTCTCGGACTCCTCTTGACTATTCGACTCCCACACTAACCCTAGGAGGATTAGGTTTCCAACATTCCCCCCTTAATATGAAGGGGTATGTATAAGTTGAAGAAGACAAATGTAATAAAAATGTGCAAAAATATGCATGGCAACACTAGGTTGAATGTTCTCTTAGAAATTTTGGCATAAGGAGGTGGTTTAAGAATGACCACCAACATTGGAATGCTTAGTGGAGCTCCAGGAACTCTTCCAAATTTGGCAAGAAGTTGAGGTATTCTACTAGAGGAAGTGATCCTAACGCTTTAAAGAGGGAGACATTCAACCTAGAAAAGGGGGGTCTACAACCCACATAAAAATGGAAAACCTCAACGTGAAAAGGGAGGTCTCAACTTGCGGTGGTTTAAGGATGACCACCAACTTTGGAATGCTTACTACAATTCCTGGAACTATTCCAAAGTTGGCAACAAGCCTATGTCTTCTGCTAGGGGAAGTGTCCCCAATTCTTTAAAGAGGGAGAAGCTCAACCCTGCATAGATGGTTTAAGGTTGACCACCAACCAATGGCATGATCATGGGAATATCTGTCTTTGACTATAACTCTGAATTTGGTATGCCAGGTTCCGCCCGAGGCTCGCTTCATGTGGCTTTGAAGTTTGTAGATGATCATCATTTCCCCTTCTGTCAGATACAAGGTGAGATGATGGTGAAAACTCAAGTGCAATGTCTTTGAATATTGTAGAAGATATTCTAACATATGATTGAAACATCTTCTCAGTTGTTGATGCCCATTGCGAAGAAGTGATCCATCTAGGATGAATATTTATTCTTGTAGGAGGCTTGTTTCTAAAGAATATGTGTGAAGAATGAGTGGTTTTATGACACTTCTCACATGGATGAAGATCAAAACAATGATCTTTCTTATGGCCAACTCAGTCATAGTTTTGAAATTTCACAATATGTTGTGGTGGAGAAGGAACAAAAACTGGAACAATTGAATATGTTTTCTCATGAAGAAATCAAACACTTTGAGATTGAATGGGATTGGAATATTTTGGAATATGAAAGGACACCTCCTTATCATATCAAAGAGATTTTATGTGCTTGTTTCTAAAAAACTCTTCCAAAGTTATGATGATGGGCTTGGGAAGTGAAAACTAAACTTTTGCATCTCCATGAAACTATGTTGCCTCATTGGGCACTGGATTTCGATCAACTACAACTTTACTGAATTGATGACTTCTTGGCGAGTGATAGAATCTTGTTTCAAAGTCAAATAGGGAATCCTGTTTCAAAGTCAAATAAGAGATTGTTCTGACTAAAAACAACTTCAGAAGGATGTCTTTTCTGTTGTAACTCCTCTAGTTGTAGCTGTGATTCAAGCTGCAAAAATTGAATGTTTTCTTGTGCATATATTAAACATGCCTGAATATCAGCAACAAAGGCTTTGCTAATTTTTACAGTGTCATCAACAAAGGATTGTATCAAAGTATTGAGGAAAAAACAACACTCACTCACAATTCAATGTGACTACAATATTCTCTATAAATTTGCACCAAACAATGAGTGTGCAATAGCTCTATTTAATGTGCATACCAGGACTTCAACGCACAAACTTAAAGCTCCAACTAGCAAGAAAGAATTATTGTAATGCATTCACAATCCACTCACGCAGTCACCATAGCAATGAGGACCACACACTCATATGACATGGTTCATTTTTTTCGAGTTCAAAAACCATATATATACTAGACTTTAAAGATGCTCAACAGACAGCATATATGTAACACACCTCCAAACTAAGGCTCAACATTCAGTATTCAACGCAGCAGTCAAGCGTTCAATGGATTCAAGGCTCCGTCAAGACATTCAACACATTTTTATATTCAACTAGTCTCCAACGCACTGTGAAAGGATGAAAGAAGAAGAAATAAAGGGTGTTGCAAATGCCATTCATGGAAGGGAATATATTTATGTGTGAAAGGAACGGTACAAGAAACTGTTTCTTAAATATTTGTTGAATTCTATTTTTCTTTTTCTTTTTTTAAATTAGCAGTATCTATGATCGAGGACAAGGCCCCTTCCTGAAGAAAACTCAGAGCTAGAATAATATATCCATGTCACTTAACCATATAAATCCGACGGAGTAGGAGCCCGATGTTGGAGAGGGAAGACACAATCCTACAAGGTCTTATGCACATATGGAAAGGGAAATGTATGGAGGGAGGGCGAGGAGGAGGACGACGGCGAAAAGCCCAAATTATCAAACAATTATCTCGACCCTCATAGCCATAACCAAGGTAAAGCGATAGCCTTCAAAGTTTTTATGTGCAATCAAACGAAAGTAAAACATAGGCTAGAGTTATAGGACTCAAAGAATGAGGATGAAAATAAGCCCTTCACTATCGAGTTGGCTCAGTATGGTCCTATCTATGTCTATCAGTTAATAAACATAAAACAAATTAGATATCCACAAGAAGGGGACACAAAAAAAGCTGGAAGTCGTGTGAGAGAATATTTCTAACACATGCGTGGTGAACTGTATTTCTAAGAACTCGATAGAAGGGATGGAGGAGTATATAGGCGAAATCACTGATACCTCATCTAGAAACTCCCCACATGAATTCCTACAACTCGTGCACTTCATGCTAGATGATAGATGACGTGGTACCACTGGAAACCCTTTGCTGCTGATAGGGAAATGATAATGTGACTGACGGCTTCGAATGATGGATTCCTCTATTTCCACGGTTACCAGGGAATATGCAACGACAAAAAATTGTTTGTCTACAATCTGCACATACCCCTGAGCCGAAGAGAAAGAGTGTTGGACAGATTGTGGAGTCTGCAGGTCTTTCAGAGCATACATTACGCACAGACCCGAGAGGAGTTTGGTTGAAGAATTCTTCAGAAGAAATACATTCAGTGACTGTTCTCTCTCACCTCTGGAGCGATAAGGAAAATTTTCCGTTAGTTATTACTCGGCTTAAATTGTGGACTGTTATTCCTGTAGCTGAAATTCTACCTCACTCAAAGCCACTGGACGCCAAAAACTACCATTGGAAATATCCACTTGATTTTGTGGTTCTCGAGTTTTCAACTCGTTAGAGTAAAAGGTTATAGTGGAATGAGATAGATGTCCAGTCTGGTTTGGAATTGGAATTGGACGAACACCAATTTGTCTACAGCCGTGAGTAGGAGTGAATGAATAAGCCGTTGGCGAGAATCAATATAAGAGAAAATAGATTGCATGGAGAATGACAATTTTAGAACTGTTTTCCACTCAGAATAGTGCCTAACACGGAATGCAGACCATGGATGAGCACAAGCCTGCAGCAAACCCTGATTCTTAGAGCCAAGTAACTGATACTATGAGAAAAAAGAATACCAAGAGTTACAACTCATGCACAAAAAATAATCTATATCTTTCAACAAATCGCATAGACAAAGGCGAAATATGTGTTATGTCAGAGTCTCCTAACCAAAAAATCTGCCCCCAGTGTAATAGAACCAATTCTGTTACAGAAATACAACAATTGTTTTGCAGAATTGTAGAGATCTTGTAGTTATAGGACTAACTAAATCTTCAAAATACAACCAACACCCAGTTTTAAATTCTCCATGGCACAAGTCTCGTGTTAATGCATAGACATGCTTAAATGCAGTAGAATTCAACGAACCAACGGAATATCGTTTCAGTATGGAATACGATGCATGCATTCAACGTAGAAAGACAATGTTAACCAACCTACGACATTTGTAATTCAACAATTTACTAGTACATCACAAAAATCAGAGGGACTGACCCAATCAGAGAATCGAGGCTGCAAGCTATAATGCTGCTTGGTGATAAAGCTATAACGTTAATTTATATAAGCTGCATTCATGAAATCTCAGGAGAGACAGGAAACAGGTAGGCGGGCCTGCAACCTAGTTGGGAATCCACAATGAAGGGATTACAAGGGCAGATTTGATAGTTTGGAATATATAAAGAACTAGGTCTGGCCTTGAGCAGAGTTTCAAATTGTGAGAGAAGAAGGTTCAACTTCTACTTGGTGAGGGTGCTTAGGCTATGCAGTGACAATATAATCGATATAGAGGCCATAAAAAAAAGTGTCTCATTCGTATGAGCACGTAGTAGATCTTCGACACTCATACCATGTTAAACACATGCATGGTATGCACACAATAAGATGAAAGATAAACATTTAATTCATTTATTATTCGCTTTGATACATATTTATCATAGAGTGGAGTGACCCTTGGATTCGTCTTCCAAGGTCTCCTCGACTCCTCTTGACTATTCGACTCCCACAATAACCCGAAGAGAATTAGGTGCCCAACAATTTTCGTGGCTGATATTGTTCTATTTTTTTCCTTTCCATTTGGGGTTTGGTGTTTTTCTTTGTGACTCGAACATATGAACAAAATATGCGTTGATACGTTAGTAATATGTTCATATTTGTGGTAATAATATGCATCTTGATCCTATTTCTTTGGTGGAAGCACTACAAGGAAAAGACCCTCTAGAAGATGTTTTTGAGGAACCCCTTATAAAAATACCTCAGACATCCGTTTGTAGCGGAGGATACTAGAGGAGGTTGGCAGCTGGAGGTTTTTGTGGATGTTTTTTGTCCGGTGCGTTCCACTAGAGAAAGCACTGGTGCATACTACAAATTGGCACACCGAGACACCGTGCGCTCTGTACAAACCAGCCCGGTGCATATAATTATTGTAGCACACCGATGCTCTATAGATATTCGGCTTCGGTGCGTCCTAAAAACCTGTGCCAAAACTGAAACAACCTGATGCGGTTGTAAGAAACTTCCCGGTGTGCCTCAAAAAAAGGCGCACCAGAACAGGGTTAAATAAAAAAAATTACGGCCAAAAGTCTGCATTTTTCAATTTCAGTGTTTCAAAGCTGTCAAGCACCGATGAAAATTTATCTTGTCTGAGGCGACCTCCCATCGGTGCTCCCATTACACGCACTGTTGTTGTCCATTTTCCACCATCTTGATTTCAAATTTCGCAAAACAGTGGGAAAATCTATTTTTGCAAATTCTACAGAAAATATGCCTCTTCGACGCCCAACTGTACAGGTATTTTACTTTTTTTTCCATAATTAAACCTTTTATCGGATTAGTTTTGTAAAATAACTTAAAATTCACCTTCTTAAAAAAAAAAAAAAATCCCGCACGATGCGATCAAGCCATTTGGCTCGCACCAGTTCCAGTGTTGTTTATAAATTTACAGGGTGCACTGTGACCGATGTAATGGTATCTGCACCGATTCTGGGGCGGTACCAAAATGACACACCGTGCCTTTTTTAAATTTACAGAAATTACGGTGTTGTCGATTACCCGGCCACACCGTTGACCATCTCTAAGTGCGGGAGTGCGGGAGGGTAGTGCATTGACTAAAATATGCACCCCAAGGTGTATGCTTTGGTTAGCACACCGCCCTCCCGAACTTGGACATATTCAACGATGCAGTCATGTAAAATACTGCACCATTGACTATGTAGTGAAGTGAGGAGGGTGGTGCGCTGCCTAAACTATCCGCTCCGGGGCACATACTTTTGTCAGTGCACCGCCCTCACAATACTAGTACATAGTCAATGGTGTTTTCGGATGCACCGTTGACCATATAATTATGCCAAGAGGGTGGTGCTGTAAAGAAACTATCTATCCCATGAGTGAGTAGTTTGGTCAACGCACCTCTCACCCAAATTTGTTCATAGTCAACGGTGCGATCGGTTAAACGACTGCACCATTGATTAGTAGATGATGCTTGGCGGTGCATTGACAGATTTATCCACCCGAGATGGATATTTAATCAACACACCTCTTGAGAAAATATAGGCCATGATGTGTGGTGCACTAAAAATTTCAAGGCGCACCGCAGTCACTGCGTGATAAAAACAGACGCACCGATACTAGTGAATTCCTGCTTTTTTGGGTGCACCGATCATTTTTTTTTTCAAAAAAATTTACACACACACACACACACACATAGATATATATATATATATATATATATATATATATATATATATATATATATATTTGTAAATACATGTCTCATTTACTTAAAAAATTGTATTTAATATTTCAATCATTCAACGACATCAAGGGAGAGAAGAGAGGGAACAAAAACAACATATGGCAGACCAATATAACATGGTTCACCTATGAGAGGCATGAGAGAGGGAGAGAGATATGTACCCTTGCCATCTTATAGTAGCCACCTAGATGCTCCTACAGGATGTGGGCCTCCTAAAGTTTTATGAGGAGGCTACATCCCTGAAAGACCATGGTGGGCTATTGCGACAACTTATCTTCAGGTGGAATGCCCATCGACAGGCTTTCTAAGTTGGTCCTAACTAGTGGTATATGCCCACTAAGGAGGACCTCTATTTTATTATTAACCTATCGAGGAGAGGGTGGGATTTTCACTCTTTCCCAGAGGTCCCCATCAGCTATACAACACGGAGTCAGTTGGTTTACTCCTTGAGATACATTAGCGCCGATATAATATCTCCTGTAGATTTTCGGGTCTTAGGTGGTTAGTTACAGAGTGCTTCATTTGGTGGAGAGGAGGTGAAGTGCCTCTCAATGCTGATTTCGACCATTGCACACCATACAAGTGACGGGAAGGGCCACTTTTATTTTATGTTGATTATTTATTATGGGCGCCATGACCTGTGAGGTGGTCTATGATTTGTTTGCTGCAGTTATGTGCAACATTAGATAAATTTCATGCTTAGGCACAAGGGAGGGTGAACTCCCCTTTTTATTTCGAGCTATTTTGTTTATTTTTTGAGAGGTTTCCAAAGCCGAGGCCTATTTTTTTCGGCAGCCTCGTAGGCCGATGTTGCATGTACGGATGTAGACGTGGGGACAGATGATGCCCAAGAGGGGTGAGTCAGACTTTTCTGCAAGGATATCGCATGATGCGGTCGAGTTGTTAGATAGTGTTGATGATCATGCCTTCGTTCTAGTCCCCTATTTGCATGATGGTTTGGATTGGTGAAGGTGTGTAAACATCCTCCTCACAGATGATGATCCGCCGAATGATAAAGGTAATATTAGTGCTTTCATTAGATTTATTCTAAGATGTTCTTTAACTTGTTTTTATTAAACTATTTAATGAAATTGTCTAATTATTGTTGTGTACTTATATATATTTTGCATACATTGGTTCATTTGATGGTGATGAGATGCCACTGCCACCAAATGATATAGGTGTAGATACTAATCATGATCAGGAGATGGTAGATGATGAGGATTAGGCTAGTGCAGACATACCTGTTCCTCATGTTGCACAGGTACTGGCTAGTGTGAGGCGTAGGCCTGACACTATATTTAGGATGTAGTTGGGGCACCAAATATGTGGACTGCTTATGGAGGATGGAGTCAAGCCGACCGCTATGAGAGAGATACAAGGCGATGATAGGGTGATAGTGATGTCAAGAGGCATGCCACGTGATATGTTGACCCTGATGCGAAAAGTCGTAGGAGCTACTAGCTTAGTGGTGCGGTTAAGGAGAGCCCTTCGACGTAGGCATGGTTGAGACGTAGTATGTCGACAATCGAGGAGCGACACATCATCTGATGATCACGATTAGAGGAGTGATCATTGTTCACCTCGTGCCACAGATGAGCAGCCTGCAGCATCGACCAACAGTAATGATCATGAGCAGGCCAGACCATCCACGTCGAGTTAGTCTTCTCAGCCTATAACATCTAGCATTCATGATCACGAGTAGGTTGGACCATCCATGTCGAGTCATCATGATCAGCAGCATGTAGCATCGAGCAGTACTCAAGATCATGAGCAGGTTGGACCATCCATGTCGAGTCATCATGAGTAGATAATTGATCCGGATCAGCATGAGGCACCACCAGATCAGCAGGAACATGATTACCAGCATCTATATGAGCTTGTCGAGGCTACACCATTGACTAAGCAGGCCTCGACTAGTACTACTATTGATGATGTACCACCAGTTGATATTTGACATTTAATTACAGCTGTATATGTTTGACATTGTATATATATATATATATATATATATATATATATATATATATATATGGTCCATGTATTTTATGTTAATTTTGCAATTATACCTAATTTACATGTTGGTGAGATGATGTGTATAATGTTAGGTCATGTTAGATATGTTCATTTAATGTGCATCTTACAAATAGATGTGTATGCGATAGCATTTATTTGACATGAGATGTATATTTTATGTTTGTTTTGTGATGTTGTTATACAATGCTTCTGTTTTGTTAGATGATCATAATCATGATCGTGATGTTTATTTTTAATATTAAATCCTGATATTCATTAAATATTATGTTGTGATTGTAATTGTAATTGAAATTTTAATTGTATGTAAAATTGTAAAATTGTAATTGTATTTGTAATTGTAATTGTATGTAAAATATTTGTAAAAGTTTAATTGTAATTGTAATATTTAATTTCTTGTGAAATAATTGTAATTGTAATGGAAATTGTACGTAAAATTGTAATTGTAATTTTAATTTTAATTGTAATTGTATGTGAAATTGTAAAATTGTAATTGTAATTGTAATTGTAATTTTAATTGTAATTGTAATTGTAACTCTAATTCTAATTTAAATGTAATTATATATATGTAATATTGTAAAATTGTATTTGTAATTGTAAAATTTATGTAAAATTCTAAAATTGTGATTGTAAATATTGTAATTGTAATTGTAATTGTAATTGTAATTGTATATAAAATATTTGTAAAAATTTAATTGTATTAATGTCAAAAATTTAATTGTATTAATGTTAATGATTTTATTAAAAAATTTAAATTTGTAAAATTCTAAAATTCTAAATAATTGTAAAATCATAAATCTAGAATAATATAAATTTTTGTAACATAATAAAGTTTAGAAAATAATGAAAATCAATTCATGTAATTTAGAATTACTATTCTTTTATTATGATCTTATAGACAAAAAAAAATAACTTTATACAGCACATCATTGTTTTTGAGATTAACATAATTGAAAATTATCAAGTGAGATGATTTTAACATTAACACAATACAAATTACCAATTAATTCAAAATAAATATTATAATGTTTCGAAAAAAGGAGTCTTATTTATAAGGTAATTAAGATCTCTTATTTATAAAACCCATCTTAAAAATTATAAATGATGAAATAACACATGTACCCTATCACTCTCAGTTCTCATGATCATCCTCATTATCTTCTAGCTCGCTTGTCATGATACCACTATTGTTCTCAAAAATATGTTTTGATCTAGGGTCATATCTCAATACGAACCACCAATCCCTATCCAACACATCTAGGTAAAAAAACACCTGGTTGCAGTGTTTGGGGAAAGCATAAGGCTCCTTAGCTTCATCCCACATCTTTCTAGAGTTGACACATATCATCCTACTATCATGATATTCCTTTACATTATTCCGATCAAATGTGTTCCACCACTTGCACCTAAAAATAACACATTGGAAAGAAGATAAATCCACTTCACTGATCTCTTGTATCTTTTCAACGTAACCTAACGTCCCTCGTACTAGGTTTTGATCATGGTGGCTAGATCGACTAGATTGATCGAAATCGAATTCCACTCCACAGTCTTGTGTCATGTGTCCATCATCGGCCTTTTCTATGCGAAAATGGTGTCCATATGCCCACATAGATGGAAACAAATGAACCTATAAAAAAGCTAAAAAATCATAGTGTCATGTGTCTTATAATAACCCAACAGTTAAAATATTAAATATAGATGTAATTACATTTGAAGGGTGCATTATTAAGTTTCAAATGTAAATAATTAAATAGATTATTACAGAGTGGGTGCACACAATCCCTATGTTTAGAGCATCCTCTTCAGCATGCGGGTAATGACCGGTTGCACCGTATTTCTCTCTAACGTTGTCAGCAACCGAACTGTTCGAGCATATTTTTGGCATATTTTCTTTTAAATGGTCGTGATAAGGAACACTTACACCATTAAACTGTCTGAATTATTTCCTGTCACTATCCCATTTCATCCTCTTTTGTTTGTACAATGTGACCCATGGTTGTGTCACTTCAGAAGTGTAAAGAATAAATTTATTTATTGCTTCAATTTATGCATTCGTTGATGATCACAACGACATATAGTACTATGAGATAAAAATATATATTATATCAAATTCCAACATGAATATCTACTTTGTGTAAATTTTGAAAAATTATAAGTCGCTTACTCTTTATCAAGTGCCTTTTTCCATTCATTTGGAGTAGCTCCCCTAATATTTTTTTCTTCGTCACTTTCATCATCCCAAATCACCACACCTGGTCTATTTTTGATCTGCTTGATGTAATCAGTGGCATAATAAAAAGACTCATATGATATGCACCCCTCTGCCATAGACCCATTTGGTTTAGCCTTTGTCGAACAAAACCTTTCAATTTATTCATGTACATATCTAAGAAGAGCATCCAATGAAAATAAGCCACTCGAACTAATTCAATCTCATCTACTAGTTGGATTAAAATATGAACCTGCAATTCCATGAAACTCGTCGGAAATTCCTTCTCAAACATACAAACAATCTCAAATATCTCTTGACGCCACCGTGGAATGCTAGCCACATGAATCTTGTTTGACGTGATCCAACGTACAAAAGAAAATAAATTATATATGGCCCATCCTAGGTCTTAGGGGAATTCATTTTTCACACACCCACACACAAACAAAGGATAATGACACTGCAAAGCTATAAACACGTGAAATAATATACAAAATTAGTTAGGTTTTATGATCCGCGCATGGGATCAAATTTATTAACATAACAAATAATAAAATCATGCTAATTTTGATAGTATACGTACTCTTAGAAGATTCAAATGGTCATGTGATTTCAACCCTAACAAATGGTCATCCATGGTGAAGTAGCGCCGTAGTGAAGACCGGTATGAAGATGACACCCTCACACCCATTATAACTTCCTTTTCCAAAGAAATGTCTCTTTTTTTAAATTCCAAGGGACATCACCTTCTTTGAAATACCATAAATTAGAGGGACCAGTGCCTGCCACTAATTCTATACTTTCTAATTGTTAAACAACCACATGGTGTGGGGAAAGATAAACACACACACACAACAAGAAACTCAACACAATGAAAGATAAGCATGTAGCTCTTATATTTCATTATACAAAGATGTACATTTATAGTACAATGGTGTGACTCCTGGTTTCATATTCCAAGGCCACTTGTACTCCATTGTGACTTTTCACATTCCACACCTACCCATGTAGGATTAGGTGTTCCAACATCCCCCCTTAATCCGAAGGGGTATGTGTGAGTACAAGAAGAGAGTTGTAAAACAAATCTGCAAAGTATGCATGGTAGCACTTGGGCTGAATCAACTCTCTGAAATTTTGGAAAAAAGAGATGGTTTAACGATGACCACCAACACTGAAACATAATACTTGTTTCAGTTCCCGGAACTCTTCCAAAACTGGCAAGAAGCTGAAAGCTTGTGCTAGGGGAATTGTCCCTCATAAAAAAGGGAGACCTTCAACCTAAAAGAAGGGAGGTCTACTACCTGTGATGGTTTTAGGATTACCAACAACTCTAGAATGCTTGAAGCATTTCCTAGAACTCAACCAAAGCTAGCAAGAAGCTGAAGGCTTCTGCTATAGGAAGTGTTCCTCATATATGAAAGGGAGACCTTCAACCTAAAAGAAGGGAGGTCTACTACCTATGATGGTTTTAGGTTATCCACCAACCAAAGATGATGGTTTAAGGTTTTCCACCAACCGAAGGCATTCTCATGGGCATCCGTGTCTCTGGCTACATCTCTGAATCAGGAATGACGAATTGTGGCTCAGGCTTGCTTGAACTGCTGTGTCTCTGGCTACAACTCTGAACATGGAATGAGAGATTGTGGCTCAGGCTCGCTTGATATAACTTCGAAGCTTGTACATGACCACCATTTTCCCCCCTGTTAGGGACAAGGTGAGATGATGGCAAAAACTCAACTGCAAGTTTGCTCAATATCCGTGAACAAGTTCTAACATGTGTTGTAAACATCTTCTTGGCTGTTGATGCCCATTGCCAAGAAGCGATCCATCCAAGATGAATATTTGTTCTTGCAGGAGGCTTGTTTCTAAAGCATATGTATGAAGAATGAGTGTGCTGACCACAGTGCTTGCATGGATGAAGATCAAAACAATGATCTTTCATATGACCAACTCGATCACAGTGTTGGAATTTTACAATCTGCTGTTGTTGTGGAAGTAGAGCAGGATTTAGAACAACTGCAGGTGAACTATCATACAGAAATCCAGCACTCTGAAATATGATGGGCTTGGAGTAGTCTGGAATATGCAAGGACACATCCTTGTCATATCCAAGACCAATTCTGTGCTTGTTGTGGACAAGCTCTTCCCAAGGTCTGATGATGGGCTTGAGAAGTGCAGGTTGAACTACTGCATCTACATGTACATCTGCTCTAGCACAAGGCACTGAATGTCGATCAACTGCAACTTTATCTTCTTTCTTCTGATGAGAGTCCTTCACAATCTTCTGAACAGAAACAGGTTCAGAAGGGTGATTCTTTTGCTTAAGTTCATCTTGCTGAAGCTGAGATTCCAACTGCAAAAACTCAATCTTCTCTTATGCATCTTGCAAACAACTCTGAATGTTACAAAGAGCATTCTTGCTTATTTTTATCACATCATGAACATTTGAATAAATTAGGTTATTCAACAACTCTAATGCCTCATTGATTTTATCCATTTTCAACAACTTAGGCTAAAAAAATGAAAGGGTGTCGGCTTCAACCGAAAATGCACCCGTTTACAATGTGATACAACTTGTTTTAAAACAATTACAAATGACTCCAAAGAAGTTCCAACTATGGAAATCTCAAAGTGCAAAATCTTCTCCTCAAATTATGGAGGACAATCAACAATGACTTATATCAACAATTTCCAACAACTCAAATACTAATTGCAACTATGAAGAAGAAATACAATGTCAGTTCAATACAACCTCACTAGAAAATATTTGTATGAATGTGCAACAAAAAAAACTGTGCAAGAGGCCTTTAAGGCAACTGATTTTTCTTCTTCAAGGAGCTATTTTAAAACTAATGGAAAACTTGTCTTCTCATGTAAAATTCTTCAGAAAATCACCCTCTTATATATGCCACAAATCATAAAATGTAAAACTGCAATTTTCTCTATGTGTACTGTCTATTTACTGATATGTCATTTTCTCTTTGCTGCTATTAATTTTCTCTCTCTACTCTTTATCTCTTCCTCTCTCTGCTGTTTTTTTTTTATTTTTAAATTAATTAAAATTAATTAAGAATGGTAATTAATTAAAAATAGGGACAATTTAAAAGGTCGAATTTAAAAAAAAAATTGTGAGGGGTATTGTATGGAGGGGGGGCGGATATAATTTTTTTTTTTAAAATGAAATATGAAGAGAGAGTCGTATTGTAATGGAGAGGGGGGGCTATTGCCGTGGGGAGGAATAGCAAAGGGGGAACGGATAGAGCGTTGTTAGGGGGCGGCATAGGTAGGAGGGAGGGTGTAGTGGGTAGGTTAGGGAAGGGTGTGTGGGTAGCGTAGGTGAGGGCATTTGCAGGTGCATTGGGTGGGGCGTAGCGTAGAGGGAGGAGGGGCGTAGTGGGTAAGAATAGAGTGCAGGTAGAAGGGGTTGTAAAGGGGGCCGAAAGGCCGTGTGTGAAGGGAGGATAACGGAGAGGCATTGGAGAGGATGGAAGCGTGGGTAGAGGGAGTGATAAGGAGGGTGGGGGAGGTGTTAAAGGAGCGGCGTGGGAATCGTGGGCCAAAGGCTGTGGGGAATGAGTGACGGAGTAGGGTTGTGTTAAGGGAGAGCAGACTGCAGAGTTGAGAGGGGTCGTGGGTAAGGGGAGTGGGCTGTAGAGCGTAGGGATGGCACGTGGGTTTAGAGGGGAGTCGAAGGGTGAGAGGTCGGGACTGTAGAGTGGAGAGGGGGTTGGGTAGTGAGGGTAAGAGGGCCGAGTGTTGAAAGGTGAGGGTAGAGTTGCAGTCGTGGGATGATGGGTAGAGGAGTGCGTAGAGCGTGAGGTATGTGAGGTAGTGTTGGAGCGAGTTGTAAGGTAGGCGAGGGGGTAGTGTGTATAGAAATTTGGATTGGTAGGAAGAGGGCCGAGCCCTGTTCAAAGTATTTTTTATTTTTTTTTATTTATTTTTTTTAATTTAAAAACAACAGAGGAGTAAGAGACTTTAAAATAGCAGCATATTTTTTTTTTAAATACTCAGCAGAACTCGCAGACTTAGAAGTAGCAGGAGAATATTTTTTTTTCTTTTTCTTTTAGCAGCAGAGAATGGTGAAATTTTAAGCAAAAAAATCCAAAAATTTGTAGAAATGTTTAGTGAAAAACCCAGAATTTTTCCATAAACTCACTTTGAACAATTTTCCAACAACTCTTCAATGTAGAAATTAAAAATTCTCAGAAATATTTTCCACTACAAAACTCATAAACTTCTTCAGAAATCAACTTTAAACAATTTTTCCAACAACTCTACAAAATGCAGAATTTAATGGGTAGAAATTGCAGGAAGAAATCAAACTTCAAATGTGCAGTGCTGCTCTTCTTCAAAACCACTGCTGCTCTTCTTCAAAACAAATTCTGAATGCGGCAAAATGACTGCTACAAAAATTGAGTGCTGCAAAAATGCCAAGAATTTTTGCAGATATGCACAGGCCATAAACACAAATGGCTCACTCAAGGTTGAGTTGGTTATGGATGTATCAATTCTGATACCATGTTAAACAACCACATGGTGTGGGGAAAGATAAACACACACACACAACAAGAAACTCAACACAATGAAGGATAAGCGTGTAGCTCTTATTTTTCATCATACAAAGATGTACACTTATAGTACAATGGTGTGACTCTTGGTTTCATATTCCAAGGTCACTTGGACTCCATTGTGACTTTTCACATTCCACACCTACCCATGTAGGATTAGGTGTTCCAACACTAATCATCTTGGAAAATGTTTATTTTTTATTTTTTAAGTAATAAGATCTTTCCTAATAGCCAATGTGTCAGTTTGTTTCGATCATATGTGCCTCCATAAAGAAGATGAAACATTTTGAAATATATGCATAGGATCTAATAAGTGGGTAACCTTAAGATGCTCCCAATATGGGATGTTATAAAAGATGGATTTCATTTTCATCCCAATGGGAAATTTCTCGACATAGGTGTCAAAGAATTCTGGATCATCGAACATAGGCTCCCCATTTGAATCGAAAATTTCTATGAACTCCTCCTCCTTCTCTCTCTCAAATTCTCTAAGCCATTTAGTTAGTGTCATTATTGGACGTCTTTGGGTTTTCTCTCATTTAGCATTGACAGCAGATGCTGCTCTTCTATAAGGGTGTTATTTTGGGAAGAATACCCTGGAGGAGTCATACACTGTCTTTTGTAGGTCATTGGACCATATAGCTTTCAGAGAAGGTCCACAACATTTACATCCAGAATACCCTTTTGTTACAAGACCTGCGAGATTATTGTATACAATTTATATGCATGGCACATTAAAGAATATCATGAAGATCAGAAAAATTACAACAAATTAAATAGCTAATATGTGAAAGAATATTGCTACGTATATAAACAAATCAATAAACATGTAATTTACCAGAGCAAACTCTTAAGCCTAGATAATCATGGGTCATGTAAGCACATATTCCATACAACGTAAAACTTCTCTCTACTGCGATGGTTCTTGATACATCATATACATTTATCCCATCCCATAATTTCTTCAATTCATCTACTAGTGGTTGTAAGTGGACATCCATATTCTTCACTTGTCTTCTACCAGGGACTATGAGAGCCAACATAAGATGTTCATTCTTGACAGAAAAACATGGGGGAACATTGTTATTGATAACTATTACATGCCAAAAATAATAGTTGGTGTTCTAGAGGAAATATGGTTTGACGTAATCCATGGCTATGCTGAGTCATAGAATTCATACTTCATCCTTGAATTTTTCAGTCCATGTATCCTCTATATGTTTCATGGCTATTTAATCTGTTGGGATTTGCATAACTCCCAACTCAGTTCTATGTAAGGCATGCCATCCATGCACCATAGCTAATTCTTTTCTACAAAGGAGCCTTTGAATCATTAGGATTATAGGCATATGCCTCAATATCTTAAAAGGAGGACCATGTGATTTACCCTTATTTTTTTATTTATCATACCTGTCATGCCCATGTTTTGGACATATCTCTTTATCTTCATATTCTCCTTTATATAGAATAAAATCATTAGGACATGCATGATATGATATGTACTCAGCACCCAACATTTTCAACAATTTCTTTGCCTCTTCGCAGCTACCAGGCAAGACATTATCACTCAGAAGAACCTTATCTTTGAATAACCTTTAGTTGGTGATCATGGAAAATATTAAATGTATATTAATACTGATATAATTATTAATGCTCGTAAACTTGACCATTTGCAATGTTCATTGTGTGATTATATTTCTCAAAATATAAGAGAGGAGTTTATGGTTATAACTTACCTCAAAATTTCCGAGAAACATGCATTCGACAAGCCAAATATTGCTTTCAAGTTGTACAGTAACATTTTTTCCCCAACTGGGTAGACTTTGACTGACCGATAGGTCCAAAGAGAAGGGTGGTGGAAGAAAATTTAAAGCTTTTGAAAAAGGTGTTAGCGATATGAGCATCATCCCCTCGCTGATCATCGTTCTGGAATGCATCTAACAACATTCTCTCCATGGCATTCATATCCCTTAAGTAATAATCCATACCAACCTCTATTTGATTGCCTCCATTGGCAGCTTGTGAAGAACTAGAATTGTTGTAGTCATTCCTAATTGGTGAATCTGTACGTAGTGGGAATTGAATAGGTGGTTGATTCAACTATTCTTGGTATCGTTTCTCTCCGGTCTTTTCTCGTAGTTCAACCTTCTCTCGATTTGAAATTTTCGTGGGGTGAAACATAAGATGGTAGGTAGGTCACTCATCATCACTAGAATCCTAATTTCAAAAAATATATTTGAACATGATTAGTACAAAATATTTGATATCAATTAACAAGCACATTGACAATGCATGAGTAATTGGTTTGACATTGGAGAAATTACATTAATATACCAAAAATTTATTATTACCATCATTGTCCCAGGATTGTGGCTAGAAGATGCAATATTGTTACAATTAGCAGGGTGGAGCGACTGCCCATTTCCATCTACTAAATGCGCTTTGGGGTATGCTTCTCCTTATAAGAGATTTCAACGTTTTGGAGCTGTTTGAATATTTTTTGCATCTGAACTTGATTTTGAATTATCTACATGAACCTGCAAATTTGTATACATTAATTATAAATTTTATTAAGCTGATTGACATGGATAAAAAACATAAATTCAGTTAGATAATGAAAATATAAATAAAATCTGAACTAAATATTACATCTCGAGATGGATAGGGAGAACTCCGCGATGGACTTTGAGAAATATTATAGAACTAACTGGATTTTGAAGACTTCTCCTTTTGATATAACTATGATGTTTTCTCCCTTCATTTGAGCAAAATCAACAATAAATTTTGGTGTCGTAATTTTAGTGCCTTAAAAATGGACTTATTGTTATCGGTGCTAATGTACGATAACCGCAGGTGTGTTTTAGTTGCGGCACGGTGCGGTGTTATTGATGCACCAATGCTAAATATCCCCAAATAAAAAAAGTGCAACTATATTACTTTTAAGAGAAAAAAATGGTAAATTGAAAAATGGGTGGCAAAATATTTTCGAAAATCTAATTCTGTAAAACAATTCTTTAAATAGTAAACACTTTTCATTATTTCATTATTTTTGAAAAAATTTTGAGGGAGAGATTTGCATGGGCATACATGGAGGAGAAAGATAGAACAAGAGCCTTTGTGGAGCACGAAATAATTTCGAACATAATTATTCGATAACAATTCCAAATCCTCGGTGGTTCAAACCCTTGTATGGAATTTCAAAAGAGGTTATTAAATTTTATTTTTATTTTTACATTTTTGTAGTATTTTTTATGCGATAAATAAAAAATTTAAATTTTGTTCATTTTCGAAAAAAAAAAAAAAAAAATAATAATAATAATAATAATAATAATAATAATAATAATAATAATAAAATAAAATAAAATAAAATCCATTTTATGCGAAAACCTTGATTCCTTTTGTTTCTGCCCTTGCTTCTTCCTGTTTCTGTGATTTCATAATTAAGTATTTTCATTTTAGATTTATAGGGTTTGTATTGCTATATATATAGGTCTATGGCATCTAACCCATGGGACGACTTGCATAGTCAGATCCCAATCCATGTCGGTCCATGCATGAATTTTTAAAAAATTGGTTTATTTAATCGGTGCGCCCTATGTAAACTAGTGCACTGGTGTGTTGTATTATCACATTGTACTGTGCATGTACTGTTTCAGAAAAAAAATCTGAAAATAGATTTTATTAATCCGTACGCCATATGTAAAAATATGGCATCAGTGCGCTATTTCATTATAGCACACCACACACATATTGTTTGGCAAAAACAATTTTTTATTTTATGTGTTAATCAGTGCACCGTTTAACATATGATGCACCAGGTCTCCATGTTGACAAAGTGAAACGTACGGTGGTCCCCTGTTTTCGCGGTGCGTTTATAAGAATAGGCCACACTGCCCCTTCCATAATGCCATATGCTACAAAATTTAACACTAAAGGACTTTTATTAATTTATCTGTGTTAATTAGAGCGTTGGTTAACATATAACACACCGGTGCTCCTTATTTACATAGAGCACCGTATGATGTTTTATACTATTTTTGCGTTGCATTTATAAGAAAACAACGCATCGACATTGGTGCGTACAACATTAAAGGCGAACTGGTTTCTTGATTTTTTTTTTCTACCTGAAAAGTTTATGATTTATTTATAAAATATATTAATGAATGGTATTGTAAAGGTTTCATATTGGTAAAGAAATGGTTGACAAGAGATCAAGTAACAAAAATATTGATAGCATATCAAGAAAAGAAAAAAAGGAAAGTTGTTTGTAAATTCTTTATAGAAAATATTATTTTGAACTATATGTAAGTTTAACTAATATGTATTGTTTTCTGTGCATCATGCCGAGCAACAAAATTATGAAGCTTGATATGATTATTAGTGATCTAGGACCAGAAGAGAGCAAAAGCATGATGGAAAAATTGCAAAAGGATCAATCAGGTGAATGAAAAATAATATCCATCCAATATGAGTTTTTTTTTTTTTTTTTTTTTAATAATACACTTAAAATTATTAGATAGCATGTTTCAAATAATCTATTTATTCACATATGTTTAATGCTCTACATGGACCTAAAACTCAGAAAAGGAATGTTGTTCTAAGAAAAGTAAAATAAAATAGAACATTCAAATGAAAATGAATTGCTCCTTAGCTCATCTCGAGTGGTGCTAGAGGTTAACGAAAGTGGGAATTTTTTTTATAAAATATTGAGTGATCTAGTGGAATGAATGTATAGATGTTCTTTCCACTTACAATACAAAAACAAATCCAATTATTTCAAGAAGCAATTTTATTTCTAAACTACAGGAAGAGTTTCTAGAGAATTGGTCAATGAGACATGTCAAAATTTTAACAGAAAAAATGTACAACAGCAAAAAACAAGGAATGAAAAAGTAATATTACTTTAACTTTTTTCTAGCATTATATGTTTATATTACTAGAAAAAAATCATATATAAATATCACTTTTGTTATATTTACTTTTCATATATCAATATAAAAATTAAATATTTTATTGTGATGTAACATTTTCAGGAAGATTATGAAAATCTCAAAAGATGAATGAGATGATATCAGAAATATGCCAGTAGGAATGTCGAGAAAGGTGTACAAGGAGATGGTCAAAGAAATGGACATAATTGCATCACACGAGGAGCCATCTCAACAACATGCTTCAAATGTAATATGTAATCATTGAATTTTTCGATTAGGTACAATAGATAAACAACTTTGCATTAAATATTAATTTTCAAGTATTTTCTTGTAGAAAAGAAAAGAAAATGGAATCCATTCAGCACATAAAATAGGACGACAAGGAAGAAAAGGGTTAACATCTAATTTTGTGAGTAATTGTTAATTCCTTATAAAAAATTAACTAGATTTCATTTTTGTATATTTTAAGTTTTTTTACAACAATCATTATTGATTTTCTTCAAACATGTGCTAACATACAAAGAAGAACCATCAGACGAATTGACTGACATTGGGTTAAATATGGGTTGTCAGTATATGTTGGCATATTAGAAATTGATTGTGGAATTTGTAAGCATCTATCGATATTGTTTTACATAGGTCTGTCAATCATTAATAGAACAAAAAAATTATTTTATATTTAATATATGATTTGTTATGGGATATAGAACTTGCAGGAAAAAAAGTATGGAACTCCACCAGCAGATGAAATTTTGAAAGATGCCATGAAATTTGGTTTTGAAAGAATGTGTATAGTTCATGATCAAATTGTTGCTATACTATGTCATTTCTTTTCGATTTCCATTGACGTATATTATTTAATATTGTAATTTTCATTATTCTCAACAATGTATATACACTCATTCTAATTTATTTTTATGTTTTTAGATGGAAGGTGAAGAAGAAGAAAAAAAATCAACACCATGAACAAAACATTCCTCAAAATAACCCAAGTCATGGAAGTAGCTCGAGAAGTGACAATAGTTCAAGTGAAGAATGATGATCATTATGTTTGGATGTCAAAGCAAGGTGTCGTATTTTTTGAAATACTTGTCTGTGAAATCAGAAATTTTGTTTAATGTAATGGACATAGCGTCCCAATTGAAAGAAAAATGAATACCAATAACTGTCCCATTTTGGATGACAAAGAGTGTCTTATATATATATATATATATATATATATATATATATTATTTTTTAATTTATTCTATTGCATTCTCCATTGTCGCTCTGAAATGTAACACCACATATTAAATATATGGATGATTAAATATTATCATGAAGAGATGCGAAATATGATGATATGATATAAAAAAATAATCCAAACATCACATTCAAATGTACTAATAAAAATTTAATTTATATGAATACTATTATAAGATATGTCTCATCTTTTGATGAATAATGAATTTAAAAAAATGACAATAATTATGTTATGATATAGCAAATTAATCAAATCATCACATTCAAATGCACTAATAAAAATTTAATTGATATGAATACTATTTTAAGATATGTGTCAACTTTTGATGAATAATGAATTTTAAAAAATCACAATAATTGCACTGTCATAGGTCGATGTTTCTAAATAATACAAATGAACACCGGTGCATGTCAATTACTGTACATTGGTGCGTTTATATGATAATGTGCACCGATGTGTTTCTATGACATATGGGCACCAGACAAATACCAATACCAATTATAACTCTTGGTGTGTTTGTGCGATATTGCACACCGGTGCGTTTATGCGAGATTTTTTAGTAGTGCATTTCTACGGCCTATGGGCACAACACAAATACCAATACAAATTAGAACTATCAGTGTGTTTCTGTGATACTGCGCATCGTTGCATTTCTATAATACAACGAACTGGTGCATTGATATGACCTATGGGCACCAGACAAATACCAATACCAATTAGAACAACTTGGTGTGTTGTACCACCTATAGTGCACCCAGTGTGGTTTTAGACATTTATGACCCAGTGCATGAAACTTCAACTACCCTAGGGCAACCGTTTGGATGACATGCACCGGGACGTTGCGAAACGTGATGCTGCGAAACGTCCTGGGGTGTCCTTTATTTGTTTTCCATCCTGGTGCTTGGTAGGTTTGCAGTACCAGTGCGTTTACTCTAAAACGCACCATTGCGTTGACACATTATTAGCACACCGATGAGAAAAACATCTATAATAACCTTCGGCCACCCAATTTTTTTAGTTGTGTCGAAATTACGTCAAAAGCTCTGACAAAACCTCCGTTACCGACAACAGATGTTGTCACAAATGTTTTTTTTGACAATTTTGGCCAATTTTATAGCACTAAAAACCTCCATTATAACCTCCGCTAGAGGGTATTTTCCTTGTAGTGAAGGCAAGTGCAAAGGATGTTTTTCCAATTTCTAATTTTATTAAGAGACAAATAATGATGTGTGAAAATTGATGTGCAGTTCAAAAATAAAGTGTAGGTTACGAGGATATGGAGGTATGTTTTGCGCTGAAGAGGTATGTGCGATGAATACCTTTCATGATATGCTTCTTTGAATCTAATTTATCTGAAGTTTCAGTAAAGACGAGCTGTGAGTAAATTCCAAGGTTTGCTAGCAGAAGATCACAATGCCCATTTTAACTTCATGTGGGTGACATTGTAGGTAGAGATTCCAATCCATATAATTCATGTTCCACTGTGGTTTGTTACGTTCCTTTTCTTCCCTTTCATCACATTATGTCCCTTTTGGGTATTGAGAAATAAGATTAGAGTTATTATTTTCAAATATGGGGCTGGCTTGTCCATTCCACTAATTTTTAATCAATCAGTAAACAAAATAGGAGTGAGGTTTCATTCACTGACCGATGTCTTTGGATATTATGTTGAACAAACAAAAAGGTGCCCTTCCGTAGAGAGAAATGAGATATATATGAAATATTCCTGGTTATGCGATTTTTGTTGTTAGATTATGCATTTTCATGGTTGGCACAATGAAATGTTTGATAAAATATTTCATATTTAACACTAATTATAAAGATATATTAATAGAAAAATAGAAATCTAATATATTTTAGATTTATTAATATATAAATAAAAATTTAATATCTTTGTTATAAAAATTATGATCGAAATCGAATTTCCCAAAATTTTTCATTAAGCAGGTTGTAGTCCAGGCATCCAACTCCCCCGCTTATAGTGAAATTTCAACAAGGAAGACTCCGATGGGATACACATAAATTTTCCCTTGGGAACTATGCCAATCAAGGTCATTTAAAGGAAATTAAGGTTCTTACTCTAAGGAAATTAATATTAGTATTAATATTTTAATTGTAGAACTGGTTACAATTAATATGAAGTAAATATAAAAATAGTGGTTCACAAGAAACCTCTGTTACCTAGACTTGTGGGCATTTATTTCAAAATATTTTATCATTTAGATATAAAACAAATATTTAATGTGGACATATCTATATTTTAAGGGAAAAATAATATTATAATGTTGCAAGAATGTATTTTTCTTTTAAATTTCATTATAAATCAGCATAGATCTATCTTAAATATGGATCTACCAAGATCCGAGAGGGATAAAATCTTTGGAGGTGAAAGCCTATTTTAGAGTGAAAATATATTTGATCATTCTTGGGGTATATGGGGAGTTAAGATGGATCTATGCTAGTTTTGTACTAGATATATGTTGGTTTATACTACATTCTATTTGGATAGTTGTGTAATGGGATAAAACATTATTTGGATTTTTTTTATTTAACTCGACTGGGCCCTTACATACTACATATTATACACCATTGTCTGTAGCCCTCGAAAGGTTCAAATTTGAAAATATGAATTGACAAGGTTGGAATTTGGAAATTTTTAACCATATTTTAAAAGTTATTCTAAATATATCTACTCGGAATGAAAAAGGCATTAAGTTGCAATGAAAAACACATTAACTATTGTAGATCACTCTAGGAACTTGGTATTTATAGTTTAAAAAAAAAATAGATTGCAAGTTCATTATTTGCAGTGTTTCGAGATAAACTAATAAAAATAGCCTTAATTAAAAGTTACAATATTTATCTTATGAAATCTCATATTGTGTAACCATATTTTAAAAGTTGTTGTAAATATATCTACTATTGATGAAAAATGTATCAATCATTGTATATTTATGTAGGTAATTACTCATTACTGGTAGTGTTTCAACCAAAGCCAAATAATATAAGTAGCCTTAGTTAATGGAAAAAGTTAATAATTATGGATGTTCAAATTTTTATGGGTGGAAACTCTTTTTGTTATTTGACAAAATGCTTGAATATGTCTAAAATGGTACTTTTTCTAATTATATCGATGACTATATTTATTTGGTAATGGTAATACTAATTCCATAACTTTTCTCACAAATAATAATCTAGTTTTATTTTTGTGCTTAGTCTTAAAATTAAGGGTAAAAATTTATTTTCTAGTAGATCACTTGTTTTGGGGAGTTTTAGTTTTGACTAGGTCTCACTTTTGAACACCATGGGGAGGGGTAAGGAGGAGTTGAGGATGGAAGTCATTTTTTGGGGAATTAAACTATCCTAAAGGGATGTTCCACTCTCCAATGAGATTCTTACAATCCTTGTGATAGTATCCCACTTATTCTTAGTTAGTTTTTCCATCCAACAAACTAAGTGACCCTGACTTAGGTTTAGCCTAATTACCCCAAAAAACTATGTTTGGTTTTTCTTTCTCTAAGCTACCTCCTCATATGTAAAAGTAATCATGATAACACAATGATGTGTTAGCTCTTATTACATGCTTAGGTAATCTATATCATGTTATCATTTTCATGAAGACAATATTTTTTTTTTCTTCAAAAACATGATCTAGAACAAATCATTATATAATGTAAATATTATACTCTACCTTATGGCATATTTTATTTAAAAATCAACGAGTATCATTCTTTACCGAAGCCGACTCACAAAAAATCATTCTAAGATGTAGAGCTATTTTGTTTCTCCTCCACTCTACATTAAATCAAATTTTAGTTTAAAATTAACTAGTCATTCTTCTAATTTGTTTTAAGTTGAAAATTATAACAAAATTTCCGAAGTAGAGCCCATTCTCTTCCTATTGACGCACTATATAATTTTTTTGAGTAAGATTTACAATCAAATACTTTTATTTTTTGACAATTAATTTTAATCTTAATTTAAAAAATATGTTATCATTGTAAACAAATAAGTCATTTATATGTTATAGTCATTTTGTTTTTCAAGTATAATTAATAGTTGAAATTTTTTAACATTATTGTGATATTGAAAATTTTTTATACATTACAAAATTTTAAAGATAACATTTTTGATAAAGAGTATTAAAATCCAAATCCAAAACATAAAAATAATAATAATAATAATTATCAAATAAAGAAAAAATCCAAATTCCAACGACGTGAAGGGATACCAGCCCTCGTACAACTGCAGGAGCGCTGACCACTCATCCCAACCCGATTAGGAGAGTACGCCACGTTTTTCTTCACATGCATTATACAACGCTATGATATGCAAGGAATCTGTATGTAATTAATTGAACACAACATCGTGCACGTCTCATATTCTTAAAGTTGCACCATATTGAATCTCGTAGATTTCGAAACATGTCTTTTTGGATGTTTGGTATCTGAATTCTAGAGGAGATTCATGGTGGACTGCGAAGCGAATAAATAATGAAGGAATTTGTTTAAATAATAAAAATATTAACATTTTTAGTTTTATATAAAATTTTGCGTTCGAATTTTTTTGAATATTTTAAGATAATTAAATTGTTAAGACTTTTAATCAAACCATTTTAATATATTTTAAAATTTGCATAAAATTTATTTTAATTTTATATTTATTAAATTATTAAAATAATTTTTTAATGTAAATTTCTTTTTGTGTAAAATTTGAAAAATGTTTGGAATTTAAGAGATTTGATTATTTTTTTTTCTTTGTAGATCTAGAATTAAAATAAATTTATGCTTGTTTTAATAACATATTAATAAATTATTTTAATTGTAAAAAAAAATTATTTTTAAAATTTTACACATCAATTACATTTAAATATTGAAGGAATTGAAAAATTGTATAATACTTTTAATTAGAAAGAATATACAGTATTATTTTGGAAAAGGCGATGATTATATGGCTTGAAAGTGAAGGTAAGCGAGCTAAAGGCCAAGCGGGATTTAGAAAGCAGCACGCAACAACGAATCACCTCGTTACTCTCAGGATCATTGTGGAGGAATGTCGGAATGATAAATCCAATTTCTTATGTTGCTTTGTGGACTTTAGCCTAAGGCTTTCAATACGGTACCTATAAATAACCTATGGAATAGATTAGAAGAGGTAAAGGTTCCTTTCGAGTTGAGAGTTGCCGCTATAAGGTTATACGAGAAATAATTGTCAAGTTTAAGTGAAATGAGGGGTGGTCAAAAGAGATTAAGTGTAATATCGGAGTTAAACAAGTTTGCCCCCTCTCTCCTACCTTATTTGACATTTATGTCGATAAGCTAGAAGGTTGTTTAGAGGAAGCAGAGTGTAATGGCACAATCTTAGCTGGGATAGTCATCATCATTCTTCTCTATGCTGGCGATATTGTTCTTATGGCAAGGTTCCCATTTGATCTTGATAAGAACTAAGACTTCTTAAGAATTTCTGCTCTACCATGGGTATGAGTGTTAACAGTGACACAACAAAATTTATGATTATCAAATCCAAGAAGGACACATATGCTAATTTTGTGTATGACAATAGCAACTTGGAGGAAGTGTCTTCTTACAATTACCTAGGAACTCATATTCATCACAAGCTCAATTGGAACTATAGGATTGAGAAAATGATTAATGGAGGTTGGAAAGATTATTTTGGTCTTGAAAATAATTGTAAAGCAGCAAACCTTGTGATGTGGGATAAAAAGAAGCCAATCTTTGAAACTTTATTCACTCCTGTTATCTTGTATGGAAGTGAGGTTTGGGGTTGCAACATATCTAGATAATCCTGGAGAAAGATCGAGCAAATCTAGAAGCGTTTTATAACCTATAACCTTAAAATTAAAATAAGTACAGCCTATCCCATTCTCCTTATAGAGGTGGGTCTTTCACCTATCGAGAACGTAGCTATGACTAGGCTCCTATTGTATAAGCACAAAATCAGTAACATGGGAGACCTTAGACTTCTTAAGCTAGCTTTAAATTCCACCCAAATCCACTTAAGGCTCAAATGAGGTTGGTATAAAGACACGAGGGCCGGGTTAAACCATTGGGAGATCGACGAAAATGTTGCATTGCAAAATATTAATAACATTAAAAATATTCTTACTTTTATGTTTAAAGAGAAAATGTGGTGTGAGAAAGATTTAGAGGCCAAAAAAAAATTAAGATATTACAGGGAGGTCGTCAATCCTTTTCTAGAAGATCAAAAGTATCTCTCTTTTTTAACTAGCTCAAAGAAAAAAATTAATATATCCAAGATAAGCACGAACTCTCATGAGCTCCATAGTGAAACAGATTGTTGGTTAGTTCCTAAAACACCATGGGTGGAAAGCATATGCCGTCTCTATGAGAATATGAACATTGAGGATGAAAATCACTTCCTCTTAGAGTGCCCTGCGTACACCCACATTAGATCTCAGTTTCATAATATTTGTTACAATACCAACCATCCTAGCCTTTTAGCATGCCAAAATTATAGGGAGCTCAAGACACTTCTCTCCAGGCTCTTTAAGCATAGGAATACAATTTTAAAACAAACTAAATAATTTGTTTCTTTAGGTCCGATAGACCAAAGTTTGGTCTTGATGGACGTTAGCCACCACCACCACCGCCACCACCACCACCACCACCACCACCACCATGACCATCATCATCATATTCATCTTAAAATTTTCTAGTCACATGTTGAAATATTTGATTTATAATTTGTATTAAACATTTTCTATTATTGAAATAAAAAATTATAAAAATGTTTTTAATTTAAATGTATTTATTTTTCTCTATATAAAATTGATTAAAAAAAATGTTATTTATAACTCAAAATAAAATATTTTGTAATATATATATATATATATATATATATATATATATATATATATATATTGAATTACACCCTGTATAATATCAATAATATTATTTTCACATATTATTTGTTATACTAAAATTTATTATTATTGATGATGATGATGATGGTTAATGTCCACTAAGACCAAACTTTGGTCTATCAGACCTATAACTTTCTTAGTTCTTAATTGTCTCACTTATCATCTTTCTTGGCAAGATTGGTGTTGTAGCTTTCTTTTTCTTCTCTACGGTCTTCCAACTTCCTTTATCTTGCACCTCCTTCATCTCTTCTGATTCTTGGGACACAGGTGCCTTATCTTCGGGATCTGAGAGATCTGCTTTGCTGCTAAATGAAGATTTATTTTGTGCGGTATTCGAATCCTCATAATTCTTGATGCTTGAGGGGATGTTGAGTTCTTTTTTTTGTTGTTGGGTGAGGCTTTCCCCCTGCTTGTCTTCAGGGTTGTTTCTTTCTTGCCTGATTTCTTATGATTCAGAGTTTTCTGGAGATTATTCTTCCTTTATGATAGTGTAATGTTCCTTTTGTGCGTAGGTCCTTCCCGCCATGTAGATCTATGGTGATTCTTTCTAGAAGAATTTTTCTCGAAGACTTTTGGGCAATTTTTGGGTAGATGGCTCGTCTCAAAGCAGGATCAACATCTGAAGAGGACACCTTCATAGTCGAGTTTCTGGTTCCATACATAGTCTTTCCTTGCTAGGATTATTTTAGTTGGGAATCCAGCATTGAAGTCCATTTCTACACAAATACGTGCATAGGCGATTCTGACATATTCCTCTATTTTTGGGCATCTACAGTAAAATTTCCCAATTGTATTTCCAATGGCTTTTAGCAAGGAGAGATTCTAGAGATGCAAAGGTAGGTTTGGCAATCTTACCCAAACTGGTGCTGAGGCTATGACTGTTGTTGAGGGATCGAATGATGGGTTCCATGGCTTCATGGATAGGCCCGATTTTTTCAAAAACCAAGGGCCAAAATCTAAAATACTTTGTCTGCTTTCAGAGTTTTCAAAATCTACTATAAAGAAACCCTAAACACAGGGGTAGATATTAATTTCATCATAAATGACAGGCTTCCATACCTCTGAGATACAATTGTGGAGAGCTGTCAGCCGTGGCCAAAAGCCATTAAACTGGCAGATTAAGGCACTTTCGGAAAACTTCAAGGCCTCATCCGGTGAAGCCTTGACCACCTGCACAGTGGGAGCTCGACCTTCACTGACAATATGGGTAGGAGCTTGACTCTCAGAGGTGGACGAAATTGGGCCGACAATTATCTTTGCGAAGCTGGGAGCCATACTAGACCCAAAGGTGAAGAACCGCAGGTCTATAAGGCCGCAAAGCTAAATCGTGGAAGTAAACCTACGAATGTAATCCAAGATTGCGAACCCCTAGTTCGGAAGATATGCGAACCCTGTTCGATGGAGCAGAAGAATATTCACCGCAGGGGCGGAATATATTCACCGCAAGTATTCACAGCAGTGTCGTGAGATATTCATTGTAGAGCTAGAGGATATTTACCACAAAATATTCACCGTAGATACTAACGGAACGAAATTATTAAAGTATTCAATTCTTACGCCAATTCCACCAAGAGAAAATGTTGCGCAGAAACTCGACTGCCTATAAAAAGGAGGAGTCGGATGGTGCAAAGAAACTAGACCATCTATAAAAAGTAGGAATCAATGCTACGCAAAAACTCGACTGCCTATAAAAAGCAGGAGTCAGATGTTGCAAAGAAACTGGACTGTCTATAAAAAGAAGGAGTTGATGCTGCAAAGAAGCTCAACTCTCTATGAACGCGGTGGTCAATAAAAAGGAGTCTATAACTCAACGGTCTATAACTCGGAGTTTGATGAGATCACGACAGAGCCGGATCACGGTCTGTGTTGCGGCAGATGTGAAGAACCTGTACATAGGGTGTTGTGATCATGCAAAGAACCTATGCTGCGGCAGATTTCTTTTCTTAACCTTGATGCAATTGCTAAGAGACTTCGGTTTATATATAAACCGTAGAAGATTTCAATGTGGTTCACGTCACAGATATACGAAGAGCACAAAGTATCGAGAGCGAGAATATTTCGATCACCACCACAGATTTTGGTATTTAAATATGTTGCAGATGTGAAACTGTGGGCGGATGTGAAGAACCTATGCTGTGACAGATGCAAAGAAACTGTGCTGCGACAGATGTGAAGAAATTGTGCATAATTAATTAATTTATCTCTATATAATGTTTGATATAAAATTTAGGAAGAAATTCAAATATTTTATTTATAATTGATATTGGTTTAATTTGTTATATATATATATATATATATATATATATATATATATATATATATATATATATAATTTTTAAATTATAAAATATTTTTAAACCTAATAAAAAATAATTAAAAAATACAATAACATTTTATTTAATCATTAAAAAATATAATAAAAAATTAATATATTTGTGTAAGAAATTTTTTTGGTGAAAATCACATGTAGGGAATTTTTGCCGACACGTTTCGAACCAGAAAGTGTGGTTCTACATCAGGGCAAGATGAGAAATCTGAACCAAAAAACCAGATTAAATAGACACAAAAGCTCCAACTAGCCATTTGTCACATAACAACTAGTTTGACTAAATTAATAAATTAAATTAAATTTCCATCAAATCAAACTATATTTTATTATATTTAATTTCATTTCAATAGAATTTTATTATTAAGGTTTTAATTTAAATCTAGTTCGATATTAATGACTTCTAATAAATAATGTTAAAATAGTTTTATACTTTTATTATAATACTTTGAAAAAAAAATTAAAAATATAAAATATAAAAAAATAATAATAATAATAATTTAGTGAAGGTAATACATATTACGCATTGCATTATCTTATTTAAAAAAAATAAAAAATTTAAGTAATTTAAAATTTCATAATTTTTTTCGTGACGAACTAGGGGCTACATGGCCAATGAAAGTTAACATTTGGCGATTGGGTCGTGGCTTTACCTCCTCATCCTCTCATATCACCCTGCGTACAGCAGAGAGTAATTTCATTCGTGTGAAACCTTTCACTACCTCGACCAACGTAGGAGGAAAATATCAGAGGAAAAGCATGGCAGATGGATAATTTATTTGTGTTTCGTTTCGGTTCATTGCATGTCATCGGTATTCAACTTATCGAAGTAGAAAGTGTCGTTAGTTTGTATGGGATAGGTGGTGACCCCTACGATGGCGCTTTTTCTCTGGATTTTGTATTTGTAAACAGGTAACATTCTTTTTCAGGGTGTGGCATTCAACGTTTCTTTGCAAGTGTGTGTGGAGTGTGGTTTCTGGAGGAATCGACCATTTAGAGGTTCTGGTGTGTATGAGAATTTTCTCCTTTGTGTTATTACTCCTTTCTAGGGAAGAGAGGGCAATGCCAGATTCTCTGTGCTTGCGGGTGGTGGTGGGTTTGTTGGTGGTGCTCTCTCTCTGGCTTCTGGGTTTGTAATTGGGCTACCTGGTTATTTGGTGTGCGAAATTCTACGTTTTCATGGGTGAAAGGATGACACCTCTTGGAGGTTGAGGTTTTTTCTTGGTTTTGGTGTACTTAGGAGGGTTATTCTCAGTGTGTGCTCGAAAATTGGGCTTTCCTCTCCACTTCTTGTTTCTGAATTATTTGAATTATATGTGACCTTTGTGGCCGGGACCATGGTGGAGAGACTTGTTGGGAGGTGGGCTACAAGAAGTCATTCAATGTCGATACAAGGGGGGTGACATGAGTGTATAGTGCCATCTGGGTGGCTAGCATTTGAGGAGTTGGGTGTGAGGAGTCTTGCTGGTGAGGGAAGGGGGAGCCTTGGAGGATGTCGGTCCTGTCTACATCCCTCCCAATTGATTTTTTCAAGACGTCGTTCGTCTTGTGAGAGTGCGCCCAGTTCCGCATCGAGGAAGGTCCTCCTTCGCAGCAAATTCCAGCGCGGCTAGCAGAGGGGACCAGGAAGTTCAATTGCAGGCAATGTAAATGGAAGTGAAGGCTTGAGAGGCTTGTCGAAGACGCAAGACGATAGGGTGCTTGAGGTTGATGGTGTCCAGTTTGCGTGGTGGTCGAGGTAGTGGTGGCTCGGTGAATGGGTGGCGCACACCGCAATCTCAGCAAAGGGGCGGGGCAAGGCATCGTTGTGGCATAGACTGACAAGGGTGTGCAGGACGTGTGGTGCTTGGTTAGCAAAAAATTCCTCAATGTTGTTTGGAGAATTGTAGAGAGTTGATTCAATCCCTGGTGGAGAGGTTCGAAATAGTAGATCGAATCCACTGGGAGGAACATCCTAAACTCATAGCTAGTTTGAAAAAAATGCACTACTTTAAGTACCATGTTCGAGAATGAGTTGACGTGGTCCGGCAAGGGTAAAATGTGTTAACTGAGAATGTGGAGACGCTGAGTTGTGGATGACTCACTTTGAATAGCATGTCCAATGCTCTTTTCGCCCTCTGCCCCCTCTTCGAACAACCCAAGACAACTAAGCCTCAATTATGTCTGATGATTAACATAATTACAAGGGTTCTCTTTGTGTTATATGTTTTCTAGTGCCTTTGGCCTTCTAGGTTATGGACGATGCTTTTAGATTCTTTTTAGTTTTTTTGTCACATGTTGCATGCGGTGGTCAACAAACTTGGTCGGGGTAAAACCACCTTTATTTTACTTAAAATGTACTTAAAAAATAAATAGAACCTTGACAAAAAAATTCATAATTCTTTTTTACAATTAAAATTATTTTAAATTTTATGTATAGTTTATTATATACATAAATGGCAAAGAATCGAGAGGTTAGAGGAATCTGCATCTCAAGAGAGTGATCAAAATAAACCAATCTGATTCGTAACCCCAACAATAAAGGACGAAATAAACTTGAGCAATACCTTAAGGTGTATGTAAGAAAATTCACCTAATTATTAGAAACGACAAAAAGATGTACCATGTTGCATGTAGGCCAGAGGCCTATTCTTGTTTATATCCTTGTAGCCACCTCGAAGATACTTTCCATTTTCACACGGTTTTCAGACATAATTGCCTACAACTTGTCACTACCTCGAATATACATTCCCTTTTCCCCTATAAATAACACGGTCCTCAGAGTTTGTTTGCGTAAAATTGATTCCATCATGTTACACAAATTTGGGAGTGCACTCACTAACGGAAAGGTAAGAAACACTAGAAGTATTGCTGGTGTACTTTTTCTGAGGGAAAAGAATACCCGGAAAACATTTTGTTATGAAATTGTTTTGCAGATGATCAATAGCACTGCTCGCAAGCGAAAGGCGCCGTCCTCATTTCAATGCGGTGCTTGCAAGTTTAACAAAAAGAAATGTTCAGATAAATGCGTGCTCGCCCCATATTTCCCGGTGGACGATCCCCAAAAGTTCCTGTTGGTACACACAGTGTTTGGAAATGGTCATGTCATTAAAATCCTAAGGGTAAGCTCCATTACTTGCAGCATAGGGAGAGCAGAGGGTAGTCGAAATGAAAATTATTGTTGTTATGAGATGATCTTAGTATGATTGAAAACATCCATAAAGTTTTTCCACTTCCACTATTGTTTTTTTGAGAAATTATTATTTACAGGCACTTCCAGTTGTCCATTTGGCTAGATATTTGTAATTTACGAAGAATTTATTTACAGGAGAGTGATATAACTATGATTAGTTCGGGGGTGATTATGCTTGGTTATGAGATTTTTCCCTCATGACTGGATTTTGCTTTTCTTTACTAAATTTCAAAATATTTTCGAAATTTTCTATTGACATAAAGATGTTCCCTTTTCTTTATCAAATTTCAAAATATGTGCAGAAACTACAATCAAAAGATGTTCATGGCCTCCATGAGCAAACATATTTACACCCTAACTAGCACGTTAATATAAATAAAAATTGAAATGCTTTTTAACTTTTACTAAAAGATTTTAAACCCAATTTGGACGTTAATATATACTCAGTGCTGCTTGCAGTGAGACCACAATCACCAGATTTTATTATGATGGATTAACGATGTGGTCCTGGATTACGATGTTACAGGATCTTCCAGCCGAGCAAAGAGGTGATGCAGTAAGCAGCATGGTGTACGAAGCAAGTCAAAGACTTCAAGATCATGTCCATGGCTGTGTAGGTGTAATTAATGATCTCCGCAAAAAATTGGCACAGCTGCAATTCCAATTGGATTCCACCCAAGAACAGCTTGCTAACAGTAGTATGCAACATGCCAATCGGTTAAGCCTAGTTACAAACTATCATGAAACTTTGGTGCCACAATTTCACGATGCCCTACTGCAGGAGAGTGAAGACACTTGCACAATCCGAAATGCTTTAAATGATGACATTGATCCTATGCTGCTATGGGAACCAGTCCAGCCATAAACACAAGAAATTTTATGATGATGTGTTTTTATGTTTTTTTTTTATTCTTATTCTGTTAGGGTGTTAGTGTTATTGAGTAGAGATGCTTATTTTACAATCCAATGGTCACAATCATTTATCAACAAACTTACTCAGAATAAAAAAAAATTTACCAGAGACACTAGACAGCCTTGTATATAGCTTGGTAACTAACATTCACGTGTTGCACTTAGTTCAATATATATACATACGGCCTTAACATACATATGTTGCACTTAATTCAATACATACATACCACGTTAACAGTCATGTGTTGCACTTAATTCAATATATACGTATGGCGTATATACTGAAGCATAGAATCGAAATTCCAATTAACGTTGCTATTTAGATATTTATATGTATGATATTATCTCACGGATAAGGTTATGTAATAAGAAGAAGGGTTTCAATAGCGGATTAGATTGCACCACAAACAACATTATTTCACACGTCAGTACATCACACTTCAAAATAAATTTGGTTTCATCGGAAATATAACTCCTGCATCCAGTGTAGCATGGTAATCGATGGTTGATCCTTTCCGTAATCGCATTTAAGATTAAAGGTTGATAATCAATTACCAATCCGGCTTTTGGCACCGGATTCCCTCGGAACGAGGCATATGTGTCATAATCTCCAGAGTTTTCCGCTCTTCCGCATTTAACATTCATGACAGATGTAGCCTGTCTCGATTTCCTGAAGATATTTGCGAGGGAAACAGGGTTATTCTTTCTGGATTGCTCGGCAGCCTTTCGGCTTGGCGCTTGGAGTTCTTCCATGGTGCGCAGGAGGGAGCTGCGCTCCTCCTCGGCATTTCCGTCATTAAATCCTACTATATACAGAGGAAGGTAAGCGGTGGTCACCCTGCAACACCTAGATTCATCCGGGTTTAATCTTTTTGCAATTTTGTTATGCGTTTCCTGCGAGTTTTTATCCCAAGAACCATAAGTTAATTTGCATCGTGGTTATCTTTTGTTTGTATACAGGATGGCCGAGAATGAAGCTCCGGATAAATGGAGATGAGCACCGGTCTTCTGGCGATGAATGATAAGGTTCCACCCTTCAGATAGTTGATTTCTTGCTCAAGGGTGGTTTTAACCTCACCATCTTTAGTTCCAAGACTGTGCCCACTCTCTCGTGTTTGACTATCCATACATGTCTCCTTCAGGTCTAACAACGCAGACCTACAGGTAAAATCGTTCTGGGCATTTAAAATGGTCTTAGTCTGGCATTCCTTAACATGTTATTACTATCGTCTTGCTGAATGAGTTCTTATTTTATTGTGCTCGCAGGTAAATACGAAACCCCTGCTTCCTCCTACAGGCTATCATTTTCTTGACAGCTATGGCTGAAATTCCATTCCCTTGTTACAGGTACCCCCAGATCAACCCGAGGGTTCAGTTGTAGTCTTATCGACTTAGTAATGTTTCTTTCTTTAAATTGTCTAGACATGTAACTCGGAAATTTATCAACCCCGAGTTAGGGTTTTCGGATTGCAGAACTGTGCCATTTAATGTCTTGTAATTATGTCAGTGTTCTAGCTCAATGTATATGACGATACTCGGGTTGTAGTGTTGGTATAAAGTATGTGTCCTTCGGAATACTGCATGGAAACCTCGAGGGTGTTGATTCCTCCATTTCCAGTACTCTTATAACGTCTGTTGCTAATTCGATTCACCGAATCGCGGTTAAGTTTGGCCTTTATGTTTCATGATTATAAAGCGAACATATTTTCACTGATGTCACTGTATTCAAATATATAAATTCTAAATGTCGTCTGAAATCCTTTTAACAGAATTTGGCTTACGTTTCTTTTACGATATCTTCGTCTTTGCTAAGACTTCTCCCATTGTTCGCAATAGCACCCTTTTTTTAGTTCTAATTTTTAGTTTAATAAAGAGCTAGCTATTTGCGTCATTCTAGTACAGTTGGGTCAGGGTTTTCCGTTTTTCTGGTCGGCATACCACACCGTCTTTAAGTCTTTCTTTAATTTTCATAAATATCTCTAAGGTGACCGGTCCACTGTCCAGACCGTGTATAGTATTAGCTCTGCTAGGGTTACCTGGGGCAAGGGTTCGATAGTGATTTTGATCCCTTCTCTGCCCTTAAAAACCCCAAATCGGGAGTTCACTCAGCACGAGCCTGCATTGCTTCTCTTCTGTACTATACTACTGGTAATATTACATTGGAACTAGTAAAATAAATTAAGCCAGTTAACTATTTACACAGTAGACTTATACATGCATCCTGTATAACACTTCTTACTTTCGGCTCTTTATATATACATGCTTCCACAGAAAAAATAAAAGAATATATATATACACAGTAGACTTTATTTTTTCTTTCAAAACTCTTAAACCCATATATAGTTAAATTCGAGCACTTGCTCATTTAATGCACAACTAAATCATCTTTTTTTTTCAATAGAAAACTAATAGTTTCCTTCCGTACTGTATAAACACATTCCTGGTAAAATAAGTATTATCACTAACCTATTTATTTACAGAGTCTAGGATAGTATTATTCAAAAGTCATTTAACCTATATTCCATATAAGTTTCAAAGGTCTGTGTACTTATCTGGAACTGAAAATCGATTCCCAAAGCTGTGGTCCACCCTACCAACGAAGTGAGGACATTACGTCCTACACTTGCTCCCTAGCCTCAGAACTCTGGGATTACTGCCACGGAGTTTTCTACAGTGGAGTCTGCACTGCTGTGACCTCTAGAATTCCCTTCCAGTCACACGTAGGAGGTCTGGCCAATTCAAGGGTTTCTTGAAAGATACTTCCACTGGGGTTTCCAGCTCAAGACAGTACTTTCCCCTTTCTTGCCAACATTTCCAGAACCCCCTCTCCTCCCTTGGATTCCCACTTTATCCATTCAGGAGAGGGTAACTGTTTTTCCCCAACTGTCTCCAACCACTTCCCATTCTGAGAAAACTATCACCAACAACTTTTAAGATTCTCTTTTCCTTCATTGTTTTTTCTCTCATTAATTCAGAAAGAGAATAATAAAGATAAAATCTAAAAATAGTGATTGTCTCAAAATATCATCATAGAGTCTTGTTTATTGAGAAAATAAAATTAAATAAAATAAACCAACTGTTTTAACTAGTAAATACTAGTTACTTCCTTTATGAGGCTGTCACATCTCCCCCCCTGGAAGTAACACCGTCCTCCGTGTTTTCAGCCCAACTCTGCAAAGAGTTCTGGGTAAGCTTCTTTCACAAACTTTTCATCCTCCCAAGTAGCTTCGTTCGGTCCAAAGTGCTTCCACTGCACTTTCACCTGGGTAACTACTCTTTTACGGAGTTCAACTTCCCTACGATCAAGTATGCGTAGCGGCTCTACCAGAAACTCTCCGTCCGGTTCTACCTAAAAGGAAAGAACAAGATTATCAATCAGTAGATTTAAATTTGATTCGACTTCAGTTAGGATTTATTTCCATTTTTACTTCCTACCTGAATGTTTTGCCAATGAATTACATGTTTCTCATCATGCACGTATCGCTTTAACAACGATACATCGAACACATTATGCACTTTAATATGACTAGGCAGTGCTAGTCTATAAGCTACTAGCCCCACCCTTTCCATAATTTGGAAGGGTCCGCAGTAATGAGGGGCTAAATTGGTGCAATAAGTCCACCTCAAGGTACTTCTCTTTGGTTTAATCCTAACATACACATGGTCCCCTACTCCGAATTCATGATAAGACCTCTTCCTGTCTGTAAATACCTTCTGTCGGTCCTGCACAGCTTTCAAATTCTGCCTTATAATTTTTACTTCAGCTTCTAGCTCAGCCAACATTTCTGGCCCCAACATTAATTTTGTCTCCGGACTGCTCCAGTTTATCGGTGTCTGACACTGTCGTCCATACAGTGCTTCAAAGGGACTCATCTTTAGGGATTCTTGATATCCGTTGTTATATGCAAACTCCACTAGGTGCAGGTAATCCTCCCATTTAGTTGCCTGTCGCATTACATACATACGCAGCATATCCTCCAAAACTTGGTTTACCTACTTAGTCTGCCCATCAGTTTGAGGGTGATAGGTAGTACTGAAGTGTATCTGAGTACCTAGACCCTAAAATAAGGTTTTCCAAAACGCGGAGGTAAACTTAACGTCCTGGTCTGAAATCATGGTCTTAGGTATACCATGCAATCTAAAGATTTCCCTCATGAATATGTCTGCAATTTGCACTGTCTTGTAAGTGGATTGCACAGGTATGAAATGGGCAGATTTACTTAATCTGTCCATGTTGAGGAGGTAAATCCCCTCTGCGGACAGAGGCGATCCCTACTAGCCCAGCAGGGGTCTAGCAACAATAAAAAATGTTACGACGCAAGCTCCTAGTTACGAATGAAAAGACTAAAGATGGAAGCCTACCTGGAATCCAATGCTATGATCTGAAGAAGAAAGCGTTCCCGTTCCTCAGCCTCGGAAGATCACGATCCTCCCACGATCTCCGCGGATGGACACCTACACATGCAAGAAACAAACATATACAAGCATAAAATCCGGCATACGTAACTAAATATCAGTCAGAAAGGATATTACTCATATTAACATGATGGAAAACAGAGTGGAACCATAATCGTAATCATTCATTAAATAACAATCGAGGAGAGATTACAACCAAGTTCTGACGTCGTGGTCTCCTTCGGATGGGTCTCCAGTCATTCACGTCTCGCAAAGCTCACCAGGGAAAGGGAAAACCTCTCCAGAGTCTCTCGGCGATGGTCTCCTTACTTGAGTCGGCCTTAAGGGAAAAAGAGGGCCCTTTACAGCACAAAGGCTCTTGGGAATATGGAGATTCAAAGCTTAGGCACTTCAAGACTAGCTTGCCATGGGATTGAGCAGGATTTTATAGATGGGGAAGGAGGGTGTTGGGATCCCTATTATTGTGGGATTGGCCCTATCAACAAGAAGGTTCCATGGGAGGTGGCAAAACCACTTCACTTGTAGAACTCCCGCAGCCAAACCTCCCAACTCAAGATAGGCAATGGTCTTTGAGTTTGTTGAAACACAACTTCCACCATCTTTATTTAAAAAAACACTCCTTAAATTGGCTGGCACGACTACTGCTCTGGGACAAAGTGCCAGTTGGCGTGGCCTCTTTGCAGGATTTTCCCCATTGGCGCGAGTGCTGAGCGTACTGCAGCGCCCGATGCGAAGATGTTTTCATGATTTTTGCAGAGATGTCTTAAGGGCCGTTCATCATGCTTAGAGAATGCTTTGATGATGGTTTTGAACGCAACAATGTACGAGGTCACAAAATAGGTCCATACGTGTGCGGGACGGGGAATGGTAGGGACGGTGACAAATTGCGTGTATGAGATGCCCCCTAAGTATGAGGCAAGGGGTGAAAATGCTTTACGAGAACATGTTCAACTGAAGGCCCGCCATCGGAAAACCTGCACAGAAAGATACAACTGAAATCTCCAGTACATGATGTATATATATGGTATGGACGCAGCCATCCGAAACAGAGTATACGATAATCTGGATCCAGGGTATGGACGCAGCCATCCAACTAAGATCAAACAAATAGACTCAGGTATGGTCGCAGCCATCCAATCAGTGAGTCATGTACATAATGATAATAATCCACAATCGCAGCCTGGATTACAACAGACACAATCCGGGGTCTTGCGCTCCATCTCGACCCGTACAAAGCACAAGTTCAAGCATGTGAATATGTGAGTTGAAGTTGAACATGCAAGAACATCGCCTGATTACTAGCCAATGATGAAAGCTGTTAACAGACGCGAGAGTTACCACCAATGATGAAAATGGTCCTCAAGGTAATATAGGTACAATCTACGGCATGTGAATCAATGGTGGTCCAAATACCATGGAGTCACTCGATTGGAGGCCAATGATGAAAACCTCTCGTCGAATGCGAAGAACCTGCCATTGAGGCATGCAGGCTCCAAGGTACCAGAAGGGAGTCTCTAGATCAGCTTCCTGGATAATGAGCTGAAGTCGACAGGAAGTGACCTTGATCGAAGGTGGGCCATAATGTTTCCCACATCATCGACACGAGATAGAGGAACATGATGTTTTGTTGTGAATCAAGATCGTATGAAAATCAGAGGAAGGTTGATATTTGCAGAGGCCAACTTATCTTGAACATATAAATGGCACGACAATGGACTTGGCAGTATTTGACATCAACAGATCAGAGGTCATGGTGATGAGGCAATGAGCAGAGGAGAGGTCAAAAGAGATTATCCAAACCCACGGAGGCAAAGTGAAGAAACGAGATGAGATGTCCCCAACCCGACACGAATGCAAACAAGTGACATGTTCAAGAGCGACATACTGCCGACGACAACGATGATAGTTCCATTTTTCCCCACCATGCTTGGTGAGTACCTCTTTATTTTTACACAAGCTTGAAGAGGATACCATATGCTTGTCATATAGAGTGGCCCTTCGAGGCAAATCCATCCTAGTGCATTTAACGAGTCCTAGGAAGGAGAAACTCGGAGAACGTCATTTCGACGAAATCCAATGTCATCAGGGTTTAACGAGTCTGACAAAGGAAGAACTCGGCGTCTTTTCATGTTTAGAGAGTTTGAAAAGAGATCGGAAAAGAAAACTCCACAGGTCCCTTTTCGTAAATAGTTCCCCAGATCCGAAAAGGTAGAAAACAATATCCGGGAAAACCTCCTAGTCGCGATAGGCTAGGGTATTCCTTTTTTGTAATCAATCCATCCCAGCCCGAAAAAGGGTTAAACTTATACTGGGTGGATGTCGATTCGTGTCCATTTTAACGAGATTGAAACGACAAGGGCCTCGGCAATCTTTTCATGTTTAGAGAGTCAGAAAAGAGCTGAAAGATGACTCCAAAGTGACTTTTTCGTGTATTTACCGAGTCCGAAAAAGTATAAAATACAACCCGTTTCCATCGTTTAAGTCGCAAAAACCTGTTGCTGTACGTACCAAGCAAGCGTAAAATCCATTTTTCGACATAACATATAAAAATATTCGATAAAATGACTTTCAAAACTCATTTAACGTCGAAAAAGCTATAAATATGTCAAAATGGTAAAAATAAAATTACATTTACTATTTACCTTGGTAAAAAGCAACAGTGGTCCTTTTGGAGCAGAAACTTCTGACGGTGATTGCGACAAATCCAGTTGACCATTCAGCTTCTCATCTGTCACAGGTAAGAGGCGTTCCTTTGCTCTTCATTTTCATTCATTTTTTGATAATTTTCCCTTGAAAATCAGTTCTATGTGGTCACATTTAAAATTTTAGGGTTGCGCCCATTGGCGCGGGTATCAGGCACGGACCCGCACCAATGAGCTCTTTTATACAAAGGGCCCGCGCCACGTGGTGCGATTGTTCACAAAACAGCCGCGCCAGCGGCCGAACCTAAAAATCCGCCTAAAATTTCGACATTTAGACCAAATTTCATGGAATTTGAGACTCATCAGAGATCTAACCAAGGGCTTATGACCATATGAATGCAGGTAATCAATCAAAATGGCAATTGAATGGAAAGAACGAGAGCACGGAGAAGAGGATGAACAAGCCATGCAAAGTCAAGCTTGCATGAACGCCCTTAGAAACTGCGGGTTGAAAAAGTTCTTCCTCACACCCTGTCTACGAGCTCAGCCTGAGCTTCTCCAGTATTTGATCAGTATCTAGGATGAACACGAAAAAGTGTTCAGGCTACGAGATCAGGTATTAGAACTGGAGGTTTCTGATGTTTATTTTATCACCGGATTGTCCCACAGAGGTCCAATCCCTGTATTGACTGGAAGCAGACCATCTGGGGAAAAGATGGAAGAAGTGATGGCACGAGTGTGCCCAGGAGCACAAACGGGATCAGGCAGCAAGAAAGTGGATATCCACACTATCCCTGATCTGGCATTGAGAGTTGTTCTGCATACCATCACGCGGGCTGCAGGGTCGCAGGCACCGCACGAGGCCACAAAGGCCCAACTCCTGCTGGCCTCAGAATGCATGGGTCCCTTACTATTTAACTGGGCAGCAGCAGTAACAATCAACATGAAAAGGCAGCTCACAAAATGCAAACAGGGAAAACTGAAACAGTTCGGTTATGGTTCCATCTTGGTATCGTTCATTCTGGAACGCTTACCAATCTTCCAGGGCCAAGGGGCCGCAGTGGCAGATCCGATACCATGAGAGCCAAGAATGGCTCGCTGGGCAGCATTGATGCCCAGAGCTGGAGGTGGCCAACAGATGTCCTGGAGGCCTGAATTCTATAGGTGGTTACGGCGCCAGCTGATCGTCGTGGAAGACTGGCCCTATGCAGGAACTGACTTTACTGGAGACCCAGATCTCCCACTGCCAGAAGGAGACGACTGGGATGAGGAGTTGGGTAAGACCTCATATTTTTTATTTTATGTTTTATGTTTTTTTTTTTTTGTTAATACACATTCGTCCTAACACGATCATATATGTATGCAGATGTGGGACCTGAGAGACCAGCTGGGATGTCTCCAATCTCACGGAGGACACAGCTCGCCCCTGCAATTCAAGGAGAGGGGACCGGAGGAGAGGAGTTGATCCAGACTCTTGAGGGAATTACCCACGAGATCCCAGACTATGCCCGGCTGGCAGGCGTACCGATGGCATACCAACGCCACATGGTGGGAGTTCCGAGTCAGATCCAGCGAATCCTGAGACGCTTAGTGTGTGCAGTCACGTGCTATCATGAGCACCATGCGGATTAGTCTTTAGGATTTATACCACACCTATTTTTTGAGAGACATACCGTCTCTGGATGTACTTAAGACGATTATGTATATTTTTTGAGTTTTATGTGACACACTCTATGTAAACATTTCAATATCTATATATATACATATCTATTTCTGGATGAGTCTTTCTATATGATGATGTTTTTATATGCCATGCAAATATCTAACACAATGTGATCTAATGTATCAGTTGCATAACAAACGACCCAATGAAAAGGTTTACACAATGTATCTAGTCACACATTTTATTTTTACGCAAGCTTAAAAGCACACATGAGCACACACATATGCAAACTATGCTTGAAACGAGTTTTATTTTTACACAAGCTTAAAACACCAACTATGCTTGAAAATAAGGAAGAAGGGCATGCCCCCCAGCATGTTGTCTCAAATCGAGGCACATGCCCCCCAAGCTTCAGTCCATTAAAAATGGAGTGAAGGTTGAACACACACGAGATTTGAGCTAAAACTGACAAAAGTCGAATTGAATATGCTTGTGTTTCATTATTTTAACGAGGTTGACACACTCTAAGGAACTGTCCTCATGGCAGCTTGTTTCATGGTTTTAGGAGCTCGACACAAGTGGAGGAACTATGCTCCGACACCTTGCTTCATTTTTTAAACGAGCTTGAGACAAGAAAACGAACTTTGCTTTGACAGGCTTTATTTTTTAAGGAGCTTGACGCAAGGGAACGAACCATGCTCCGACAGACTACTTATTGTGATGAAAAAGAAGTCATGACTTCCAAGAGTTTCGTATCAGGTGGGAGAACGACATCTTGGAAATCGGGACCCAATGCCCCCAGTACACTATGCACGACGACAGGGTCACTGGGTACAGGCACAGGGTAGGTGGCCACATAGTTGACCTGTGGTGGGGCAGATACAACGGGTGGATAAAAATCCGGAGGGGGAGATGGTGGACCAGGTGTCATGTCGGGACCAAAGAATGACAATTGATCAATGGTTACGATCCGTCCTTCATGCGGAAAACAGATCACCTGAAAAAGGGAGGAGACAGGCGCTCCCATGGCATAAGTGTAATCGCGCCCCAAAAGCAAATTGAAATCGAAGGGGCCTAGAACAACCATCACATCCATATGGATAGTCTTACCTCCCAAAGTAATAGGAAACCTTGGAAGGATCCCTAAGGGCTGACTAGTCCTTCTGTTAAATGCCAACAGATTCTGCGTAACGGGCGCAAGCGGTGGCGAACCGAAAGCTTGCCAGGTAGTCGAGGATAGAATACTAATAGAGGCACCTTCGTCTATAATGGTGCTGGGTACAACCAGACCAAAAGCATGTACTGTGATCTCGAAAGGCACATAAGACGGAAGGTGAAATCCTGCGAATCGACTCCAATCAAAGGAGGCGACCAGACTACTCGGAGGGGCTACCATCGAACCAAGAAGGTCTTCCCCTGAGGTTACGGAAGAAGGAGCATCCTCCGCGACCTCCATCTCGAAGGTGGGAGGGAGATCCTTCGGGGCCTCCATTACTGGAGGTGAAGGAGCTTCTTCTTGAGGGACAGGGACAGGAGAATCTTTCCCCAAGTCCGGAGAATCCGAGGAAACCAGAAGAACATGAGGGTTATGAGAGCCACTCTCTACGGAAAAGACCTGGTGCACCGTGGAGGGAGTCAGCTCAACTGATCCCACGACCAGTGGTTGGTCAGGGATGGATTCCTGAATTGGAATTTCCGAGGGAGTGGGATTGACCAAGGATGGTTCTTGACCAATCACAGTATCGGCAGGTGGAAGACTCAAAGAAAGCTGATTATAACCAGCTGGAAGACGCGGTGTAGAACCGGTTAAGTTGTCCAATACTCATTTGGCTTCGTCCATATGCGGACAAAGGTGAATGGCATGGTGCCCTTCACACAACTTACAGGGATTGGTGAGCTTACCCTGCAACTTAAGAGCCTTACCAGTGCCCCCAACCTGATCTCTAGAAGCCAACGGCAACGGTGGGTGACCATCGGACCATACTTCGAGGACCTTGGGAATACCAGGGCAATCTCGAAGAATGTGGTCTCCCATGCACAACATGCATGGGAACTTGACTTTCCGTGGAGGGTTGGGAGGTTTATCAAGAGGATATGTTTCAGGAGCAGTAGCTGCACTTTTAACCTCTCGCTTATCAGACTTCTTCTTCTTTGTCTTCTTCTTCTTCTTCTTAGCCACCTGGTTACTTGAATCCAGACTTTCACCAGACGAAGAAGAGGAGGAGGACACAGAAACAGGCGAAGAAGGGGAGAGGTCCACCTTGGAATCAACACGATGTTGTTCAGGTGGAGGAATTGATTGATCAGTAACTGAGACATTCGGAACGACAGAGGTTGAGAACAACCAGATGGGCAACCCAATAGTTAACCCTGGAAGGGATAACGTTGCCATATAAGGAGCACCAACATTCCCAAAAGGAGGAAAGTGACCAGGATTCCCATCGGAGGGAATTCCTTGGTTGGTGAACTCTGGAAAAGTTGCCATTAGAAATGATCTTCAGAACAACACCCTAAGGAAACTAACTTTAACCAGGAATATTTCGTGGGCAGTTAATTTTTAAAACATTGAAACAAAACTCTACCGTTTCATATTTTAAGAGTCAAGAAAAAGGCAAAAGGTGACTCTATCACTTTCAGATTGGAAACAAGCGTGAAAGGACAAGCGCTTGATGACCTTTTCAAATTTAAAGAGTCAGAAAAGATCAAAATGACTGCTTAGGAATGCTAGGCACAAAGGGTGTACCAAATATCCGTGAACTGCAATATACACCTTGGTTTCAATAATGAAATAGAAATCGACCAAGGACTTTCCGTACATGCAGGTAGTCTCCCCGAATGCTGTGTTCGGTGTATCACGGGTATAAGGCGGCAGACTCGGCTTCCTGTGGATAAAGGATTGAAAACCTAGAGGGGTCTCCCTTTATATACGCGACGGTACGGGGAGCGCAAGTCCGTACTAGCGTTGTCTAAAGCCAAACGGCGAGCGACAGCTGCTAGGTTTAACGACGCGGGAACACGTCTCTAGCCTAGACCTTTTAAATATGTTTCGTTAAGTTCCAATGCTGCCTTAGGTTAATTGAATAAATTTTACAGTTGATCTTCAATTAAGTTTCAATTTTCAGGCCCTATCGTATGTAATGTCTGAAAAGACTCCTAAATGCAAAGCTACATGCCACAGTCCAACATTTCGTTCGATGAAAACTAGTTAGAGAAGAGTTGAGAGCTTTTACACAAACGAAATGAACGGAAGACAAACAATGAGACCTCTAATGCAACTAATGAAATTGAAAACTTTTCATCCAAATCACTAATCACTAGCAAAATTGAAAAGATCACAATTTGCACTAATTAACAAAAGCAAAAGAGATTTTTTTTTTTTGATTTTCAATGTTCGATAGCTAATATGCACTAAACAAACTGAAAACAAACGGAACAACTTGAGAAACGATATTCAAGAGAGCAAAACAAACAAATTTCGCTCAACAACACAAACAATTAGATCCCAAATCGACCAAAGTCTCTCAAAACCAAGAAAGACTCAAAAGCTTCCAATGGACCGTGTGATCTAGGTCCAAAGCAAGACCAAATGAATTTCGAATGAAGGAATGAACAATCACCCAAAAATCGCAATAAAACAATGAACAACTACTTAGAGGATGTGGAGAATCAATCAGACAGTTGACAGGACAATCAAAACACCAAAACTCCCAAGGAGGGCTCGATACACTAAGCCACTAGATGCCCTAGGGCTTAAAACGTGAAATCGAAAGATAAAATCAAACAACCAAAGGACAGAGGTGAATTCCCAGTCAAACAGGACTCCAACACACTCAGGCAGTCGGAAAATCGAGAAGAGAAACACTGACCAAACCCAGAGAGCTCAAAAATGAGGAAACTCAAAAACCTTACAGGAGTGGCGCGACTGTAAGGCTGAAACTGGCGCCAGAAAGCAATTGGCGTGGGCTAAACAAAAGCAACATGCGCCAATTGGTGCGACTGTCGGGTTAAAAACCGTGCCAGTCGATTTTCTCAGCCAAAATTAAAAAAGAACTACTCCAGAAGCAGATCAATGCAAACTAAGCAAACCAAGAAGCAAAAACAACAAAAAGAACCCAACCCAAAAGGCTCATCAAGCAAGGAAAAACATCAAATAATCAAAGCGAGACAACATAAACGAGACAGTGAAATCTGGACGATCCCCAGTGGAGTCGCCAACTTGTTGAGGAGGTAAATCCCCTCTGCGGACAGAGGCAATCCCTACTAGCCCAGCAGGGGTCTAGCAACAATCAAAAATGTTACGACGCAAGCTCCTAGTTACGAATGAAAAGACTAAAGATGGAAGCCTACCTGGAATCCAATGCTATGATCTGAAGAAGAAAGCGTTCCCATTCCTCAGCCTCGGCAGATCACGATCCTCCCACGATCTCCGCAGATGGACACCTGCACATGAAAGAAACAAACAGATACAAGCATAAAATCCGGCATACATAACTAAATATCAGTCAGAAAGGATATTACTCATATTAACATGATGGAAAACAGAGTGGAACCATAATCGTAATCATTCATTAAATAACAATCGAAGAGAGATTACAACCAAGTTCTGACGTCGTGGTCTCCTTCGGATGGGTCTCCAGTCGTTCATGTCTCGCAAAGCTCGCCAGGGAAAGGGAAAACCTCTCCAGAGTCTCTCGACGATGGTCTCCTTACTTGAGTCGGCCTTAAGGGAAAAAGAGGGCTCTTTACAGCACAAAGGCTCTTGGGAATATGGAGATTCAAAGCTTAGGCACTTCAAGACTAGCTTGCCATGGGATTGAGTAGGCTTTTATAGATGGGGAAGGAGGGAGTTGGGATCCCTATTATTATGGGATTGGCCCTATCAACAAGGAAGGTTCCATGGGAGGTGGCAAAACCACTTCCTTCCATAGAACTCCCGCAGCCAAACCTCCCAACTCAAGATAGGCAATGGTTTCTGAGTTTGTTGAAACACAACTTCCGCCATCTTTATTTAAAAAACACTCCTTAAATTGGCTGGCGCGACTACTGCTCTGGGACAGAGCGCCAGTTGGCGCGGCCTCTTTGCAGGATTTCCCCCATTGGCGCGAGTGCTAAACTGTCTGCCCGCGCCAATGCAAAAGGAGATGTTTTTCATGATTTTTGCAAGGAGATGTCTTAAGGGAAATTAAAGCTCATGCTTAGAGGAATGCTTTGATGATGGTTTCAAGGCATGACAATGTTCACAGGTCACAAAATGGGTCCTCCATTGTGCGGGACAGGGAATTGTAGGGATGGTGACAAATTACTGTGTAACAGTCCACCACTACCATGATTGAATCATTCTGATTCCTTGTTCGAGGTAAGCCTGTGATGAAATCCAAAGAGATCACTTCCCATTTCCATTCAGGAACGGGTATGGGCTGCAGTAGCCCCGCTGGATGCCGATGCTCCACTTTAACCTGTTGGCATTCTAAACACTTGCTCAAATATTCCGCAATGTCTCTGCGCATACCTGGCCAATAATATATCTTTCTAATCGCCGAAAGCATCTTTTGATAACCAGGATGACCAGCATAGTTGCTATGGTGGTACCTGTTCAGGATTAACTCCTTGAGACTTGCGCGATTAGGAACATAGGTTCTTCCGCGAAAAGTTAACGTCTGTTCTTCGTTGCTTTCATACTCAGATGCCTTACCTTTCTCTTTATCCTTTTCCATCTACTGCCATAAAAACTTGTATTCTGGGTCCTTCCGTGCCTCTTCCTTTAATTGTTCGGACACCTGGCTTACAGGTTGGCTGAAGTACATTGCACAGATCCCATGTAATTTCCTGCTCAGGGCATCTGCAACTCGGTTTTATTTTCCCTTAACATGTTGTATGTCCATGTCAAATTCACTCAAAAAGGCATTCCACCGTGCTTGCCGAGAGTTTAAATCTGCCTGCTTAAAATAATTAGTTAGACTGCTATGGTCTGTTTTAAGTACAAACTTTTTTCCCAGTAGATAGTGCCTCCATACTCGGAGAGCATGCACTACTGTTGTAAGTTCTAGATCATAAGCAGAGTATTTTTGCTCATGTTCTCTCAATTTTCTGGACTCATAGGCTATTACCTTTCCTTCTTGTGTTAACACTGCACCGACTCCCTCCTTGCTGGCATCCGTGCACACCTCGTAGTCTTTGCTAGGGTCAGCTACCCTCAGCACTGGTGCTGTGGTTAAAAGTTGTTTCAGCTTTTCAAAGCTGAACTGACATTCTTTCGTCCATTTAAAAGGTTTGCCTTTCTTTTGTAAGGATGTAATAGGATAGGCAATCCTAGAGAACCGTCTATAATATCCTGCCAGACCCATAAATGATCTGATATCTGCCACATTCTGGGGTGCTTGCCATTCCAAGATAGTTTTAATATTTTCGGGGTCCACCGCTATTCCTTCAGTTGTCACAACATGACCCAAGTACTGGATTTATGTTTTAAAGAAATCGCACTTGCTGAATTTAGCATACAGCTGATGCTTCCTCAACATTTCCAGTACTATTCTCAGATGCTCCTTATGTTCTTCCTCGCTCTTGGAATAAATCAATATGTCATCTATGAAGATCAGTACAAAATGATCTAAAAATTGATGAAAAATGCCATTCATCAACCTCATAAAGGTTGCTGGTGCATTCGTCAATCCGAATGGCAATACCACAAACTCATAATGCCCATATCTGGTGCGGAATGCTATTTTGCAAATATCCTCATCCTTGACTCAAATCTGATGATATCCAGACCTCAAATCTATTTTAGAGAACACCTTGGCACCTCTCACCTGATCGAATAAATCATCAATTCTAGGTAGAGGATATTTATTCTTAACTGTCAGCTTGTTGAGTTGTCGGTAGCCCATACACATACGTAAGTTTCCATCCTTATTTCTAACAAAAATAGCTAGTGCTCCCCAAGGTGACACACTTGGGCGGATATATCCTTTATCTAACAACTCTTGCAACTGCATCTTTAACTCTGTTAACTCTGGTATGCTCATTCTGTAAGGTGCTCTTGACATAGGAGAGGCTCCGGGTAGTAATTCAATAGTGAAATCAATTTCTCTTTTAGGTGGCAACCCTGGAATGTTTTCTGGAAATACATCCAGGAATTCCTGTACTACAGGGATATATTTTATATCTACAGCCTTTCCCTTAGATTCAGCATACCCTACTTGAATTGCGTACAACTGACATCCCTTACGGATACACTTGCTCATCTGAGATGCTGTTATGGGGCGTAATTGCACAGGCTTTTTAATTCCTTTAATTTCCTTATGCATACCATCTAGCGCTCTATAATGAATTGCCTTTTCCTTACAGTCCACTATGGTCCAGTGTTTTTCCAGCCAGTCCATTCCTAGTAACACATCATACGATCCCAATGGTAGAATATTTAAGTCTACCTGCAGCTGCTGTTCTGCAACTTCCAGTATGCAATTAGCAATTTTCGCAGTCACTTTGCGTTTTGCTCCGGTGGCTAGTTGAACTAACCAGGAGTTTTTAAATTTCTGCTCTTTTAAGTTGCACATTTCCACTAGTTTAGGATTTACATAACTTAAACTAGCGCCAGGATCTACTAAAATCGAAACAGGTTTAGATAATATAGTACCTTCCAATTCAATCATTGTGGGTTGAAAATCAGCCTGTCGATTCTCCAAGGTTGCGTTTATACATGGTATGTTTCGTGCGACGTCCCCCACTGTTGATGCCTCCTGCAAATTTTCCACAGTTTCACTCTTATACCGTTGTGGACAGTTCTTATAGTAGTGTGCTTCCCCATAGCCCCAACACTGTAGGGGAGGTCTAGAATTCTGCCCCTACTCTGGTTTGCCCGATGCTTCTGTGGGTTTTTCTTCAGCTGGCCATTTGATCCTTTGATGGTTCTTATTAAACTGCTTGCTTCCAGCGTTCCGTCCTGCCCCTTTAAAGTGGCTGCTTTTACTGCTTCTGAAAGTAGATGATTTTTTTTTATTTTTCTTGGGCTGCCAACTTTTCCCACTCTCCCCCTTGGCCTTATACAGCTGGTAACACATGTGTGCTTTCTGGATAGCTTCATCCATAGTTTGGGGGTTAACAAACTCTATTGTTTCCCTCATGGGAGCAGGCACACTGCTCAGAAACCACTGTACCTTGGCTTTTTCCTCTCTGAGGTAAGGTACATAGCGTAACAGGGAGGTAAATTTCGTGACATACTCATCCATGGTCATCTGGCCCAGTCGGAGATCATGGAATTCCTTGGCTTTATCGTCATAAAATCTTTCTGTTAGATATTTATCTTTGAAGTACTGCTGGAATAATTCCCATGTAATATCTCGTTCATCTATGCTACGAACATTTTTTACCTCCTCCCACCACAGGGTGGCTTTCTCTCACAGCTGGTATATAGCCAATCTGGCCTTCAGATTGCTACTATACTCATATACCTGAAAATATTTATTGATGTTAATTAACCATGCTTCAGCTGCTTCTTCCGCCTCGCCATCAAACATTGGTGGCTTAATCTTACGAAACTCCCCCTGCAGTTCAACTTTCTGTCTCTTATGATCCTGCTGGTCAGACAGATTTTCCGATTCTGCCTCATTATAATTGTCGTTTTTTCTCCTGTGGGAGAAACTCTTTTCAGTTTTTCCGGTGGTGCTGTTTCTAGTTTTCTGGTCCTCTGGTTCCGTTGATAATTCTCTTTCTGCACTGGGTTGCCGCATCTCATGATTTTGTTTATCAGAAATACTCTTCAGAATCTTTTCCTTGTCTTGCAACAACTTTTCATTGTCTTTCCGGACTCCAATCATCTCCGCTTGTAACTGCTGTACTGTATTTAATAGAAAATAAGTTTGTTGCTGTTGTTCTTCCAATATTTTACTCGTTCTCTGGTGCTGCTCCAACGTTAGTTGAACCCACATTTCTGGGTTCATGACTGTTGGACCTTGAGTCTCTTCTGGTTACGATTGAGATGTCCCTTCTGTCATACCTTTCTACTTCTTCTCAGTGCACTAATACATACACAACTTTGTTAGTAGACCCTTAGGTTACCAGTGTAGCAACCGGCTCTGATACCACTTGTCACAATCATTTATCAACAAACTTACTCAGAATAAAAAAAATTTACCAGAGACACTAGACAACATTTTATATAGCTTGGTAACTAACATTCACGTGTTGCACTTAGTTCAATATATATACATACGACGTTAACATACATATGTTACACTTAATTCAATATATACATACAGCATTAACAGTCATGTGTTGCACTTAATTCAATATATACATATGGCGTATATATTGTACAAGCATAGAATCGAAATTCCAATTAACGTTGCTATTTAGATATTTATATGTATGATATTATCTCACGGATAAGGTTATGTAATAAGAAGAAGGGTTTCAATAGCGGATTAGATTGCACCACAAACAACATTACTTCACATGTCAGTACATCACACTTCAAAATAAATTTGGTTTCATCGGAAATATAACTCCGGCGTCCAGTGTAGCATGGTAATTGATGGTTGATCCTTTCCGTAATCGCATTTAAGATTAAAGGTTGATAATCAATTACCAATCCAGCTTTTGGCACGGGATTCCCTCGGAACGAGGCATATGTGTCATAATCTGCAGAGTTTTCTGCTCTTCCGCATTTAACATTCATGACAGATGTAGCCTGTCTTGATTTCCTGAAGATATTTACGAGGGAAATAGGGTTATTCTTTCTGGATTGCTTGGCAGCCTTTCGGCTTGGCGCTTGAAGTTCCTCCATGGTGCGCCAGAGGGAGCTGCGCTCCTCCTCGGCATTTCCGTCATTAAATCCTACTATATACAGAGGAAGGTAAGCGGTGCTCACCCTGCAACACCTAGATTCGTCCGGGTTTAATCTTTTTGCAATTTTGTTATGTGTTTCCTGCGAGTTTTTATCCCAAGGACCATAAGTTAATTTGTGTCATGGTTATCTTTTGTTTGTATACAGGATGGCCGAGAATGAAGCTCCGAATAAATGGAGATGAGCACCGGTCTTCTGGCGATGAATGATAAGGTTCTGCCCTTCAGATAGTTGATTTCTTGCTCAAGGGTGGTTTTAACCTCACCATCTTCAATTCTAAGACTGTGCCCACTCTCTCGTGTCTGACTATCCATACTTGTCTCCTTCAGGTCTAATAACACAAACCAACAGGTAAAATCGTTCTAGGCATTTAAAATGGTCTTACTCTGGCATTCCTTAACCTGTTATTACTATCCTCTTGCTGAATGAGTTCTTATTTTATTGTGCTCGGAGGTAAATACAAAACCCCTGCTTCCTCCTACAGGCTATCGTTTTCTTGACAACTATGGCTGAATTTCCATTCCCTTGTTACAGGTACCCCCAAATCAACCCGAGGGTTCAGCTGCAGTCTTATCGACTTAGTACTGTTTCTTTCTTTAAATTGTCTAGACATATAACTCGGAAATTTATCAACCCCGAGTTAGGGTTTTCGGATTGCAGAACTGTGCCATTTAATGTCTTGTAATTATGTCAGTGTTCTAGCTCAAAGTATATGACGATACTTGGGTTGTAGTGTTGGTATAAAGTATGTGTCCTTCGGAATACTGCACGGAAATCTCGAGGGTGTTGATTCCTCCATTTCCAGTACTCTTATAATGTCTGTTGCTAATTTGATTCATCGAATCGCGGTTAATTTTGGCCTTTATGTTTCATGATTATAAAGCAAACATATTTTCACTGATGTCACTGTATTCAAATATATAAATTCTAAATGTCGTCTGAAATCCTTTTAACAGAATTTAGCTTACGTTTCTTTTACGATTTCTTCCTCTTTGCTAAGACTTCTCCCATTGTTTGCAATAGCACTCGTTTTGAAGTTCTAATTTTTAGTTTAATAAAGAGCTAGCTATTTGCGTCATTCTAGTATAGTTGGGTCAGGGTTTGCTGTTTTTCTGGTCGGCATACCACACCGTCTTTAAGTCGTTCTTTAATTTTTATAAATATCTCTAAGGTGACCGGTCCACTATCCAGACCGTGTATAGTATTAGCTTTGCCAGGGTTACCTGGGGCAAGGGTTCGATAGTGATTTTGATCCCTTCTCTGCCCTTAAAAATCCCAAACTGGGAGTTCACTCAGCACGACCCAGCATTGCTTCTCTTCTGTACTATACTACTGGTAATATTACATCGGAACTAGTAAAAGAAATTAAGCTAGTTAACTATTTACACAGTAGACTTATACATGCATCCTGTATAACACTTCTTACTTTCGGCTCTTTATATATACATGCTTCCACAGAAAAAATAAAAGAATATATATATACACAGTAGACTTTATTTTTTCTTTCAAAAATCTTAAACCCATAGATAGTTAAATTCGAGCACCTGCTCATTTAATGCACAACTAAATCATCCTTTTTTTTTCAATAGAAAACTAATAGTTTCCTTCCGTACTGTATAAACACATTCTTGGTAAAATAAGTATTAGCACTAACCTATTTACTTACAGAGTATAGGATAGTATTATTCAAAAGTCATTTAACCTGTATTCCATATAAGTTTCAAAGGTCTGTGTACTTATCTGGAACTAAAAATCGATTCCCAAAGCTGTGGTCCACCCTACCAACCAAGTGAGGACATTACGTCCTACACTTGCCCCCTAGCCTCAGAACTCTGGGATTAGTGCCACGGAGTTTTCTACAGTGGAGTCTGCACTGCTGTGACCTCTAGAATTCCCTTCAAGTCACACGCAGGAGGTCTAGCCAATTCAAGGGTTTCTTGAAAGATACTTCCACTGGGGTTTCCAACTCAAGACAATACTTTCCCCTTTCTTGCCAACATTTCTAGAACCCCCTCTCCTCCCTTGGATTCCCGCTTTATCCATTCAGGAGAGGGTAACTGTTTTTCCCCAACTGTCTCCAACCACTTCCCATTCTGAGAAAACTATCACCAACAGCATTTGAGATTCTCTTTTCCTTCATTGGTTTTTCTCTCATTAATTCGGAAAGAGAATAATAAAGATAAAATCTAAAAATAGTGATTGTCTCAAAATATCATCATAGAGTCTTGTTTATTCAGAAAATAAAATTAAATAAAATAAACCAACTGTTTTAACTAGTAAATGCTAGTTACTTCCTTTATGAGGCTGTCACACCAATATAAGAAGGATGTATAAATTTGTCTATCCATCTTTCGTTTTACTTTTAAATAAAAAAAAAAGTTCAAAATATTAGCTTCTCATTGAGCCTAGAGTAGGCTTATTCTACAGCTTAGTATGAAAGTAATGTGTAAGTTTGTTTGTAACTTCATTCCTCTTTAAAATAAAATAAATTAAATTAAAAACTAGGTTTTAAATAGAAAAATAATGTTTTTTATAATTAAAAGTAAAAAAGATGTTTGAGTAACATGTTTAAATCTTATAATTTTCTGATTGATAAAATATTTTAATACTAATTAATACTCACATATACTTTTAAAAATATGTTAATATTAACAAACTATTTTAATTTGCATCATAAATGTCTATATGTTATGTAAAATATTTTAATGTTAATTGGGTATATACATTATGTATAATTTAAAAAAAGTTATGTATATCATAGCTACCAAATTAATCTTAATATAAGAAAAGTTGGATTAGTATAGAATAATTCTATAAAAATTCATGATTTATAATTTGTGAAAGGGAATTGTTAATGGAAATGTAAACTAATTGAGAGCCTAAAAAAAATTGGAAACTAGCACGTGAAATGGAAACTAATTGTGACCCTAGAAATTTTCCAATTTTAGTGTTTCTTTAATGGAAATTGAAGTTGATTTTTTTTATATATTTATGTGAAAAGAAATAAGTTTTGAATATTTGTTTTTTTATATGTGTGTTATTTGGAAAAAGATAAAATTTTAAATTAAAGAAGAATTCTGTTTTGAGTTTTAATTATTTTATATATATTCTTATATATTAAAAAAGCTTTTAGATAAGATATCAAGAAGGATGTAGTTTTGAGTTTTGAATATTTAAGTTTTAAATACATATTAATTATAAAAGGATTTTACATAAGATGAGAGAGATTTAGTTTAGAGTTATGAAAAGAACATAGATTTTGAAGATAACATATGAGTGTGGTTGTGGTTTTAGTTAATAAATTGTAGTTTTAAATTGTTTATAATGATCAAATTATTAAAATTTATTTAAATTTCGAAATAAATGAGAAGAAAATAAACACAATATATTTGGGTTAATTGAAAAAACTATATATATTTGAATGTTTAAGATGTATATTCGTGCATTTTTTGTGAATTGAATTTTTTTTATCCAATTTTTTATGAAATCATATTGAATTCAAATTAGAACTTGGTAATTATGGTATATATCATGAAAAAAAGAAAAAAATTATGTTTAAAATGTTTAGTTGGTTTTATATATACTCTATTTAACATTCAAAAATACACTTTAAAAAATGAAAAATAAAGCATTATATTTTACACTCTAAAAAAGTTTGCACTTAAAGAAATTTGATCTCCCTTGACTCATATTAAATTAAATTTGTATCCAAAATAAATCTATTATAATGTAAATAAAACCTATATATCATCCCTTCAATATAACTATCTTTCACCACTCCATATTGTAACGTGGTGATTCGATCTGAGTTTCTCTCCCATAAATTTTAGAAGAATTTATTCATGTATTGATTTAAATATATGAAAATATTTATTGCAAAACATGAACTGCGCTGCATATGCAGTCTACACCCTACAATTTTTAAAAGTTCAATAGAAACACTATGTTTCTATTCAATTTTTTATAAACAAATGGGAAGCGAAGAGTAACAACTACTTACTGTACAATCATAGTGGTTGATAGGTGGCATCCAGTGACAGACTCCAAATCTTTCGGAGGTCGCGAAACTCAGCACAAACCTTATTTCTTCAAGAAGTTGTCTATCCAGTCCGTGAAATAGTTTGGACCCTAGAAAATTGTGGGAATCCGGTCAATTAAAACTCGAAAAATTAGGTGTTTGGAGTGTTTAGAATCCATTTTTGATGATGGAAATGGATTCAGCAGTATCAAAAACCCTTAGGGTACTTAAAATATTAAAGTTTAGCAACTGTAAACAAAATTCTGGGCAAATTTTTATCGAATTTTCTGAAAATCATTGCCGAATTCTAGATGAAAATGCGGCCTTAGTCTAGATGAAAATGCGGCCTTAGTACGCATTTCTTCAAATAAAATTGTCGGCAATATTAACATGCATTGAAATTTTATGTAGCACATTCAAAAGTTAGAGCGCGATATTTGATTTCAAAGAAAGCATGTCGGTTATGTTATTAATGCCACATGCATTGAAATTTTATGGAGCACATTCAAAATTTAGAGTGCGATATTTGATTTGAAAGGAAGCATGTGAGTTAGGTTATTAATGCCCTTTCTACGTGAAAGGGTCCGCCCTCATCCGTACGTAATAGCCTCTCCCTCTGCGTGCACGTGGGGGACTATTCCCCATGGATAGCTTCTCCCTCTGACGCCACCACTTCTCCCTCATATTCAACGGCCTCTCCCTCTCAGTGCACGTGGGGGGACTATTCCCCATGGATGGCCTCTACCTCTGACGCCACCACTTCTCCCTCATATTCAACGGTTAATTTTAATTTCTTGGAGGAACAATTTATTTTGATTTATAGCATTTTTCATTTTAAAAACGGTAATATTATATAAATTAGATGGTTTATGTAAATTTATTTTATGGAAAATTTTAAGTTATAAATAGATTTTGTTAAAATTTTATGAGATAATAACCTGTTTTATTAATATTATACATTTAAAAAATCTATAATTAATAAGACAATTAAATCTTAGTTGTTTTTTTTTTTTGGTATATTAGGAAGAATATTCCAAAATATTTTTTTAGATATTAAATCTATATCATTCAAGTGATAATTATTGATAACTAAATTAAATTTTTCCAAAATAAAATAAGCATGCTTACTTGTATATGTAGACAAGTATTGTAGGGCACTTTAATTTTGCTACTCAACTTTGGGTAAAATTGCATAACAAATTATAACTTAAAATAAGCTGAAAATAAATATTATATTAAAGAAGTGTTTTAGGGAAGTTTATTCTTGCCACTCAAGTTAGAAATTATGCTCTTAGTAAAATTGTATAACAAATTATCATTCATATTTGTCAATGCTAAATTAATATGAGTCAACAAGTAAATGGAATTATATGGTCTTGCCTTGGAAATAAGCAATAATTTTAGATGTCAAGTGCATAAATTGATTACAATAACTTCCATAACTTTTGGTGGGTAACTAGTAAGTCTGTACATTTATAATTTTTCTCCTATATAAGTGTTGAGGAAAACATAAATAATCATGGGAAGTAACTAGTAGTAAGTATATTTATTGTATCCCGGATGCGGGTGACATGCTTGATATGGGTGAACAACAACTCACGCTGACTGCGATGATCTCCAATGAAATTCCCACCTGCAGCGGATCCAATCACTACTAGCGCCTCACACGATCCTTGCAAAAACATAGATAATGCAGATCAGACAGGCCTAGTGTCACTTGAACCTGACTATCACCTCACCCTTACCTCGATTAATTACCATGATGCATAATCAGCAATGCATCCAAGCCTACCCCTCTGTGCTTGATCAACTGCTTGAGCTCCACATGCAGAACTGTGCGAGGATCACTCATTTCCTCTCTGACATTCCTCATCTGTAATCCTATATATCCTCCCAATCTGAGCTCCTTCCCTCCCTCATCTACTCTCTGCTGCATTTAGCTCTTCTGATATGGATGCTCGCTAATTCCAATAAGCTGCGAAGTACAAGTACTGGAGTGGAGCTGCGCAACCCCCTCTGCCTGGTGCATTGCATCCTATGCACCTAACCCTAGCCTCTACAGCTTCTCCTGCCCTTGTGTATCCACTAGCACCCCTCCCAAGTGCGCAATGGCACCCAGGCTACATCAACACACAATTGATGGTGGACAACGAGGGGCTCTTCTGGACCGCTATCGTTGGGGTGAGGAAAACCACCTCGAATGGATTGAAGGCTCCTCGTCAAACTCCCCAATTAGCCATCATTCAGTTCCCAAGCAGCAAGCAGACTCCTCCAGGAGCCCTGCACAAAGGGGAAGTCGTGGCGCGAGGAGGTCCGCCTCTACCCCCAGAGCTCCCTCTCCACAAAGCGTTCCGGCCTCCCCAAATAGTCCTGTGCAGGATGATGAAGACACAGATATTTGGATCATGGATTCCGACGGCGTTGGGATGAAGGTTGCTTAAGGAGTAGATCCAGACTCCCCCATCCTCTGCGCTCCTTCAAATCTCCTTAAACGTACTGCTGCTAAAGTGGAAGATGTAGTGGAAGCGGCTGTCGCACAGGCCCCTGCCTGTCCCATCTTCGAGGAGACTCCCCACCGCAGTGATGATGAGGATGAATAATGTATGCGTAGTTGTTCAGTGTTATTTTGTTTTTTTCATCTGTGCCCGCAGGGATTTACTGTCATGTCCTACTCCTATGCTCCTAAGTGTATCAGCGCTACTGCGCACAAAGTAATTCTGGCTCACAATTTTTGTCTAGGCCAGCCCCCTCCCCCACGACAACCAAGAAAAAATGTAACAAACGCAGGGATTGGTTAAGCGCAACTTACCAATCCTACCTATAAACTATGTACTTTTATGTTTTTGAAATTAATAGATTGGCACAACTTACCAAAAAAAAAGTATATTTATTGTAGGTTAGAACTTATGGAATCATGTGTTGATTGAAGAGCCCGATGTTTGAGGTGAACACTTCACCCATCTTCCTGCTAAAAGAATATATAAGAGAGAATATGTATTGATGTTTTAGTCTGATCTATATTTTATACTAAGATTTGCTTAAATTATGATGGGAAGTAATTGATGGTAAATATGCTATTTACTATGAGAAATGATTATATTTTTGGATGGTTTCATAAAATTCTTAAGAATAAGAAATACTACACAAATATCTAAAAATCATTCATGAATATTGCAAATATATACGTAAATTGCAACTATCCATAATTTATGGCATAAAATATGTGATTCAATTATTCACGTGGGATTATATTGTGCAAGAAACTTAGCACTAAGGTTAAAAATTACGTTATGGAAAAAATGAGTAAATAATTATAACCTATATTGGTCAATGTTAGCTAAATTAATAGTGAAAAAATTAATGGCTTGGTTAGGCATATAGACTTGCATAAATTTTGGTAGATAGTAACCACTAGTAATTCTACATTTATAGTTTTACTCGTAATAAGTGTAGAGGACATAAATTTTCTTAAATTATGGTGAAAAGTATGTGATGGTAAATATGTAATTTCCTTCCTTTAAAAATTAGAAACAAAATATCACTGCAAAAATATTTCAGATTAAGAATAAAATATCAGTGAAAAAATATTTGAAAATAACAACAATCTTAATATTGAACTTGAAAAAACGCTAATATTAACGTCAATCTTAATGACCTTCATTGTGAAATGTTGATCGAAATTCTTCAAAAGTATAAAAAGACTTTGCGTAGGAATACTCTCATAGGAAGGGCATCAACCCACGATTGTGTACCCATCATATCTATATTGAAAAAGATAGAGAAATATGTCTGATCTATTAGACAACTTCAAATAAGATTAAATCCACACCATAAGTAACATTTACAACATTCCAATTTGAATACATGCTTGGAAAAAAACCAAAAACATATGAGCTACTCAAGTAAGCTTGCACGAATATATATCCATTAATTGCATGAACATAGGTAATAGGTACTGCCACTTGGTACTTTTGGATTTGAACATTTTTAATTATTAATTTTGAACATATATGCATTATGGATTAGCAGATAAGTTCTCTTTTTTACTTATCTATATTGTCTCCGAGGTTATATTCATTATGGATTAGGAGATAAGTTCTCTTTTGTACTTATGTATAGTAAATCTAAGGTTAGGCTAAATTTCGTGTTGGTCATTTGGACTCTTGCACAATTGTTTTGTCTTAGAACATGACCAATTTGAAAGAGTGGAGAAAATTGGATAGAAGGTTTTTAATTTTATTTATTTATTTATTTTGGTCAATTTAATGTTTTATATAGCGGTACAAAAAACAAAAAGATGATTGATAATCTTAGAATCTCTAATCATAATTAGATTAGATTAATTGCAAGCATAGGCTAGAGAAAACCATTGAAGAAGTGTATATTCTTTTCTCTGATTGTTTGATCTAGAACCAAAACTCAATGTTTAACATATTACCATTAAAAAAATTAACTATGTTTACATTGCATGGAAACATCAATACATACCTTAAAATATTTGACATGTACCAACTATAAAAAAATATTTTTTTTACTTTATTCACTCCTTGGGATTCTACATATAATTTTCCATCAGGGTATCAAATTGGAAATAAGGTTTATTAGGATTATGGTTTAATTCATAATACAAATTAGAACACATAATTGTTATACTTGTTATGTTTGGTACTATGCACAAAAACTCGGATTTAATTAATCCTCTTCCTATACAAAAAAAATAATTATACAAATGTCCATAAACTATGTCACAGTTTCTGTGACATAGCTATCCGCCTTGGTCTCGAGTGTATTGTCTCATATTAGCTCGACTATTAAGTCCCTATATTAATAGTGTAGTCCCTTATTATGTTAGTATATCCCCCCTTATTGTTACTGTTATACCCTTGTAACCCCCATCTTTTTATTATCGTGCCCTTATATTATTATTGTTAGGTTGGCTAGGATTACATTGTGGCCCCATGGACTCCTATATATATAAATGAGGTTTTGTCATTTGTATCATCCAAGAATTATTCATTCATGTAATGTATTGGAGGTTGCCCCCTCAAAACGGCTTATTTCTAAGGCGTTGATATCTCTTTTCTTCTATTTTTGGAGCTGGTTTCACAACATTTGGTATTAGAGCTTTAGATTCTAGGGTTTCGCTGCTCCAAACAGGTCATCGTGGAATTTTCTCATTAAATTTGTCTCTACGAAGGTTCAAAAGCTGAAATATTTAGAGTGCAAAGCCAAAATCCTAAATAACATCACCACAAAATTTCAGAGCTTGGTTCACGATATTTTCGGAGATATGATATGTGGAAGTTAGGGATTTTTGCAGGCTCCCAAATTTCACTTAAAAAGGTCATCATGAACTTTTCTCTATAACGTTCTTTCTATGAAGGTTCAGAAGCTAAACGTTTTAGAGAACGAAGCTAAAATCTGAAGGAACATCTTCAAAAAAATTTAGAGCCTGGTTCGCAATATTTTCAGCGATATCATTTGTGGAAGTTAGGTATTTTGCAGGCTCCCGAATTTCATCTCAAAGAGATAATCATGGGAAAATGTTCATAAATCTCTCTCTGAGAATCGGATTGGAATTATGTAAAACGTGACTAGAAGTGCACGGACTATAGTTTCCTGTCTATAAATTTTAGAGCCAATGGATCAAACAATGACACATGGCAAGTCGTACAAGTTCACTCTACTGAACCAGTCCATAATTAGGTCATTGTGGGAGATTGGACATAACTTTATCTTGAAGAATCCAAATCAAGTTAGACCTGTGGAATTTGAAAGAAGCTCTAGAGGAATACTATAGGGCTGAATTTCAGATATTGAGGATTTGCAAGTATAGAAACAAGTTAATTTCAATATCAAGCTCCTCAAAAGCAAGTAAAAGATGTGTATTTGGTTTTTAAAATTGCATAACGTTTGTTTGAAAAAAAAAATTGAAGTGATTTGAAGTGCATATTTTAGAATTTTTATTAGTATTGGGTTCCATAATTCCTCCAAAAAATAATTCCACACCCATTAAGCCCTCAAAAAGCTATACTATGACGCATGAAGAGTAATAATTGCAGTATGAGATATCAAAATTACAGTACCAAGTGCAACAAATTTCGATCTTACGAAGAGCAACTGAAGATGACATAGATGGTTTAAAAGCATAATGGAGGCTATGTTGGATGGTTTGAAGGATCAAATAATAGTTAATATGGATGATAAATTAGTGGAATATCACATCGAGCATCAACAACAAGTTCTCCAACTTTCAAAGGATAACCTAACTTTGGTGCAAAATCTAATGAAACAACAAGAAGATCAACATCACATCGAAAGAAGTTATGAAGCAGTCACAGAAACAATAACTCGAAAAGTACGATCAACTTCAGAGTATCTCAACAAGTGGAAGAAATTTCTTGTAGAAGATTCCACATGGGAGGATGAGAATTCTATACAGAAACATCAAGAAATAATCAAGCGTTGAGGACAACACTTGTTTGAAGGAGAGTGACATGTTAAGTCCCTATATTAATATTGTAGTCCCTTATTATGTTAGTGTATCCCCCCTTATTGTTATATTTGTACCCCTATAACCCCCATATTTTTATTATTGTGCCCTTACATTATTATCGTTAGGTCTGCTAGTATTACATTGTGGCCCCACTAGAATTACATTGTGGCGCTATGGAATCCTATATATAGAAAGGAGGTTTTGTCATTTGTGTCATTCAAGAATTATTCATTGATGTAATGTATTGGAGGTTTCCCCCTCGAAGTGGCTTATTTGTAAGATGTTGATATCTCTTTTCTCATATTTTTGGAGCTGGTTTCCCAACATTGTTAAGTCCCTATTTTAATAGTGTAGTCCCCTATTATGTTAGTGTATCCCCCCTTATTTTTATAGTTGTACCCCTATAACCCCGATATTTTTATTACTGTTCCCTTAAATTATTATTGTTAGGTTGGCTAGGATTACATTGTGGCCCCACTAGGATTACATTCTAGCCCCATGGACTCCTATATATAGAAAGGAGGTTTTTTCATTTGTATCATCCAAGGATTGTTCATTCATGTAATGCATTGGAGGTTTCCCCCTAAAAGTGGCTTATTTATAAGGTGTTTATATCTCTTTTCTTCTATTTTTGGAGTTGCTTTCCAAACATTTGGTATCATAGGTGTGGATTCTAGGGTTTCGCTGCTCCAAACAGGTCATCGTGGAATTTTCTCTATAACGCTTTTCCTATGAAGGTTTAGAAGCTGAAATTTTTAGAGTGCGAGGCCAAAATCTGGACGAAAATCTTCACAAAAGTTTAGAGCTTGGTTCACAATATTTTTAGAGATATGATCTGTGAAGTTAGGGATTTTTGCAGGCTCCTAAATTTCATTTAAAAAGGTCATCGCAGAATTTTCGCTATAATATTTTTTATGAAGGTTCATAAGCTAAAATTTTCAGAGCGTGAAATGAAATTCGAAGGCACATTGTTGCAAAATTTGAGAGCTTGGTTATTAATAGTTTTCGAGATATGACCTGTGGAACTTTGGTCTTTTTCAGGATCCTGAATATCATCCCAAAGAGGTAATCGTGGGAAAATCTTCATAACTATCTCTTTGAGCATCGGATTCGAATTTTGTAAAACGCGGTTGGAAGTACACAGACTGTAGTTTTCTATCTATCAATTTCATATCCAAAGGAGTAAACAGTGACACGTGGAAAGTCATACAAGTTTGCTCTACTAAACTAGTCCATAATTAGGTCATTGTGGGAGATTGGACATAACTTCTCCTTGAAGAATCCAAATCAAGTCATACCTGTGGCACTTGAAAGAAGATTCAGAGGGCTAAGTCAGCGCTAAATTTCAGATATTTAGGATCTGACATCACATAGATAATTCAGTTTCAATATTGAGCTCCTCAAAAGAAAGAAAAAGGTGTGTATTTGGTTTTTAAAATTGCATAACGTTTTTTTGAAAAAATAGTTTGAAATGATTCCAAGGGCATATTTTATAATTTTTGTCAGTATTTGGTTCTATAATGCCTCAAAAAAAAAATTCCATACTCATTAAGCCCTCAAAAAGCTATACTATGACACATGAAGAGGAAGAATTGCAACATGCGATATCAAAATTACTGTACCAAGTGCAACAAGTTTCGATCTTACGAAGAGCAACCGAGGATGACATAGATGGTTTAAAATTAGAAATGGAGGCTATGTTGGATGGTTTGAAGGATCAAATAATAGCTAATATGGATGATAAATTAGTGGAAGATCACATCGAGCATCAACAACAAGTTCTCCAACTCTCAAAGGATAAACTAACTTTGGTGCATAATCTAATGAAATAATAGGAAGATCGACATCACATTGAACGAAGCTCTGAATCAATCACAGAAACAAGAACTTGACAAGTACGATCAATTTCAGAGTATCTCAACAGGTGGAAGAACCTTACTGTAGAAGATTCTACATGGGAGGTTGAGAATTTTATAGAAAAGCATCAAGAAATGATCAAGTGTTGAGGACAAAACTTGTTTGAAGGAGAGGGGCATGTTAAGTCCCTATATTAATATTTTAGTCCCTTTATGTTAGTGTAGCCCCCCTTATTGTTATTTTTGTACCCCTGTAACCCCCATATTTTTATTATTGTGCCCTTACATTGTTATTGTTAGGTCGGCTAGGATTTCATTGTGGCCCCATCGACTCCTATATATAGAAAGGAGGTTTTGTCATTTTTATCATCCAAGAATTGTTCATTCATGTAATGTATTGGAGGTTTCCCCCTTGAAGTGGCTTATTTCGAAGGCGTTCATATCTCTTTTCTTCTATTTTTGGAGCTGGTTTCACACCATTCTAGATATAATTTTCCTTTAGGGTTATCAAATTGGAAATAAGGATCATTACAATTGTGATTTAATTCATAATACAACTCAAAACACATAATTGTTATATTTATTATGTTTCGTACTATGTACAAAAACTCAAATTTAATTAATCCTCTTCATGTACAAAAAAAATAATTATACAAATGTTCGTAAACTATGTCACATAGTTTCCATGACATAGTTGTCTGCCTTGGTCTCAAGTTTGTTGTCTCCTATTAGCTTAACATCTAGAGTGACCTCCACCGTGCGTGAATGTTGATCAACAAAATTGATCTAGATAAGGAGGGTTAGGGTATTACCCTTACCCTTGAATCCTAACTACCTTTTCCATTTGTGCTACTCCTTCTCTGCAAGAGCTCTGCAATTTTCCTCTGTTCCTTCGTCAGAGTTGTACACTGGGTCTTTGGCCTAAAAAGTGTAGCTAACATTGCCTCCACTCCTCGACCTTTAGGTCATGGGATGCTTGAGGTTCTTTCTTTTATGCAGGTAACAAATTTAAATATTTTCTTCGCCCCTTTGTGTTCAAAACCGAGAAATTTGTGCCAATATTTTGCATGATAGGGCCCTCGTTTGCTTTCGTTTTTATCCTCTAGTTTTGAGATGTAATTTTCATTTTCTAAAGTTAAATGGGGTTCTTCAACACCAGTTCACTCTGCTTCTCTCGATTTGGACACAGCTTCTCATACAATGCCGTGGTTGGACGAGGTAACTTCTAGTTTTCTTTGTTTTTTTTTCGGGTTAGCTATGATGTCAAGGGTTTGTTGAAGTCCTTAATCCGTTCGTTTTATTCCTACCTTAGTTCTTCAAGGTCAACCCCTTATAATTTTAACAGGTAAATCTTCGTTCTCAACTATCTACTATGTATAAACTCTCATTTCTTTTGTGTTTTCCATGACTTACACTTCTCCTCATTCTCACTTTCTTTGTAATCCAAGTATGTCTCAGCTTCCTTGCTTGAAAACATAACTCTTCTATTTTAAAATCCCTCTCTTGACTTCTGACATGGCTTTCTTCCTTCCAGGTACTAGTGGAACTTCTGAAGGAATTTATTTTTAGATCTTTGTTAATATACGATTCCTTACTTGGACTGTCCACTCTGTACTTAAAATATCATGGTTTGGTTTCGATATTTTGTTTATTTGGTATCGAACCTCTAGGGGTTTGTCGTGTATCTATAATTTCATTGAAAATGGATTGGTAGAAATTATGTAAAGTTGTTTTTCGATGTAATACCCCAAGTTTCTATGCTTTTTAGTTGACAATTGAATAATTCCAAAGGGGAAGTGGACCCCAATGGAGAACTAGTATGTGGATTTATTTTATTTTTAATTAATAAAAATAAATGGAAAAGTTATGTGTGCAATGACTAGATTGAGAATTGAGATCTGAAACCTAAATCCATGAGGATGTGGATAAGGTGGTGAGACTTTCCCACACCTTCTAGAAATCCTTAGAATGAATATTAACAAAATTAGATTTGGAGATAAACATCTAAATTCCCTAATGAAGAGGAAAGTAATTGGGAAGAGGAAGAAAAATTTGTAAAAGCAGAAAAAAACAGCTTTAAAGTACCTCAATGAGGGAAAGCCTATGCAAAACTAGAAGAAACCATCCTGAAATTTATGGATGCGGAAATTGGAAACATGCTTGGGAAAGAACAGCTTAAATAAGTTGATCCAAGGTTGACAAAGGGTTGTCTATCACTAGGAGCTAAGGTCTCAGCTCGGGGATGAGTTATAGAGAGAGAACTCTACGGTTGGGTGAAACTAGTCAGAGTAATTGTCGAGTTTTCGCCAACACATAGAATGTCTAAATCTGGAAATAGAATTAAATCTGGGGTTAGGATTCTAAACAGTAAATCCTTTTATTATATTTAAATAATTTTACGAGTCTTTTATGAGATTAGAATCTCAAAACAAAACTACTGGAAATCATAAATTCATCATATTTCAGTATAAACTCTGATGTATACTACTTTACAAACTGAGGAATAAAAGTATTGTCACCATTACCAAAGAATATGTATCATGGGTTAGTATTTTGTTCTAAGATTTAGAATGCAAAGAGGATGTGGGAAACTCTATACAGTATAGAAAAATATATATAGTATTTCATTAAAAGAAGAACATAAACTCAGAAAGAGTGGATAGAGAGACAATTAATATATCAAAGGAACCTACCATTTTTAGATAGAAGTCTGAAGAAAAATTTAGAAAAACAGTTAAGGTTCCTGTTCTAAAAAAAAAACATATGACATAACTATACATAAGATAACTATATAAACGAACCTAAAATTCTTTAAGTATACTTGAGAAATAAGAAAGATTTTGCAGTAAGATTTTGATCTAGGGAACTGTTATATATTTATGTCCTAAATAAGATTTCGTTTATTCAGAATGGAATACTAGGAAAACAATGAAATTATCTATTAGGACAACATATTAAATTTCTGAATATTGTTAACTACAACAGAAATGTACTAATGTTAGCTGTAACAGAGCTTATAAAGGCATGATGTTAACTATACTGTTGGTATAGAGAGCCTATATACAGATTCGATAAATTACGATACAAAGCAGACTAAAGATCACATCATGTGTAGAGTTTGCTATTCTTAGAAAAAAAAAATGGAACCTGAAGAATTTTCTTGAACAAAATTCTGATATACATATGTAAGTAGATAATGATTTATGGTCTTGTGTACAAGATATAGAAAGAAAAGGAATATGAACAAATTTTAAGTATATTTATATCGTTACATATATTGCATAGCGGGTATAACAACAAAGAAAAGGAAAAATAATAATATTATGTGCCCACATAAACATACGTATATATATATATATATATATATATATATATATATATATATATCACAACAAATAAACCAATCAGTATATAAATAGCATTATAATGGTTACCGAGAGCGTGTGATTGAAGGACAAATATCAATAGAACCTAAATTATTATACTGTAGAAATGTGAAATCGAGAAAGAAAATCCATTTCAGAAAATACAAAATGTCTATTATTAAAGACTGTAATCGTGCATTTCTCATAGTGAAAATAAATAGCTCAGATAATTACTGATTTCACTAATTCAAACATGAAGCAAAGTGTGTGTTTCCCAGAGGATATTGATTTAGCAGTAAATTGAAAGCAATATAGTGCAATCTTATTGCAATGACATGCTTTTAAAGTAAAATTTTATAATGTCTAATTACAATCCATCCCGTACTAGGAAAATGATAGTTAGTAGGGTCATCGTTGCAAAAAAAAAGAAAATTAACCAATAAGGGAAACTTCCATATAAATTTCCATGATCAGATTTCCGAATCAAGTTCAGGATATGAAGACCAACCTGTATGGCCAGAATATGAATCGTTTAATAATAGCGGAAACCCCAAAACAAGAGTTCTTATACAAATTCTATAGGCAGTCTATTGCTAGGTGCTATGGATACTTGCACTCAGAAAAAGCGAGAAATTTAGATAAAGTAGACACATAAGGAATAGGAACAGAAGTACATCAGAATTGATATTAAAATATAAAGGAGGAAAATTTTTCCATACCTTAATGGTATGAATTTCCTTATGCCATTAGAAAATCTGGCAGTGCACAAACTATGAATTAGTATGAAATCGGTAATAGTAAGTGGAGGGTTTACTATGCTGCAGAAATAATGTTTTGGAGGAATTATATGTAGAAATAAAAATAGAATAGAATATAAATAACAGTCATAATAATGAGAGATATATATCCTATGTAAATAATTCATCTACATATTAAAAATAAAAATTGGCTAAATATAGAGGACACACCATAATAAATCTTACCAATGGATTTGTATGCCAAATACTGCAACTTCAAGTCGAGAAAGTGCCAGAAATATCCAAGTCATGCAAATAAACAGAAGGTTGTCAATGAACGAAGGAAGAACACCTGTCTGCTTCACGTAGGATTAAATATACACACCACAAAAACAAATGAAATTTTTTTTATACAAATAGTTATCTAGAGATATGATAAACCAACATAGAAGATTTCCGAGGTATAAGATTGAACCAGTAACTTTAGCAAATAAACAGAGCATAAACGGTACTTACCATCCATTGAAACCCTAGAATGAATTGAGTATTTCATAGTGCAATGCGTCGGTGTAATGCAAGTGAGGGTTCTAATGTCAAGACACTCGACCTACAAGCTATGGCTCTCAGGAGGAAACGCAAGAGTAAACAATACAGTTGATCTCACATTTTAACCCTAAAAACTTAATAAAAAACTAATAATTCTCAACCCTATAGGTGTAAAAGGATTAAGGCCTCACTCAGATCACCGTGTAGAGACGTCGAAATGAAGCCATCACGTGATACTGTATTGAAGAGATCATGTCAATGATAAAAGGAGTTAATACTCCGGATGGTAAATTAATGGAAATGTATTCCCGAAGAAAATTCACGTGGTTCAAGAATTGTGGTCGTGAGGTGGCCTCCTTAATAATTACCCAAAGCATGAAGAATATTTAGGTGCAACTCTAATTGCGTTAGGTCGAAATAGATTAATGATATGACAGGGTTATAAAGACTCTACATTCAATTTTATTATCATGTTATTTATTCCACGTTAATGTAATGGGGTCAAAGGAATAATATCTAAGATATAGAATAGGTTTAGATGGGAATTAAAAAGAGTATTCTGAAACCCTTATTCCTATGTAAATTTTATGACCTTCATTCATAAAGGAGAAATAAAATCTTGAAAGCCTTGGTATTAAAATATGCACAAGAATTAAATTTAAGATCTGATATAGAATAATGATAGTTAAAATTATGTAGGGTGTTGAAGTACTTTACCAAGGAAACTCTTTTGTGATATGTAGATTCGATAACGGGGATTTCGATATAAGAAGAATATGATAAATACATATACTAGGTAAAGAGACCTTATATATAAATATATTCCTATATATGTTACCAAAGGTAATACATAATAGAATGAGCTAAATTAATAGACCAAAGACAAGATAAAGGTATAAGGGAGTTGACCATTAAATAAGTATTCTAATATAAACGAAATGAATTATATATATGGTTGATGGGGAAACCTTATATATATAATAACCTAATTATTATCAAAAGAAGAAATCATAATGATGAGGTGGAAGAGAATATGATGAAGTGTATTATCATCAATAGTGAACTAAATATTAAAACTCCAGGAGAGGAACAAATGATTTTAGTATGGATGTCAGAGTCTCATCAAGTTGCGATGATGATTTAAATGTAGAAATAGAATGTCGTCAACTTGGGACAAATACTTAGAAATATGTTAATAAAAACTAGTAGAAAAAAAATTAAAAAATTGTGTAAGTCAGAGGCGTTACATTCGACAACAAAATTTTTATATTTAATACGACAGATATGCTTGTATGTTTGTGAGTAAATTTTGTTATATTTTTCCTCTAGAATTTAGAGAAGAATTCTTGTCTTTATTATAATTGTAATGTTTCCATGAATTCCTTGCAGTCTTGGTGCTGATAGGTTTTAATTTTCCTAATATTTGTACAAAGTGCTATATAGGTTTTAGCTACGGTGTTAATTTCAATTGTTATAGGTCTTCTTGTTACCCTGTGATGGTTTGCGTTCAGTTTCTTTTCGAACTTAGCAAATAGAACGTTACAGTTTCCCAAAAAAAATATAAAGGACAAGGGTCAGTCCTTTCTTCAGCCCAGAATATAGTTAATTATTTTGTCATGGAAGTCTATCTGATTCCTCTATCTCTATAATTAGAAAAATGGGTTTCCTCTCTGTTTTCTCTGAATTTTGACACAAACAGTCAGAGTAATATTTTATCTGCACCCATTTTCCAGGATTCTCATAGCTCCTCGACTCACCTAGGTCAATTTAATCAACTAGATTTCACAAAATCAAATAATAATTTATAGCTTACTAGGTTTAATGGTTGTATATTCACATACAAATTCATTGCAGTCTCGTTGTCAGTGCATATACATCTTCTCAGTAACAACATGAAATACATTTACAAAACAATTGTAAAGATATTTTTTTGATTATTGGACATGATTCCTAGAACTTATAGGGATACATATTCAATAACAAATATTATCCATGACCCTTTTCTTCCTTGAGTACCAGAGATTTAAATACTTATCTGTGTTTAACTAAAACAGAGGGTGTGTTCCCAACCTTGAGAGAGGAAATTACGTCCTCAGTTCTCCTTCTGCTCCTCACCAGAGTAGACTTGATTAGAAGTTTTTTTTTGTGGAGGACCTCAAGACCTCTGTCCACCCTCTTCTCGAGTGTTTGTTGCAAAGTTCCACTGGTTTAGGCTAGTTCTAGACTAATCTCACCCTACAACCTACTGGATAACAACTTCTCCATTCACAGTACCCCTTCTCCTCTCTGGGATTTCCATTTCATTCTTAGAGGAGAATGTAACTATCAATAATTGTTTTAGTCTAACTACTTTGGAGTATTGGAAAAATTCACCCATCAGTTATGGAAACAAAATTGTAAAGTAATCCTTTATTCAAAATAAAAAAATAAACCTTATTCAATGAATAATTAACCTACTCGTTAATCTATGTTTACTCAAAAAGTGAAATTTGTATTTTTAAAATACCATAAGGAAATTAAGCTAGTTGTTAGATCTTCCCCCACTTGAAGTAAGCATTGTCCTCGAAGTTGTACTCCATCTCAGTAAAAAATTCTGGAAAGCCTCTCACACAAAGACTTCGACTTCCCAAGTAGCCTCTCTTGGGCCAAAGTGCTTCCACTACACTTTAAATTGGAAGATGGCTCACCTCTGGAGTGTTATTTCTCTCTAATTGAGGATACGTTGAGGCTCTACCAGAAATTTGCCATCCGGTTTGACCTGTATGTTTTGCCAATGTATCATATACTTTGTATCATGCACATATCATTTCAGTATAGATACATGAAACACACTGTCCACCTGTATGTGACTGGGTGAAGACATAATAGGCCACCAGCACCACCCTTTCCAAAATTTGGAAAGGTCCAAAGAACCAGGGAGCCAAATTCACACAGGTAGTCCATCTTAAGGTGGTCCTTTTGGATATAATTTTGACATAACATGATCACCTACTTAAAATTATCGATATGTCCTCCTTCGATCCACATACACTTTCTTCCTGTCCTGGGCATATTTTAGATTTTTTCGGGTCCTCTTTACTTCATGATCCATCTCAGCCAACATTTCTAGTCCAAGCATTATTTTGGTTTCTTGACTACTGTAATTGATCCATGTCTGACATTTCCTACCGTATAATGCTTCAAAGGGACTCATCTTGAGGGATTCCTGGTACCTATAGTAGTAAGAAAATTCTACTAAATATAAATAATATTCCCACTTCATGGGCTGCTGCATCACATACATACCTAACATATCCTCTAATATTTGATTCACCTGCTCTGTCTGCCCATCCGTTTTCCAATGGTAAGTTGTTCAAAATTGGATTTTTGTGCATAGGGTAGTGAAAATTGTCGTCCAAAAGGTTGAGGTGAGATTCACATCTTGGTCCGAGATGAATTTTTTCCGAATACCATGCAATCTAAACACCACCCTCATAATGATATCAGCAATTTACACTATTTTTTAATTGGATTGCACTGGAATAAAGTGAGCTACTTTTCTCAGCCGATCAAATACCACCATTATAGAATCATTATGTCTCTTCGATCTTGGGAATTCCGTAGTAAAATGAAGCGAAATGAATAGGTTATAGCAATCTCGCTGGGTGTTGATAATCCACCTTGACTATTGACATTCCATACATTTGGTCAAGTATTCAACAATATTTTTACTCATTATGGGCCATAAGTAATCTTTTTTTATTTCTGTCAGCATCTTCTGGTAACCAGGGTGTCCAGAATTTAAACTTCATTGATACTCATCCAAGATAAACTCTTTCAAGCTAATTTCATTAGGAATGTATATATTTGCTCAAAAAATCAATAGTTTTTCATTATTGATCTTATAATCTGATTGTCTTCACTAATTTTCTGCTTATTGTGTTTGTTGCCATAAAAATTTATATTTAGGATCTTTTTGCGTTGCTTCCTTCACCTCCTCCTGGAGCTTATATTTCACATGCTTAAAGTAGATTTCATATACATAATGTAGCTTTCTACTTAAGGCATCGATGAAAGGGTTTTCCTTACCTTTAACGTGCTAAATTTCGAAATCAAATTCACTCAAGAATGCGTTCCATCCTGGCTGACGAGCATTCAAGTCAACCTACTTAAAATAACTATTCAGGATATTGTGATCTATTTTCAATAGAAACCTTTTTCCCTGCAGGTAGTGCCTCCATACTTTAAGTGTGTGCACTACTACAATAAGCTCTAGATCACAAGCAGAATATCGATATTCAAAATATTTTAGCTTTCTAGATTTATACGCAACAACCTTTTAGTCATGTGAAAATACTGCTCCCAACCCTTCTTTACAAGCATCAGTGCAGATCTTAGAATCCTTGCCTGGATCAGCTACCTTCAATACGAGAGGGATAGTAAACAACTGCATTAATTATTCAAAACTAGTTTGACACTTGCTAGTCCACTTAAACATTTGTCCTTTTCGCTGCAAGGAAGTAATAGGAAAATAAATTTTAGAGAAATCCTATATAAATTGTCGGTATTAGCCAACCAATCCCTTGAAAGAATGCCTGTCTTCTACATTTTTGGGTACCCTCCATTCCATAATTGTCTTTATTTCTTCAGGATCTATCAATATGCCTTTGTCAGAAATTACATGACCTAAATACTGGATGCGTTCTTTGTAAAAGTTACACTTACTGAATTTGACATAAAATTGATGATCCATCAACATTGTTAGTATCAATTGTAAGTTTTCCTTATGTTCTTCCATGGTTTTTGAGTAAATTAATATATCATCAATAAATATCAAAACAAATCTATCCAAAAATGGATGAAAGATGCCATGCATCAAGCTCATAAAACTTGTTGGTGCATTGTTTAATCCAAATGCTAAAACCATGAACTCATAATACCCATATCGATTATGAAATACCATCTTATATATATATATATCCTGATCTTTTATCCAAATATCGTGATATCTGGATCTTAGATCTATCTTTCAAAATACAATTGCCCCTTTGACTTGATAAAAAAAGTCATCTATCTATGTGTTAGTATGAATCTTTCGTCGTAAAAGATCACTTTAGCTACGCATAACAAATAGCCCTAACATCGATTATGGCTGCAAAATATCTTCAAGTTTGCTGCAAAAATTCAGATCTCAGCACAAAAGACATTAAGCAGATAAAATATAATATGGCTCCATGTATCCAATAGACAAGACAAGAACAAAGTGTTTAAAAGAATGATTTGTATTATATTAAAGAATGGGGAACCTGAGAGGAAAACAAGAAAGGTGTTTTCTGGTTCTCCTCAATGGGATGGGTTCTTGAAAGTCCTCAGCGTTTCAGATCTAAAATTCCTCTCTTTTATTGTGGTAGAAAACCCTGACAAACATAGAACTCAATGGGAGCTCACAAAGAAAAATGTAAAATGGTGACAAAAAATAGATCCAGTGTGATCTAATGCAATGAAGGTGACTAATGAATTGGAAAAACCATTCTATTTATAACAAAATATTGGGGTGTTCTAGAACTCGGTGCATGAATAAAATATTATTAATCAAATTCCAGAATCACCCTTTAGGAATATTTTATTATATTTGTTGGAGGGAAAAGGTCTTTTGACTTGGGTCAATTCCTTTATTTATAAAAAATAAATAAATAAATGATTTATTTATTATTTTAGGGAGATGGTGGGAATATAATTAAATAAATAATGATTTATTTAATTAATTTCCTTGTTTTGGGTTAAATATGACCAGGAAATATAGACAAATGTTATTTTACATGGTGAAAGCAATTTTACTTAGGGTAAAATTGGTCTTACATGGTGTACTTGGGTTCATCTAATGATAATGAGTTAAATGACCAAAAAGATGGTGTAACAGATTGCCCCCCAACATACGAGTGTTAGGAGAAAATCATATGACCGAAGTACATTGTAAGAACTCAATCACTAGGCATCAAGAGGGAAGTGAGAGAGAGGAATGTAAGGTAGTCTAAAGTGCTAAAGGACTAGACCTAGAGGAGATGAGACTTACAGGTGCAACAAGTTTGTAGGTGATGAAGTAGTAGCAGTGTTAAAGGCAACGGGGGAGGCATACCTATGCTCGATGATATAATAGTACAAAGAATAAGGCGCCCGGAAAACCACGGAACGCGATAATGAAGCATGTGCTAGCCTAAACATGAGCCAGATGAATAAAATGATGAATCCCACATACATGTGATGCCTGGAATAACCTTCAGGACTTATACAAGAATATTTTAGTACATGAGATACAAATATACCCAAATGCCCCTTACACACAGGGAAGGGCTCACACAATCTGACTGATACATGCAAATCGAAGAGGCGCTGGAAGCGGTTGAGGCTAATATCATCAAATGAGAGGAGCTGCATCAAGGGCAGAAATGAAAAAATCATCCGGGCATGTGGGGGGATACCTGCAGGGCCACCCCCTCATGAGGGTTGAGACATCTCACACATGCCCGGGAATCATCAATAGCTGCTGCTGCATCACTGGACCATCAAGTGTATAGATCACAATCATGCCGAGAAGAGCTCGAACCAAGGTACACTGCCCCCTAGACCTGACTTCTGGAGTAAATGAGCTGATGTCGACAGAAGTAGGTCCGCCATAGGTGAGCCAATAAGGTAACCCCAACTAAGGCATGAGGGAAAATAGTAGAGCGACGAACAGATAGACACTAATGATGATGATGGAATGAGGGATATGGAGGAGCAGTTGGAAAACTTCCCTTGTTAGAGCATAAAGGGCATGAATGGCTCGGAAGCGACTGACACAATATCAGGAGGGATAGGGGACAAGGGTGTGGAATTCCATAATGTGTGATACGAGAGAGGGATCAAGCAAGAGAGGAGGGAGGACTATAGCGAGGTACAAAGGGACTCGGGATGGACTCCATGAATGTGATGATGACTTCACTGGGATGCTCTAAACAAGGGCGACGCGATGGTGCTGCCTCATAGTAAGGGAACAATGGGGAAACATAAAAGCATGACTATTATGGGGTAGTTCATGATGAAAATCGACATGAACGAAGACGAGTAAGGAGGCAAAGTGGTGCCTCAAGTACAAGTGTCGTAAGTGAAGAAATTCGATTTTGAGAAGAGGGGAAGAGACCCTTCAGGGACAAAATGTGTCCCAGTGAAGTATCAAAATATGGAAAACTAACAAATACCCATTTTAGTGGTCGGTGAGAGCTTTCCAATGGTGCAGACGGTGTGTCAAACGGGGCTATGGTTTGGTCGTAGTGGGCGAAAGAAAAAACAGGGGTTTTCTTCTAATAAGGCGTTTTCCCTCCAAAAATCATTCATTTGCTTGTGTAGCTGTGGTGAATGTGAAGAGGAGAGAAGGCCCTAAATCTTGCGGTGATCGTAGCGGACAAACCGACCGTTGGAATCGTGATTCGTCAGTTGCAGCTAAGAGGCCTAATCTTACTCTGTGTTGTTGATGGATTCAAAGTTCAGATTAGGGTTTGAAATCTCAGTAATTGCTTCTACTTCATCCTTATGGTCGGGTCGCACTTTCTAGGGAAAAAGCTGCGAACTGGGATGCAGATTTTGGCTTGAAAAGTGCGACGTGTTAGATGTGGGTGGTTGTAGTGCTGTTATGGGCTGAGATTCAGTTTTTGTGTAAGATAATGCAGTTTTTTTGATCTGTAGACTGACAAAAATGGTGTTTGTGTGCAGGGATGGTGGAGATACAGATCAAGTGGAGAGAGAGAGAGAGACTTAGGTACATTACAGACGGAGATCCAAGCGGATCAAGGTGTCCGTCGTGCATTGGCTAGGTATCGGGTTCTGAAATTTTTGGAGAACCCTTTGATGAGGGCTGGAGAGCCCTTGTTGGCATAGATTATTAGTTATTGGGATCCAGAGCATGAGGCATTTCTAGTGCAGGGGCATAGGATCAAGCTGACGGTCTAGGATTTGTATTTCTTGACTGGTCTCCCACCATTAGGGATGGTGGGAAATACATAGGCAGTGTTACCACGGGGGCGTAACATTATGGTTTTTGTTGATCAGCATTGTCGACCACGTGTCCAAGTCAAAGGGACTTAGATATCCATTGGAAATCTATAGAGGCTAGAGACCCAGGCAGTGGCCGCAGCAATGTTGCAGATCTTGGGCAACTAGGCATTCCATCTCATCACTGGAGGGTAGATGATGATTGTAGAGAGCGTGTTGGGTGGGACGTACTATGGGTGGGCCTAGATGATGTTGGTGTCAGTGAAATGACAGCTGTCGCTATGCAAACAGCAAGTGAATCATGATTGTGCCTAATCTGTTATGTGCATTATAGAGTTTGTGACTAGTATTCATGTTAGTAATCGTTATATTTTTTGAATGCAGATAGAGCTCCGGTAAAACCGACCGGATATATGGGACGACCGGCAGCAACAGAAGCTACAGGTGCAAGTGGATCAAGGACAACACAGAACGAGGATATGGCCGCTCTGGTGGAGGACATCCGTCATAGATGTGAGGGGTTGCTGACCGGTGTGTCGGAGCATGGTTGGTAAGATTTAGACGACCATTACATAGAGTTATGTATGGGCTACCCTCAGAATGGCGAGGTATCATGTGACGTATGGCGATGGCCGGTCAGACTGTGCGTGATCTATGAGCTGCGGGAGCAGAGCCATTGGCTCAGGATCCTCCAAAGATTGATTAGATGTAGGGCAGATGGTGCCCCCCAGTGTTTTTGTAGGGGCAAGTGGTGCCCCCCATTTTTTAGTTTTGTTTTTTGTACCATGCTATGGGCATGTGATATGTTTCAGAGAAGATGGACTCTAAAAACACATGTTATATGATATAGATGATTTATGTACATTTTTTGGATGATGTGAAATGTTATTGTCTTGTGTGTGATAAATGCCAGTCTAGAACATGATTTGCTATTTGATCGACGTAGTGATTTTGACGTCGAGGGATATGGTTGAAAGTAATGGATGTAAATTCACGTATCAAAAGTTTCACTCGTAAATATTGTCTAAACAGGATAGGGTTATGCACACAATAGACACCATTAAGTTGTAGGACAAGAAGCAGGGAATCTAAATGAACATGCAGATGGAGGATATGATGAGAGAGGGCATCGGCCAAGAGACCACGCACTTCATCATATTCGGCCTGATTATTGGTGGCATTACCAATGCATACCCCATTTTCAAGAACCAGGGTATGCAAGGGGGTTAGGATGGCCCATGCTGCCGAAGCGAGATTCCAGGAATAACAACTTTCCCCATCAGCATTGCCAAGATAATGGGTGGAGGAGAGGGGCGATGTAATAGTGTCGCAATGCAAGTAATGGGAGGGATGAGAAAAAGGATGGTAGCGTGAGTAGAGGATAGACATCCACTGACGGTTATGGGAGGGAGCAGTCTGGGTAGGAGGTCTAGGACTCATAGATCAACGAGAGGGGGATCAATGAGAATGATGTGATGAGGAGTGGGAACTTAGGCTATGAAGAACATCGAAGATACAGATGGTATGATCGTGATTATGGGAGGGAATGGAAGGGTAAAGGAGACCACATGACACTGCAAAGCTACCTAAATCATCAGGATGGGAAGAGAGGCGCAAATACGGGTCATCACGGGGAATGACAGAAGAACAAGTAAAAATATGGTCAAAACATGAAGAGCCCGAGAAAGTGTCTGAAGGAGTATCAAGCAGAACAGATGGAGTGGATTCAGAGGTAATGTACTCCGATGGTCGTGCGGATGATGATAGGTATAGGAGTGGAGTAGCGGATTCTGAAATTTCAACATCAAGGGGAGGAATGTCAATGGTAGCAGGGGGATCCTCGAGTAGACTTGACGCATATTGAGCAAGGATGGGAGAGGAATATTGGTTTTGTTCAACTTTGTACTCGTGAATGACCTATAAAGAGGCTCGGTAATGCGTGAGGTGAGGACAATGATGAGATTAATGGCCATGCTCACCGCACAGAGCACAAGGTTTGTTGGTGTGAAGAGTCTTTAGGTTCTTGGCTACGGATGAGGGAGAAACGGAGGTTTCAGGGATCGTAGATTCAGGGAACGCAACTTTAACAATGGGTTGGATACATGGCAAATCAGGACAAGTATGGGTGGGATGACCGATACCATCACATAAGGCACAAGGCTTGGCGGGTGGGGGAGGGGTAGGGTTGGGTGTGGTGACCTTGTCTTTGGATGCCCCCTTTCGAGTTTTTCTTTTCTTTCATGTATTTGTGGCTGCATGAGGATGGTCCTGCGGAGGGGGTAGGGGCACTGTAGTGGTGGAAGGAGCGAAGGGAATCGGTTGCACTGGTGTCACAGCTATGTATGGTTTGGGGTGGCCTGGTGGGGTCTTGGCTGGAGGGGTAAGATGCCATATTGAAGTTCCCAAGGTTAAATTAGGGAGGGAAAGGGTGGCCATGACGGGGACCGAATAGATGCCGCGGGGGGGACCAAGGAAAGGTATCTGACCAGCAGGGTAATGACCAGGAGGGATGGCTCCCATAGGGTGAAGACCTGAGGGAACTGACTCAGGAGGGTAGGGAGGTTCCTGAGAGTGATGGGGATGGGACGGTTGAGGCGAGAAAGGTTTGGTCGACTGAAGTGAAGGGTGAGGAGCAGGTTACGGTATGCAAGATTGAGGTTGCTGACTAGCCAAAGCAGGCTATGAAAGGCCAGCCTGAGACGATTGCATCATTCAAACATTCTCTAAACTAGGGTCAGGGACAGGAGAAGGAGGAGGACCAGGAAAATTTCCAAGAAAGGAGGATTCTTTGTAGATTCCAGGGGAAACACTAGTCAATGAATCAACAGTTGGCGTATTGGTGACAGAAGAGATGGTGGACTCAGGGGAGGTCTGAGAGTGTGGTTCATGGTAAGTTAACTGGTCAATCATGACAATTTTTCCATTATGAGGGAAAAACATCTTGCAGTGGACTGCGGATGGGATGACAGACATGGCGTAGGTGTAACTTCCCCCCAAAATAATGTTGTAGTCAAGAGGGGCTTCGATAACTTCCACGTCGACACAAACAGTCTTGCCGGAAAGCGTGATAGGACAATTACGGAAGAGGCCAATGGGCTAGGAGGCATGGCCATCCCACACATGAAGGGTGATTGTGGAAGAGGCTAGCTCAGGGGATCCAAGTTGTTTCCAAACCGAAGTGGATATTACACAGGTAGATTCCCCCTCATCAATAATACACTGAGCGACATTGGCATTGCGGATTTTGACTGGGATTTGGAAAGCAACCAAAGGAGGAAGAGGGGGGTGGTTTGACTAACGGGCGTCCAAAACAATCAATTGGTCATCAGCAGGATCTACAGCACCCACGGTAGATAGTAGAGCCTTCTTTTGAGAAGGGCATGACTGGAGAAGTTCCAGTGTTGAAATGGCAGCAGGATATTGTGCCAGATCATCTACTATGCTGTATGAATGGGTGGCCCGACCAGAGGCAGCGTTTTAGCGTAATGGTCCCTTATGAGTCTTGGGATGAACCGTAGCTTGGGGCAAAGGGATTTGTAAGGGACCATGGCATGTCGATAGAGGATCTATAGGACCTGAAGATGGATACTCAGAGACAGAGGGAATGGGGGCCGTGGACTACTAACGAGACCAAGTTTGAAGGTTGAGGTCGATGGTGAGAGGAGGGTCAAATGCCATCATGAGAATCTGGTAATCAGAGGAACCATAAGGGGAAGGTTTAGTGGTTACCAGGGCATGAGGAGGTTGAGTGGCCATGAATCCTTGGTGAGGGAAAGGATCAATAAACACAGCAGGTTGAGAAGTAGTTGGGGTGGGAGGGATGGCAGGGGAGGAGTGTTGTCCCCGCGCAGTGGCCTGAGATTCCCACATCTGCCGCATTTGTGGTAATAAGGGACAATCTTGAGTGTAGTTACTATAAACACCACAACACGAATAAGGCTTATTGGTACGAAGTGGCCTGTTCGGCTTGGGCTGAGGGCCCTGTGGCTGGTTGGCAGTGGTAGGGTCAATACTGGAAGAATTGGGTCCCCAGTTACCAAAATTGGATTGGTTGCCTTTTCTCTTTCTCTGAGAAGGAAGAAAATGAGGGTCCCCCTGCTGTGCCAAGACTTGCCTTAGGGGGGTTAGTAATTGCGGTTGCGGGGGTGGAAAAGGAAAAGGAGTGGGAGGTCCAAATGCTGGAGGAGCTGGGACAACAGGTTGTGGATATGGATAAGGGGTAGGATGGGCAACATTGAGGTAAGCAGGAGGGTGGGAAAAATGAGGAGGCATGCTGTATCCTAGATACATGCTACCTAGAGGGAAAAAAGTGCAGGAGGGGCTGACCCCCCCTGGAGGGAAACCCGAAAGACACTGTGCAGAGGTATGGGATAGAGCTCCAACGATACCGTTTGTAGAGTGAGATGCCCCTGAGGCATTACAGCCAGCGGGCTTGGGGAGGTCAGGAAGGACGGTATAAACATAACCAGATTGAGCATAGATAAGGTCATACTTCAAGGCGATTTGGAGGGCGTCTTCTTCGGTTTGGGGAAAATGGGAGGTGACATCTTTGCCAATGGGAGGTAAGAGAGAGCGAAGGAACCAGTCCATGTAAACCTGATCTTCAAAGGGGGGAGCGCGACACAAGCTCCGTCGTCATCGCCATTCCTAAACATGAGCAGAAAGGCGGGTCGAAGAGGATTGATGAAAAGAAGTTAAGAGTTTAGTACCAGTGTCGTATCGGAGAGGGAGCTGGAAATAGGATAAAAAGGCTTGGGCAATGGTCGTAAAGGTGGTATGGGACGAGGTGGTTTGATCAACATACCATTTAGAAGCTTCGTCGGTAAGCGTGCGTTGAAACAAATGGAGACGGATGGAGTCATCGATGATGGAATTGGAGGAACAACACATGTGGAAAGATCAGATATGGTTAGAGGGATCTTCACTAGCAAGGCCTTCGAACTTGGGAATGTCGTAGGGGAGCTTGGTTGGCATAGCAGGCCAACTGACATCGTGGCGAATAGGATCATTAATCAACTGATTGAAGTCGGGGAGACTGAGGCCGGCCATATAAGGGAGCAACGGGGCAGTCGAGGTAGGTCCTGTAGTGGTTCCACTGGAAATGGACCCAGTGGTAGAACTGGGGTTAGGGCTAGGTCCTGAACTAGACATGGTGAAGGTAAAAGAGGGAGAACCAGAAGTGGGGGGAGAACCCAAACAATCAGAAGAAGAGTCGGAGTGCGGACTCAGGGGGGGACTTACTTGATGACGACAGGCAGGAGAAAGTCGACTGACCAGAAACTGAGGGTGAAGGCCAAGAAGTCGCCGGGAGAAGCGCCTTGGGGGTGCAATGATGACGGGAAGAAGAAAAACTGACAGGGGCAGGGAGGGGAAAAATCAAGTGAGGTCAAGGGCGGAGAGGTGCAGTGATAATTGATTTTAAAGTCTTTGTCGGGCGGTGTTAACCAGGCTCTTCTTCACTTAGGGTCATGTCTGGCATGTGTTAATTTTAATTTTTTTAAACCCAGATGTTTTGAGAGTAAAATAAAAAGTGTGTTGTGTAATTGAAAATAAATCTGCAGTAAATAAAACTAAAAGAACAGAAAATTAACAACTACTAATGCATCAATCTAACCCAAGAAGGCGGGTCTCTCAAAAATAGTCTATAAGAGGGAAAAACTAGGCAAAGCACACAAAAAGAGGCCAATAGATCTAAGGTCAGGAGGGACAGGGATCTAAAGGAGAAATCTGCTGAAAAGAGGTGCAGAAAACAACAAAGAGGCAGAGGCAAGGTTGCTGCTAAAAACGAGGAGATCAGCTAAGCATAGAAGGGACAAGGAGGTGACCCTAGAAATGAACCCAAGCAAAACTATATGAGATGATTGGAAAGGGAAAAGAGCTGATCTAAAGAGATCTGAAACTAAGGTATCAGATCTGAAAGAAATAAGGCTGAAACTTTGAAAATTCATACTTTTGAAACAAAAAAAACTCTCCCACAAAAGTGGAGGGTACTAGAGCTCTAAGGGGCAATATTCCCACTTATTTGAGTGAAAAAGATCAGAAACATGTCTAAACGGGTGGAGGCGGAGGCTGGAAAACCCTGACAGAAGCTTCAGACAAACCCACAAAAAGAACTGGAAAATTGCAGAAAACAGTGCAGGTCCCAGGTTCTGACTTGTTTGGCACTCCAGGTCGCAGATTTAGGGCAGAAAAGTGTGACCTCAAGGCCAGGTCACACTTTTTGGGTTGATAAGTGCGACCTATAGATCTGGCTCTCTCGGCGGCAGATTTCAGGAAAATTTGTCATCTCAGCTACGGCTGATGTCTATCACCTGCGCAAGAAGGCCAGAAACACACGAAAGTTAAAAATTTGACTATTTGAGGGTTTTAGAGCTGGAAAGCACCATAAAAATAGGAAAAACTTAAAATGGAAAAGAAACCCTAGGGTCTCAAACAGCTGGATATGCAGGAAAATGTAAAACGACAACGGTCGCAAAAGAAAGCCCGTGTGGAGTCGCCAATTGTTAGTATGAATCTTTCGTCGTAAAAGATCACTTTAGCTACGCATAAAAATTATCCCTAACATCGATTATTGCTGCAAAATATCTTCAAGTTTGTCGCACAAATTCAGATCTAAGCACAAAAGACATTAAGCAGATAAAATATAATATGGCTCCATGTATCCAATAGACAAGAGAAGAACAAAGTGTTTAAAAGAATGATTTGTATTATATTAAAGAATGGGGAACCTGAGAGGAAAACAAGAAAGGTGTTTTTCGGTTCTCCTCAATGGGATGGGTTCTTGAAAGTCCTCAGCGTTTCAGATCTAAAATTCCTCTCTCTTATTGTGGTAGAAAACCCTGACAAACATAGAACTCAATGGGAGCTCACACAGAAAAATGTAAAATGGTGACCAAGAATAGATCCAGTGTGATCTAATGCAATGAAGGTGACTAATGAATGGGAAAAACCCTTCTATTTATAACAAAATATTGGGGTGTTCTAGAACTCGGTGCATGAATAAAATATTATTAATCAAATTCTAGAATCACCCTTTAGGAATATTTTATTATATTTGTTGGAGGGAAAAGGTCTTTTGACTTTGGTCAATTCCTTTATTTATAAACAATAAATAAATAAATGATTTATTTATTATTTTAGGGAGATGGTGGGAATATAATTAAATAAATAATGAATTATTTAAAAATGATTTAGTCAAATTTAACTAGGAATATTATTTAAATAATGATTTCAATAACTTATTCGTAGGAAATAATTAAATAAATAATGATTTATTTAATTAATTTCCTTGTTTTGGGTTAAATATGACCAGGAAATATAGACAAATGTTATTTTACATAGTGAAAGCAATTTTACTTAGGGTAAAATTGGTCTTACATGGTGTACTTGGGTTCATCTAATGATAATGAGTTAGATGACAAAAAAAATGGTGTAACACTATGGCATTGGGTATTTTTTCTTAACAATCAATTTGTTAAGCTACCCGTAATCCATACACATTCGCATTGTACCATCCAAATTATTTATGAACAACATTGGTGCCTCCCTGGGAGACACACTAATACAAATGTATTCCTTATCTAACAATTCCTATAGCAACATTTTCAACTCAGATAGCTCAAGTACACTCATTCGGTATGGTGCTCGTGACACCGGTGTTTTACCATGCATTAATTCGATGGTGAAATCGATATCCTGGTATGTTTTCTGGAAATACATCCATAAAATCTTTCATTACTGGTATATTTTCTAGCATAAGGGTCTTATCCTTTGAATTGGTGAACCCAACATGAATAGCATAAATTTGACACCCTTTCCTAATTCATTTACCCAACTAGGATGTAGTGATGGGGCACAAATGACGTGGTTTCTTAATTCGTTGTAGCTCTTGGTGAGTTCCTTCTTCAACCTTAAAATAGATGATTTTCTCTTTCCAATCTACCACTGACCAATGCCCTTCTAACCAACGCATTCCCAACAATATATCATAGGAAACCAAGGGTGAAATATTTAGCTCAACTGTTATATGTTGATTTTATATTTCTAGGGAACAGTTTGGGACTTTAGCATTAACTCTTCTCTTTGCCCCGGAATCCAATTGTAACAGCTAGGGACTTTTAAATTTCTAGCTTTTCAAGTCACATTTTTCAACTATTCGGGGATTTATATAACTTAAACTGGCACCAGGATCAACTAAAATAGAAACAACTTGCGAGTTTAGTTTACCTTCTAGTTCTATCATGGTCGGTTGGTAATCTGCTTGTTGATCCTCTATTGCAGCATTGATTCCTTGTATATTTCATGCAAGATCCCCCACTGTGGATGCCTCTTGTAGAATAGTTGTAGTTTCGCTTCTCCCATAGTGAGGACAATTTTTATAGTAATATGCTTCACCGCATCCCAAAAATTGTAGCAACGGTTTCTGGATCTACCCTTGGTCTGGTCTGCTGGATACTTCAATGGGTCGTTCTTCTGTTAGCCATTTAATTTTTTGCTAGATTTTTCCATATTTTCTATTTGTTGGGTTTCTTGCAGCAATTTTATAGCTTCTTGGTCTACTACCTTTAAAATTTGAAGTATTTTTATCCCCTTTCTTTGGCGTCCAACTCATACCATTATCTCCATTTACCTTGGATTTTTGATAGCACATTTGTGCTTTTCGGATCACCTTGTCCATAGTCTTTGGATTCAGAAATTCAATCCTCTCCTTCATGTGAGCAGGTAGGATACTCATCAATCATTGTATTTTTTCTTCTTCATCTCTTAGATACGGTACATACCTCAATAAGGAGGAAAATTTGGTTATTAACGTATCCTTACTTCCTCAACTCAGCTGGTCTATATTTAAGGGAGTGGGTTGAGAGATTCAACCCTGACAAGGAGGATTTCAGCTGGGCACCTGTTTGGATCTGGATGTACTCGCTCTCGCTGGAATATTGGGATGAAGATTCGCTAAGAGACATTGGCAAGGGGCTAGGAGAATTTATTAAAATAGCTGAAGAAACAAAGCTGCGCAGATACACATCCTACGCCCGTATATGCGTCTTCATGCACCTGGACAAGCCACTTATGGACTCGATAAGTCTCTACCATGATGACTTTGAATGGATTCAGCCCCTAGATTTTGAACATGTGCCCTTTCTCTGTCGCAAATGTCACGCTCTTGGCCATCTTTTCAGGGACTGCCCTTTGAATGCCAAACCCCAAACCCCTGACCACTCTGATTTGAAAGCCCAAGATGGTTTTACCAAAGTAGCCAATCGAAGAAGAGCGCATAAGAAACCTTCCTCTGGGAAAAGGACCTAGCAGGATAGCACCTCTGCTCCCTCCACTAGCAATAGCTTCTAGGTTCTAGCAAAAAACCTGGATGAACTGCCTCAACACACCATGCCAATCCCTCCGATGACCCTTCCTACCTCTCCCCCTCATAGGCCGAGCCAATCTCCTACTCCATCACCCTTGAATGATAACTTGGGAATCCCCTATGCAACTCAGAAGGATCCAGATTGGAAGCCAAATGGCATGGATGTCGACTGCATCCCTAGTCAGCTTCTGCAATCTACATCCACTCAAGCCGAGCACAGTCAAACGCAACATATGGAAGAAGAACCGGAAAGCATCGATTTGGGAGGTCTTGACATATTGGAACTAGAACAAGCATGCAGAAGGAGAGAATACGACAAGATTCAAGAGCACCAACTCAACACCCTGGAAGTCATCATTTCCAGGGCTTACCAGCAGCAGCAACTAGGCATACAGCCGGGCAGTCAATGGGATGGCAGCTTCTCCCCCAAAGATTCTAAAAAATGGGGAAGAAATACCGATCTACAAAGAACTATCACAATAGGGAAAATCCTGGTGGACTAAGGCAGATATGAAAAATTGACAAAGTACTATAAGCCCACAACTAACAGTGAATCATGAAGCTCACTTCATGGAATTTAAGAGGGCTCAATAGCCCCGGGAAACTGAGAATGATAAAAAACATGATAAGGCAGGAACAACCCCAAATATTCTTCATGCAGGAAACGAAATGTAGTAGCACCACGCTTGGTCAAATCCTTTCTAAAGCATGGCCTGGTAGTCACTCGGTGGTAGTGGATGCCTCTGGTGCCTCAGGGGGATTAGCAATCACATGGAATATGCAAGCCATCACGCTCTCAGATTTTCATGCTTCTCATCACATCATTCAGGCCACTTTTCACATCATTGGCACTAAAGTTCATGGACATCTCACCAACGTCTCCTTCCCTCAGGAAGTAGGCAACAAAATTGCTCTACTTGACACAATTGAGGCTCTCAATCTCAACCGACTCCATCCTCTCTAGATCATTGGAGGAGACTTTAATATGATTACCAAGCTGGAGGAAAAGAAAGGAGGGCGAGTAAAACTTGATCAAGAGAATAGCCGCTTTAAAGACTTCATCTAAAACAATTTATTGATCGACTTGCAATTCTGCAATGCAATGCACACCTGGTGCAATCATAGAGCGAGAAGGCAAAAAATCGCATCCAAACTTGATAGATTTCTCATATCCGACAATGCAATTCATATTGGAGGCGACATCACGGCATCCATCCTTCCTTATGCAAGCTCAGACCATTGGCCGATTTCTCTCCAATGGTAAAGACCAGGTGACTCCACCAGATGCCCTTTTCAGTTCGAAGGTTTTTGGCTCACACACCCCGCTTTCAATGACCTCATTAGATCTACCTGGAATAACTTCCCTAAGCTAGAAGGATAAAAAATGTATCAGCTTCAACATAAACTCTAATTTCTGAAAACTCAGATCAAGCGTTGGAATCAAGAGACTTTCGGAAATATCTTCCAAGCACAGCAAGACTTAAACAAAGAAATGAGAGAACGCCAACAACAGATAATAGCAGAGGGCCATACGGAAAGGACTTTGGAAAAGGAGAAGCGCATTCACCATCAATTGGAAGAATGCAGAAAGTAGGAAGAAATTTTATGGAAGCAAAAGTCCCATATTAGATGGTTGAAGGAAGGCAAAAGGAACACCAAATTCTTCCATAGAACCACAATATAGTGAAGAATGCACAATACCATTACTTTCATATAGAAGCGCGAGGGGGATAGATTGGAAAGCCATGCAGAGATCGAACAGGAGTTCATCAATCACTTCAAAGAGGTTCATCAGGAACCCCCAATCGATAGACAACCTGCAATTGATAAGATCACTCATAATATTCCAAAAATCATAACAGAAGAACACAACCAACTCCTTCTCAGACCTGTCTTGTCTCAGGAGGTGGACCTAGCCACGCATCAGCTCAAGGAAGGCAAAGCCCTTGGTCTGGACGGCTTTACCACCACCTTCTTCCACTCTTTTTGGGATCTCATCAAAGAGGAGGTTTGGTCGGTGGTGGAGGAATCACGCACTCTTCATTGGCTTTTACCAGCTTTGAACTCAACCTTTATAGCCCTCATCCCAAAGGAGGAGAACATCAGTACTCCAGACAAATTCCGTCTGATCGCTATATGCAATGTAATTTACAAGGTGATAGCCAAAGTCATCGCTAACAGGTTGAAGCCGCTACTGCCCTTACTCATTTCTCCGGAACAGTCTGGATATGTAGAAGGACGACAGATATTGGATGGCATAATTCTCACATTAATGCCTGTGGCGTCACATTAAACACGCTCTCCTCACCCATCTTCTCAAGGGTCTTTCTGTCCACATCTATCCTGCCATTACTCATCAACAATTTGTCGATGACAACATGTTGTTGGGGTACCCCTCAGTTCAGGAAGCCTCCACCTTTAAATCAATTTTGAATGATTTCTCGGATGCCTCTGGGATGAGTACAAATAAGGCCAAATCACAGATCTTCTTCTTTCATACCCCCCTTGTCACTCAGAATGCCATTGCCCATATCCTGGGCTTCTCCACTGCTTCCTTACCCTCCAAATACCTAGGAGCTCCTTTAATTGATTCGACCATTAAGCACACCTCTTGGCGTTTGCTTCTGGAGAAACTTGAATCATGTCTCACCCTCTGGATGCATCAGACGCTGAATATTGCTAGAAGATCTATACTAATCAAATTAGTGCTCCAGGTGATGCCCCTCTATATTTTTTCTATTCTGGCAGCACCTAAATGGGTACTGAAAAAAATAAAAGCTCTTCAGTGCAATTTTCTTTCGGGTGCAATAAGAACACACCGAAAATGGGCCTTGGTAAAGTGGAAAATAGCTTGCCAATCAAAATAACGAGGGGGCATAGGGCTAAGAGATCTAAAGCACAGCAATGAGATAATGGGTGCAAAAATATGGTGGCAATGGATCTCCTCTCCCAACAAACCATGGGTAGCCCTTTGGACAGCTAAGTATGCCAATCATAGACCGCCGGAAGAGTTAATCAGATTCACTCCCATTGAAAATGAATCCCTAATATGGAATGCAGCCCGAAAACACTACGCGCTCATCCAACAACACAGTTTCTGAGAGATAAGGAACGGCTGCTCAGCAATATTTTGGACGGATGCATGGCAACAACTACCTAAGCTCAACAGCATCTACACTCCGCCTCCAAGCCAAGAGTGGGAGGAGCAACAACAGGAAACAATTCAACAACAATGGACACCGGAGTTTGCACAGGGGTACAGGCAATGGATGCTGATTGACAGACTTATCAAAAATGCAGACAATCAGGTCCAGGAGGTCATGGAGCATGAACTTCAGAACAGGCGCATAAGGATTTCCAGTGGAAGGGACATCCTCAGATGGGGATACACACAAAAAGGGTCCTTTTCCACCAAAGAGGCGTACAAAATCATAAGCAATGATCCAAGGCCCCTAGATCCCATTTGGAGCAGAATTTGGTCATCAGGCATCTGGCCCAAAGTGTCTTTCTTCCTCTGGCTTTTGGGGCACCAGAAGATCCTCACGTGGGAAAATCTCTAGAAAAGAAACTTCCATGGGCCCTCCATTTGTCCAAACTACAACGCTCAGGAAGAAACTCTCCAGCATCTCTTGAAATCTTTCCCTCTAGCCATCCAATTGTGGGAGAAGGCTAGTTTATGCTATCAAAAGAATTGTAGAATGTCTGATGATATAAATGATTCCATTCGACATTGGCACCAACACCCCTACAAAAGTGAACTTCTCAACCAACTTTGGAGATTGATACCTGGTCTTCTTCTCTGGACTATTTGGAAAGAAAGGAACAAGCGTTTATTCAAAGATCAATGCACTAGTTTAGACACTATATGGGGCATTCTCTATCTTAATCTCCAAGAGAACTTGAATCTTCAAACCTGGAAACCGCAAGAATAGCCCACGCAGGCCAATGAAAAAACCATCTGGGAGAATTGGAGCATACAACTGTCTCAAAGTATGCACAGCTGCAGCCCTGCGAAAGGCCACAACATCAGAGAGCTCTCCTGGACCCCCCCCCCCTCTTCAGTTCTGTTTCAAGCTCAACTTTGATGGAGCTTCTAAGGGCAATCTAGGCAAAGCTGGATTTGGCAGTGTCTTCAGAGATCATAAGGGTCTGCCTCTTCTACTCTTTTACGGTAACATTGGATGGGATACCAACAACTCCACTGAATTGGAAGGTCTCTGGCAAGGTCTACTCCCATCCCAGTGACATGGCTTCGACCCTCTGGTGGTAGAAGGGGATTCCTGAATCCTCATCAATATGGCCAATCAACTCCTCAATGGGACACATGCGCATAAAATTGCTAACATCTGGAGACTCGAAGCTAGATTGGAAGCGATTGAACAATGGCTCCAAACCAATCGGGTTTTCATTTTCCAACATGTGATGCATGAAGGCAACAAGGTGGCTAACCTTCTGGCCAATGTGGGGGTGGATAATAGGCACACTCTTCTCATAGGAGCCCTTGACATAGTTCAGAATCATGATCAAAATTAGGAATGCAAAACACTCATCCAAAGGGATGCAAATCTCCTGGATGCGGGTGCTCCGACGGATGTCTGATTCGATGGGACAAAGGTGCAGCAAGGTGGTTCGACACCTGTCCACCCTGAACACCGAAGATCTCAGTTTGATTTGTAACGGATTTGTGCATTTAAATCTCACAGAAACCAAAGGATCTGGTCCAACTGGTTTTGTACCTCACCTCATGCCCTCTGATCTGGCCTCTGCTATCACTCGCTTCTGTGCAGATCTCTTCAATGCATCAGTTATTATGGGGGATTTCCAACAAGCGTGCAGGAAGATTAAGGGGTGGAGTCACGATAAGACCATGATGCCAAGGTCTCCAACGCATTGCGTTCGCCTCCTTCTTCCCTCTGGTATCAATTCAGCTCTCTACCTGCGTGGAATCGTTATTGTCAATTCAGCCATCTTGAGTAGTTTGAAGGGGGCTCATCTCTTGAAGCAGTGCTCTAGTTCGACTGAAGTGCAACCTCTTCTGCACATTCGGCATTTGTCTCGGATCACCATTCTGGTTTCAAGCTCCCATACCACTGCCACTGTGGCTGCTTGGATACATTTGGTTTCCGCAATGCCTCGTTTGCGCCACAGGCTTCGAAGTCGTCGTGGAGGCACAAGGGGTCGTCCTGCAAGAGACCACTCCAGCCCATCTTCGGTCTCCGCCTCTCTCTCTAGCGGCATAATGCTCGGCCATTATCCTCGCACACGCAGTGGAAGGGGGAGCTTTCTTGACACCCATCATGGTTGGAGGTCCCCTGCCCCCCGCCCTCCTGCTACCTCGCCTCCTCCCACAACAGGTTCTGTGCGTTTTACCTTCACTAGCTCCCTGATTCGCCCAAGAATCACTGTGCTCTTTACGGTGGTTTTTCATGAGGAGTCCAGCGCCCTTCCCGCTGGCCCTGAGATGGATCCCGCCCAGACTTCAAATTTTCAGATGGAGGCTGGCAGTGCGTCGTTGCAGGTGCCAGAGGTTCCAGCCAGCAGCGTTCCTGATGTGGTTATGGCTCCTGTTGATCCCAGTCCTTCTGAATCCGAGGAAGCTCTAGCCAGAGACTTGATGGCTTCAGGTTGGTGTCGAATTGTAGAAGAGCCTTTTGATGATTAATATGCCTTCTTCTTGTCTTTCTTATGTTCCTCCTGCCCACATTGTTGGGCTTATCTTTGTTCAAGTGGTTTCAAGGTTTTTCAGCTTATTTTTGTATAATTTTGGTCCTATGCAAACTCAGAAAAATCACAACTGGCTCCCCTGCATGGGTTTTGACTATCTTTTTCTGATTGGTTTCCCGATCAAAGGACAGTCTCCACAACTTTTTTTCATGACATTTCTACCTCCAAGGCAGTATTTTTTGACTGCGGTCACGTTGTATTTTTATCACTCTATTGATAGATTACTCTTATTAAAAAAAAAAAAAACCATGGCATCTTGATTTCAAACAAAGTTAAACATACTAGTTATAATTTTGTGCATGCAATAACATAGGTTGTTCTTCTTGCTTGTAAAACAAATATTTCTTTCCAAAAGAAACTAAATCAATATTTCTTGTAAAAATAGACACATTTATTTTCCAAGGGGTCAAACACATACCACTTACTCCTTCATTCATGCAAAGGGACATTTTCATCTCATCCAAAACATATAACCCAATAAATATGCATAATATTCTCCCAAATAAATCTAATATCATCACTAATCCCTTTAGGTTTTTCAAATACCCTTTTGTTACAAGACCTGCGATATTATTGTATACAATTTATATGCATGGCACATTAAATAATATCATGAAGATCAGAAAAATTACAACAAATTAAATAGCTAATATGTGAAAGAATATTGTTACATATATAAACAAATCAATAAACATGTAATTTACCATAGCAAACTCCTAAGCCTAGATAATCATGGGTCATGTAAGCACATATGCCATACAACGTAAAACTTCTCTCTACTGCGATGGGTCTTGATACATCATATACATTTATCCCATCCCATAATTTCTTCAATTAATCTACTAGTGGTTGTAAGTAGACATCCATATTTTTCACTTGTCTTCTACCAAGGACTATGAAAGCCAACATAAGATGTTCATTCTTGACAGAAAAACATGGGGGAACATTGTTATTGGGTGAAAATGTGAAGCTGGGTTACACTTTTTGCCCTTTTTTGAGAAAAAAATTTCATTTTTTTCGGTTCTTCAACTTTCTGCAAACTATAACAATTTTTCTGTGTAGAATTTCATTTTGCAATAAAAATAAAAGTTGTGAGAAATTTTGTTAGCTTTCTATTACTTATTTTTTAAAATTTTTTTATGCAGATTTGATATGTCAACTTAGCGTTTCTTTGAGTGTGTGTTTCTTAACAATCAAAGAATTCATAAGAAGTCATGTTATGTGGCAACGTTGTATTCATTGAAAATTTGTGTTTTTGAAAAAAAAAAATGTGTTACAACAATCTAGACAGAGTCTACTTTGGTTTCGTTATATTTACAAAGCCAATGGATGCATATCATAATTACTAGAATTTTTTGAACTGGTCCAGTACGAAAAACTGCGTATTTTTTATATGTTTCGCGTGGCAACAAATTTCTTAACATATAAGTTATAAACTAAAAATCTAAAAGCTACCCATTAGAGTTAACGGACCAATGTAATGCCCCATAATTTTTTCAATTTTTTTTACAATGTATTTTGGGAGACACACAATTTTGATTTCACTGAATCACGATGACCCTCAGAAATTGTTTGCACTCATTTTATTAGAAAAATAATTAAAATTAATAAAAAATTACGAAATTCCATAAAATTTATATTTCCTGAAAGTAGATTCAATTCTGAAAATGCTTGTCTTGGTTCCGACAATTAATTAACAACTTTTCATGGAGTTTAATCAGTCCAAAGTTGCAGAACCGTTTTCAGAGCTTGGTTCTGTGTAATTGGTGACGCGTTAGTTCGGCCAAACTATTAGTGAAAGTTCGGCCGAACTATGTTTTCCGCTTACGAGTCGTTAAAACTAACGTCTTAATAGTTCGGCCGAACTTCTTATCAAAAGTTCGGCCAAACTATTGTGCAATTCTCCGTCGGCCGGAAATTTTTGTGGAGCCCCCTACAAAACACATATTTCGCGTCAATATAAATTGCCGCGAAATGATTCACAATTTTCACACATTTCGCACTTCATTTCATTTTACAACTTGGTTTGAATTCAAAAACTTTTCTTCAAAGTTTGGGTTTAAAAAATTTTTTTGGAAGACATTTTCTGGAGGCGGCGTGATTTTTCTTGGAGGTTCAAAGTTTGAGTTTAAAGAACTTTTTTGGAAGACATTTTTTGGAGGCGACGTGATTTTTCTTAGAGGTATGTACGTGTTTTGTGTTGAAATAAATCTTTTGAGCTTCTTTGTTCAAAAATTTTTCTTCACATTTTGGATTTAAAGAATTTTTTTGGAAGACATTTCTTGGAGGCGGTGTGATTTTTTTTAGAGGTATGTACGTGTTTTGGATTGGATTACGTATTTTTTAGAAAAGATTTTTTTAAATTAAATCTTTTGTGATATTGTTTGTAATTGAGTTATTGTCTAATTTTTTGAAGGAAATTTTTTGAACCTCATACCCTATTATCATGGGAAATCGAAGAACTTGTATGAGAAAATATGATCGAAAAAGAAAGCCTGAGGAACGTAGAGAAGAGACGAGACAATATCGCAAAATAAAGTTAGAAGCTCTCTCAAATATTGAAGAGGAAAATCAACCTCAAGCAGAAATTGAAGCAGGTATGTAAATATAAATAGTACATGATCTATTGATATATATTTAAAATTTTCCTAATGTAAAATGTGAAGCTTAATTTTTATTTGATGAACTAGTTTGAAAAATATTTTGTTTGATGTAAACAGACAAAGATATTCCTCAAAATATTGAAGAAGAAAATCAACCTCAAGCAGAAATTGAAGCAGGTATGTAAATATAAATATTATGATCTATTGATATATTTTTAAAGTTTTCCCAATGTAGAATGTGAAGCTTAGTTTTTATTTGATGAACTAGTTTGAAAAATATTTTGTTTAATGTAAACAGACAGAGATACTCCTCAAAATATTGAAGAAGAAAATCAACCTCAAGCAGAAATTGAATCGGGTATGTAAATGTAAATATTATGATCTATTGATATATTTAAAATTTCCTAATATTTATTGACATATTTATTAATTTAGTTATTTATTGAATATGTATTATTTTTTCGAATATGTACAGATGAAATCACTATCGATAATGAGATGTTAGAAAATGTCGACACTCACACATATGGAGATAAAAAACCTGACTATATTATACGATATCGTGTCGATAAAATTTTGGAAATGTTTTTCAAACCTGAGCAAGTGACAGTTCAAGCTCAAATGTTGAAAGGTCTCCTATCATCAAGGAAATTAAAAGAAGCGACGACACTATTGGGTATTCGAAAATCAACCAAAGATAAAAAAAATGAAAGAAGAGGTGATAAAAAATATGAGTAGTTCTATAGAGTCAATTAAGAGATCTAGAGATAAAGATGTTTCAAATATACATAGAGGAATACAAATGGAAATGGTTTCACCAAGTACTCAAGAGAATCGTTTGAATCTAACATCTATGGCACGAGCACTGGGAACCTCGCGAAAAACTCTGCACAAACATCAAAAATTTCGACTGCAAATAGACGTAAATGATGAACTCGCTTGTTGGAGAGCTATTTGTAGGCAACCATACAAAGATAGACTTGGAGAAGATGTTAAAAAAATAATATATGAATATTGGAAGAACAATTCACGTGTTTCACCCACTGCAAGACATGTGATGCGAAGAAGAATAGCACGAAATCAATACGAAGAACATGAAAAACATCTCTTGGAAAACACTCAAATAGAGTTATTCAACAAGTTCAAAGAAGAGAATCGTCAAATTCAAGTTTCACTCAGTGCTTTTGTTCAACAAAAACCATGGTATGTAAAACCTATCATAGTACGCGACACTTGTTGTTGCCATTATCATGTGGAATTTGAGTTATATTATGACACATTCCTTGATTTCGGTAGAACATTATGGAAGGATTCACCTCCTCCTTCCACTATCCGTGATTTCATATCTCAAATTCTATGTGAAAGAGAAAGCGACGAACTATTTTACAAAAAGAAATGTGTTGGTGGTAAAAAATGCGATGATTGTGGAAATTTGACTAAATTTCAAAACAAATATCATATTGATATAAACGAGCAATCATTGTCCAACATGAAAGTGAAATGGAAGAGATATGAATATACCAGTACATCGATTCAAGGTGCAGATAGTGTTAAAAGAATCGAATTACGAGAAGACGAAATTTTTCTAATAGACTTTTTGAGAAAGTTTGAAGAAGAAATTTACAAATACACCATGCATTCCCATAGAGCTCGATGGAAAGACTTGAAATTCAAAAAATCTCGTGAAGTTTTTCCACCAAGAACCATTTTGTCAATGATTGATTTTGCAGAAAACTACACATTTGTTCCACAAAAAGAAATTCAGAGTGAATACTATCACTCTGACCAAGTCTCCATGCTCGTCCATATTCTATATAGACATGCTGAACAAAATGTCGATCATATAGAAAGCACGAGTGAAAATCGACATATCATTAAAGAATATCATTTTTATATCAGTGACAATTGTACACATGATACATGTTTTGTACAACATTGTTTTGGAAGAATTTATGATTCATTGAAAAATCGTGGAATAACATTCAATGAGCATTGGATATGGTCAGACAGATGCGTAGGTCAATTCAAATCTGCACGATCATTTTTTTGGTTGTGTCGTCTTCATAAGAAAACCTGCATTAAAAATTGTTGGAATTTCTTTGAGACTGGCCATGGAAAAGGAAAACATGACGGTGCAGGAGCATGCATAAAATGAGTACTTCGAAGATATCAAATGAACCACTTTGCATGCCGACTTGTGAACGCTGAAGAAGTTGTTCAATGGTGCAAAACTGCTCTAAGCCATGACATTAACCCATCAAGAGAAGTGCGAAGGTACATTCAATTTAATTTATATTGGTAATCTAATTTTAAACATTGTACATTTATCATGCAATGATTATTTTTAATTGTATTTTGATATCATATTTACAAATTCTTTTTCTAATTTTCCATATAAAGGTTTTTCTGGCATATTGGAATCGGAGACGTAAATATATCAATTGGAAATGATGTTGGAACAATAAAAGGGACTCGAAAATTGCATTCAATTCAAACAAAATTGTCCACAAATGTGTTTGCATTGGTTAAAAGAAAATATTCTTGTTTTTGTGATGTTTGCATAGACAACACAAAATCCAATGACGTCTGTGAAAACAAAATGTATGTGAACGATTGGAAACATACAGAGCTAAATACAAAGGGAAAAATGTCTGTTGCAATGTTTGAAGAAATGGAATCAGATGAAACTACAATATCACCCGATGGTGATCGAGTTTCTGATCTTGTTAGAGAAGGTAACATTTGAATTACTTTTTAATCACTTAAAGATCTACAAATAAATTTAATTATGCATAATTAAATGTTAAATTTATTTTATTGTGCAGGAGATGTTTTTGCTGTAATTGCACCTATTGACAACGACGAAAATGTGAAGTATTATTTGATGCGTTGCACTGAACAAAAAATGAAATTATTACAAGACTATAATGATCGCGGATTTCAGTATGACAAAGTGTCTACTATACTGAAAGGTTATTTTTTCAAACAAACTCGTCAAAGTGGAGACTTTGTTTACTTCGAAGACTATGAACCTGATTCCATAAGTTGTCAATATAGTCACTTGGTGTGTGCAGCACGCATAAAGTTGATAGAAGTTCAATCTAAGAAAAAATCAAAAATTAAGAAATGGAAAATGTCAAAATCCGATCATGAACGGATTATTGAGGATGGAATTCCATTAGAATTTTTTTGAGTGAAGTGTCCAACAATTTATTATCTTTGGATTAAATATGTTTTAGACCTTTCAATACTCAACTAAAAATTGAGCTGCTTATGTTATTTGTGGTTTGCAGATGTTACAAATTGTTTGGGTACAAGCACATGCTCTAGTATCAACTGAAAGTAGTTTTTCTATACATGTGCATTGATTAAAAATGTTAAATATGTATTGGATATATATATTCTAGAATGAAATTAATTGTTCTTCTATATTAATTGTTCTTGTATATGTTCTCTGACCATATGGTACAAATTATTTCACTTTATTTTGTAAAGTCAGATTCGGTCCCCATATGGCCTAGCCTCCAAGGGACGAGATAACAAGTGGTTGTCCCCACTTGCCCGAATCTCAGCTTTTAAGTACAATTTTACTGTTTATGTCAAGCATATTACATGATGTCCTAGCCAAAGATAGATTCTCTTTGTTTCAAGTTTCCAGTAAAAGTTGTCACCGAATGACCTACTCGAACTCTTGTAGTAAACACGATACCTCATCTCTCTTGCTCTCCAATATTATTAGGTTTAATTATTATAACACAAAAATCGTTCTACATTGTCAATAATTTTTTGCGCTTACACTAAAATCAATGAACACTATTAATCCAATGTCTTCACAAGTAATGTACCATCATACATGCAATTATATCAAATTAGAAATCAACATATACAATGAAATCAATGGGGATTGTCTTGTTACAAGTAACATAATTTCATTTTACCATATGTGCAAATGTAGGTTGAAACCATCCAAAACTTTAAGTTGTAGATTGAAACCATCCAAAACTTTAAGTTTTAAAACCCTTTTGATTATATATTGTGCATCATTAAAACATTTAACATTTAAAGTTCATTAAATATCACATGCAAAATGTAGATTGAAACCATCCAAAACTCGAGTTTTAAAAAATTCACATGCCATGCCAATTATAATTCAACAATCCAACAAAAACATTTAACAAATTAAATATCACATGCCAAAGTCGTTTCAAGTTTCCGGTAAAAGTTGTCACCGAATGACCTACTAGGATATTATAAATACTAACTTTGTAAGATCATTTGGCATTCGGAAAAAATCGAAAGTCTTAGACTGTCAATCAATTTAAAGTATCATTCACCCTAGGGAGTGTAAAATATTCAATGTAGGTTGGTGACGATGCTCACTCCTATCTTGAAGCAGTGCCAATGACCAATTCTTTAATGAATTCCAATGCACTAGACCAAAGTTGGTTCAACCTACTTGGTTTTTCACCCAAGAAATTCCAAGGATGGACTTTCTGGACAAACTGCTGAAATTGAAAAGCTTGACATGGAGATACGACAAGGTGAACAAAGACTTCAGGAACTCTTTATGGAAAGGGCTCACTTGAAGGAAATACGCACCACGTTGCAGGGTAAAGTCAAGAACATGGAAGATAAGATCAAGAGGGACTTTCTTGATCCGAAACCTATTGGTTTGAAGAAAGAAAATGCATGTGTTGGCACACTTGGAAAAGAAGACGACCACACTAAGAGGATTGGTACAATTCGTTTGGAAGGAGTCAATATATGTCGTATTGGAGCAATTAGACAGAATTCGAAAAGGAAAGAGCTTGAACCAATTCAAGCAGACCCAGGATCGAATTGTTCTATGGAGCTTCATGAGAAGAGATATGTGAAAAGAACTGTTAAGCCATGCCAATTATAATTCAACAATGCAACAAAAACATTTAACAAATTAAATATCACACGCCAAAGTCGTTTCAAGTTTTCGGTAAAAGTTTTCACCGAATGACCTACTAGAATATTATAAATACTAACTTTGTAAGATCATTTGGCATTCGGAAAAATTCGAAAGTCTTAGACTGTCAATCAATTTAAAGTATCATTCACCCTAGGGAGTGTAAAATATTCAATGTAAGTTGGTGACGATGCTCACTCCTAGCTTGAAGCAGCGCCAATGACCAATTCTTTAATGAATTCCAATGCACTAGACCAAAGTTGGTTCAACCTACTTGGTTTTTCACGCAAGAAATTCCAAGGATGGACTTTCTAGACAAACTGCTGAAATTGAGAAGCTTGACATGGAGATACGACAAGGTGAACAAAGACTTCAGGAACTCTTTATGGAAAGGGCTCACTTGAAGGAAAGAAGCACCACGTTGCAGGCTAAAGTCAAGAACATGGAAGATAAGATCAAGAGGGACTTTCTTGATCCGAAACCTATTGGTTTGAAGAAAGAAAATGCATGTGTTGGCACACTTGGAAAAGAAGACGACCACACTAAGAGGATTGGTGCACCTCGTTTGGAAGGAGTCAATATATGTCATATTGGAGCAATTAGACAGAATTCGAAAAGGAAAGAGCTTGAACCAATTCAAGCAGACCTAGGATCGAATTGTTCTATGGAGCTTCACGAGAAGAGATATGTGAAAAGCACTGTTATATTTGATACATGTCAAATATCATGAGGTATGTATTAATGTTTTCATTTAATGGAAACATAGTTAATTTTTTTTATGGTAAGATGTTATAGATGGTATCAGAGCAACGTTCACATGCTGGGACACAGATGGGCCATTAAATAACAATGAATGTGTTTAAAAATGTGCACCGAGACAAGAAGAAGGAAGTGATAGAATACGATCAGGAGGGGGTCCGTATATCAAGATCCAAGAGTTACAGGGGAAGCTCACCCCCAATATAATCAAGGTATGAACCCAAAGATGTGGGTACAACTAAGTGTGGATCAGCATCAAGAAACCAATAGACTACTCAAGGAAAAAAAACGTCAAATGAGTAGGCTTCTGGATACGGTGAAACAATTATAGGAAGAAATGGTTCGAGTAAGGAGTGATAATGAGAGGCTAATGCGAGAACAAGAGACTATTCCTAAAAGTATCTCAGATAGGTAGAATCAACGTACAACAAAACCAAGCCCAGAAAGGGACACCCATGAAGATGGTGAACAATGAAAGCAAGCCAATGATAAACTGGAAGGAAGCCACAACCAGAGAAGTAACAAAAGAAAAAATTACAATGAAGCGAAGTCTCGAAATGTTTCCTGTCAATAGGAAACGAAAAATTAGAAGTGGAGCTGCAAGGTGAATTCTGGAAAATTAAACCTCCTACATTCGAGGGAGAGGCTGAAGAAGTGGCAGAATCATGGATAATTAGCATGAACAAATATTTTCAAGTTTATGAATATGGTATAAAACTCAAAGTTGGCTTGGCTATTTATCAATTCTTGAAAAAACCCACATTATAGTGGGAGGAAGTTAAAATTGTGCGAGCAATTCAGGACTAGAATGTGATGTGGGATGAGTTCCACTAGTATTTTAAATACAAGTACCTAACAGAATGCTCTTACAATGAAAAAACTCGAGAATTTCATTATTTGAGGCTGGGACAGCTGTCAATGGATACGTTCATAACCAAATTTTCCTCCTTATTGAGGTATGTACCGTATCTAAGAGATGAAGAAGAAAAAATACAATGATTGATGAGTATCCTACCTGCTCACATGAAGGAGAGGATTGAATTTCTGAATCCAAAGACTATGGACAAGGTAATCCGAAAAGCACAAATGTGCTATGAAAAATCCAAGGTAAATGGAGATAATGGTATGAGTTGGACGCCAAAGAAAGGGGATAAAAATACTTCAAATTTTTAAGGTAGTAGACCAAGAAGCTATAAAATTGCTGCAAGAAACCCAACAAATAGAAAATATGGAAAAATCTAGCAAAAAACCAAATGGCTAACAGAAGAATGACCCACTGAAGCATCCAATAGACCAGACCAAGGGTAGATCCAGAAACCGTTGCTACAATGTTTGGGATGCGATGAAGCATATTACTATAAAAAATGTCGTCACTATGAGAGAAGCGAAACTGCAGCTAGTCTACAAGAGGCATCCATAGTGGGGGATGTTGCATGAAATATACAAGGAATCAATGCTGCAATAGAGGATCGACAAGCAGATTACAAACCGACCAAGATAGAACTAGAAGGTAAACTATACTCCCAAGTTGTTTCTATTTTAGTTGATCCTGGTGCCAGTTTAAGTTATATAAATCCCCAGATAGTTGAAAAATGTGACTTGAAAAGCTAGAAATTTAAAAGTCCCTAGCTGTTACAATTGGATTCTGGGGCAAAGAGAAGAGTTAATGCTAAAGTCCCAAACTGTTCCCTAGAAATATAAAATCAACATATAACAGTTGAGCTAAATATTTTACCCTTGGTTTCCTATGATATATTGTTGGGAATGCGTTGGTTAGAAGGGCATTGGTCAGTGGTAGATTGGAAAGAGAAAATCATCTATTTTAAGGCTGAAGAAGGAAGTCACCAGGAGCTACAACGAATTAAGAAACCACTTTAGTTGTGCCCCATCACTACATCCCAGCTGGGTAAATGAATTAGGAAAGGGTGTCAAATTTATGCTATTCATGTTGGGTTCGCCAATTCAAAGGATAAGGCCCCTATGCTGGAAAATATACCAGTAATGCAAGATTTTATGGATGTATTTCCAGAAAACATACCAGGAGTGTTTCCAAAGCAGGATATCGATTTCACCATCAAATTAATGCATGGTAAAACACCGGTGTCACGAGCACCATACCGAATGAGTGTACCTGAGTTGTCTGAGTTGAAAATGATGCTATAGGAATTGTTAGATAAGGAATACATTTGTATTAGTGTGTCTCCCAGGGAGGCACCAATGTTGTTCATAAATAATTTGGATGGTATAATGCGAATGTTTATGGATTATGGGTAGCTTAAAAAATTGACTGTTAAGAACAAATACCCGATGCCATAGTGTTACACCATTTTTTTTGTCATCTAACTCATTATCATTAGATGAACCCAAGTACACCATGTAAGACCAATTTTACCCTAAGTAAAATTTCTTTTACCATGAAAAATAACATTGTCTATATTTCCTGGTCATATTTAACCCAAAACAAGAAAATTAATTAAATAAATCATTATTTATTTAATTATTTCCTAGGAATAAGTTATTCAAATCATTATTTAAATAATATTCCTAGTTAAATTTGACTAAATCATTTTTAAATAATTCATTATTTATTTAGTTATATTCCCACCATCTCCCTAAAATAATAAAATAATCATTTATTTATTTATTGTTTATAAATAAAGGAATTGACCCAAGTCAAAAGATCTTTTCCCTCCAACAAATATAATAAAATATTCCTAAAGGGTGATTCTAGAATTTGATTAATAATATTTTATTCATGCACCGAGTTCTAGAACACCCCAATATTTTGTTATAAATAGAAGGGTTTTCCGCATTCATTAGTCACCTTCATTGCATTAGATCACACCGGATCTATTCTTGGTCACCATTTTCCATTTTTTCTTTGTGAGCTCCCATTGAGTTCTATGTTTGTCAGGGTTTTCTACCACAATAAGAGAGAGGAATTTTAGATCTGAAACGCTGAGGACTTTCAAGAACCCATCCCATTGAGGAGAACCGGAAAACACCTTTCTTTATTTCCTCTCAGGTGCCCCATTCTTTAATATAATACAAATCATTCTTTTAAACACTTTGTTCTTGTCTTGTCTATTGGATACATGGAGCCATATTATATTTTATCTGCTTAATGTCTTTTGTGCATAGATCTGAATTTGTGCAACAAACATGAAGATATTTTGCAGCCATAATCGATGTTAGGGATAATTGTTATGCGTAGCTAAAGTGATCTTTTACGACGAAATATTCATACTAACAATTGGCGACTCCACACGGGCTTTCTTTTGCGACCGCTGTCATTTTACATATTCCTGCATATCCAACTGTTTGAGACCCTAGGGTTTCTTTTCCATTTTATGTTTTTAATATTTTTTTGGTGCTTTCCACCTCTAAAACCCTCAAATAGTCAAATTTTTAACTTCCGTGTGTTTCTGGCCTTATTGCGCAGGTGACAGACATCAGTCGCAGCTGAGATGACAAATTTTTCTGAAATCTACCGCCGAGAGAGCTGGATCTGCAAGTCGCACTTATCAGCCCAAAAAGTGCAACCTGGCCTTGACGTCACACTTTTCTACCCTAAATCTGCAACCTGGACTGCCAAACAGGTCAGAACCTATGACCTGCACTGTTTTTTGCAATTTTCCAGCGCTTTTTCTGGGTTTGTCTGAAGCTTCTATCAGGGTTTTCCAGCCTCCGCCTCCACCTGTTTAGACCTGTTTCTGATTTTTTTCACTCAACTAAGTGGGAATATTGCCCCTTAGAGCTCTAGTACCCTCCACTTTTGTGGGAGAGTTTTTGTTGTTTCAAAAGTATGAATTTCCAAAGTTTCAGCCTTACTTCTTTCAGATCTGATACCTTAGTTTCAAATCTCTTTAGATCATCTCTTCTCCCTTTCCAATCATCTCATATAGTTTTGTTTGGGTTCATTTATAGGGTCACCTCCCTGTCCCTTCTATGTTTAGCTGATCTCCTCCTTTTTAGCAGCAACCTTGCCTCTGCCTCTTTGTTGTTTTCTGCACCTCTTTTCAGCAGATTTCTTCTTTAGATCCTTGTCCCTCTCGACCTTAGATCTATTGGCCTATTTTTGTGTGCTTTGCCTAGTTTTTCCCTCTTATAGACTAGTTTTGAGAGACCCGCCTTCTTCGGTTAGATTGATCCATTAGTAGCTGTTAATTTTCTATTCTTTTAGTTTTATTTACTGCAGATTTATTTTCAGTTACACAACACAAATTTTCTTTTACTCTCAAAACGTCTGGGTTTAAACAAATTAAAATTAACGCATGCCACACACTGAACCTAACTGAATAAGAGCCTAGTTAACACCGCCTGACAAAGACTTTAAAATCAATTATCACTGCGCCTCTCTGCCCTTGACCTCACTTGATTTTGCCCCTCCCTGCCCCTGTCGGTTTTTCTTCTTCTCGTCATCATTGCGCCCCCAAGGCGCTTCTCCCGACGACTTCTTGGCCTTCACCCTCAGTTTTCGGTCGTCGACTTTCTCCTGCCCGTCGTCATCGAGTAAGTCCCCCCTGAGTCCGAACTTTGAATCTTCTTCTGATTGTTTAGGTTCTCCCCCCACTTCTGGTTCTCCCTCTTTTACCTTCACCATGTCTAGAAAAACTTCTAAAATTGAAAAGCTTGACATGGAGATACGACAAGGTGAACAAAGACTTCAGGAACTCTTTATGGAAAGGACTCACTTGTAGGAAAGAAGCACCACGTTGCAGGCTAAAGTCAAGAACATGGAAGATATGATCAAGAGGGACTTTCTTGATCCGAAACCTATTGGTTTGAAGAAAGAAAATGCATGTGTTGGCACACTTGGAAAAGAAGACGACCACACTAAGAGGATTGGTGCACTTCGTTTGGAAGGAGTCAATATATGTCGTATTGGAGCAATTAGACAGAATTCAAAAAGGAAAGAGCTTGAACCAATTCAAGCAGACCCAGGATCGAATTGTTCTATGGAGCTTCATGAGAAGAGATATGTGAAAAGCAATGTTAAGCCATGCCAATTATAATTCAACAATCCAACAAAAACATTTAACAAATTAAATATCACATGCCAAAGTCGTTTCAAGTTTCCGGTAAAAGTTGTCACCGAATGACCTACTAGGATATTATAAATACTAACTTTGTAAGATCATTTGGCATTCGGAAAAATTCGAAAATCTTAGATTGTCAATCAATTTAAAGTATCATTCACCCTAGGGAGTGTAAAATATTCAATGTAGGTTGGTGACGATGCTCACTCCTAGCTTGAAGCAGCGCCAATGACCAATTCTTTAATGAATTCCAATGCACTAGACCAAACTTGGTTCAACCTACTTGGTTTTTCACCCAAGAAATTCCAAGGATGGACTTTCTAGAAAAACTACTGAAATTGAAAAGCTTGACATGGAGATACGACAAGGTGAACAAAGACTTCAGGAACTCTTTATGGAAAGGGCTCACTTGAAGGAAAGAAGCACCACGTTGCAGGCTAAAGTCAAGAACATGGAAGATAAGATCAAGAGGGACTTTCTTGATCCAAAACCTATTGGTTTGAAGAAAGAAAATGCATGTCTTGGCACACTTGGAAAAGAAGACGACCACACTAAGGGGATTGGTGCACTTCGTTTGGAAGGAGTCAATATATGTCGTATTGGAGCAATTAGACAGAATTTGAAAAGGAAAGAGCTTGAACCAATTCAAGCAGACCCAGGATCGAATTGTTCTATGGAGCTTCATGAGAAGAGATATGTGAAAAGCACTGTTATATTTGATACATGTCAAATATCTTGAGGTATGTATTAATGTTTGCATTTAATGGAAACATAGTTAATTTTTTTTATGGTAAGATGTTATAGATGGTATCAGAGCAAAGTTCACATGCTGGGACCCAGATGGGCCATTAAATAACAATGAATGTGTTTAAACATGTGCACCGAGACAAGAAGAAGGAAGTGATAGAATACGATCAGGAGGGGGTCCGTATATCAAGATCCAAGAGTTACAGGGGAAGCTCACCCCCAATATAATCAAGGTATGAACCCAACGATGTGGGTACAACTAAGTGTGGATCAGCATCAAGAAACCAATAGACTACTCAAGGAAAAAAAACGTCAAATGAGTAGGCTTCTGGATACGGTGAAACAATTATAGGAAGAAATGGTTCGAGTAAGGAGTGATAATGAGAGGCTAATGCGAGAACAAGAGACGATTCCTAAAAGTATCTCAGATAGGTAGAATCAACGTACAAAAAAACCAAGCCCAGAAAGGGACACCCATGAAGATGGTGAACAATGAAAGCAAGCCAATGATAAACTGGAAGGAAGCCACAACCAGAGAAGTAACAAAAGAAAAAACTACAATGAAGCGAAGTCTTGAAATGTTTCCTGTCAATAGGAAACGAAAAATTAGAAGTGGAGCTGCAAGGTGAATTCTAGAAAATTAAACCTCCTACATTCGAGGGAGAGGCTGAAGAAGTGGCAGAATCATGGATAATTAGCATGAACAAATATTTTCAAGTTTATGAATATAGTAGAAAACTCAAAGTTGGCTTGGCTATTTATCAATTCTAGAAAAAAACCCACATTATAGTGGGAGGAAGTTAAAATTGTGCGAGCAATTCAGGACCAGAATGTGATGTGGGATGAGTTCCACTAGTATTTTAAATACAAGTACCTAACAGAATGCTCTTACAATGAAAAAACTCGAGAATTTCATTATTTGAGGCTGGGACAACTGTCAATGGATACGTTCATAACCAAATTTTCCTCCTTATTGAGGTATGTACCGTATCTAAGAGATGAAGAAGAAAAAATACAATGATTGATGAGTATCCTACCTGCTCACATGAAGGAGAGGATTAAATTTTTGAATCCAAAGACTATGGACAAGGTAATCCGAAAAGCACAAATGTGCTATGAAAAATCCAAGGTAAATGGAGATAATCGTATGAGTTGGACGCCAAAGAAAGGGGATAAAAATACTTCAAAGTTTTAAGGTAGTAGACCAAGAAGCTATAAAATTGCTGCAAGAAACCCAACAAATAAAAAATATTGAAAAATCTAGCAAAAAACCAAATGGCTAACAGAAGAACGACCCACTGAAGCATCTAGTAGACCAGACCAAGGGTAGATCCAGAAACTGTTGCTACAATGTTTGGGATGCGATGAAGCATATTACTATAAAAATTGTCGTCACTATGGGAGAAGCGAAACTGCAGCTAGTCTACAAGAGGCATCGATAGTGGGGGATGTTGCATGAAATATACAAGGAATCAATGCTGCAATAGAGGATCGACAAGTAGATTACAAACCGACCAAGATAGAACTAGAAGGTAAACTATACTCCCAAGTTGTTTCTATTTTAGTTGATCCTGGTGCCAGTTTAAGTTATATAAATCCCTGGATAGTTGAAAAATGTGACTTGAAAAGCTAGAAATTTAAAAGTCCCTAGCTGTTACAATTGGATTCTGGGGCAAAGAGAAGAGTTAATGCTAAAGTCCCAAACTGTTCCCTAGAAATATAAAATCAACATATAACAGTTGAGCTAAATATTTTACCCTTGGTTTCCTATGATATATTGTTGGGAATGCATTGGTTAGAAGGGCATTGGTCAGTGGTAGATTGGAAAGAGAAAATCATCTATTTTAAGGCTGAAGAAGGAAGTCACCAGGAGCTACAACGAATTAAGAAACCACTTCAGTTGTGCCCCATCACTACATCCCAGCTGGGTAAATGAATTAGGAAAGGGTGTCAAATTTATGCTATTCATGTTGGGTTCGCCAATTCAAAGGATAAGACCCCTATGCTGGAAAATATACCAGTAATGCAAGATTTTATGGATGTATTTCCAGAAAACATACCAGGAGTGTTTCCAAAGCAGGATATCGATTTCACCATCGAATTAATGCATGGTAAAACACCGGTGTCACGAGCACCATACCGAATGAGTGTACCTGAGTTGTCTGAGTTGAAAATGATGCTATAGGAATTGTTAGATAAGGAATACATTTGTATTAGTGTGTCTCCCAGGGAGGCACCAATGTTGCTCATAAATACTTTGGATGGTATAATGCGAATGTGTATGGATTACGGGTAGCTTAAAATTGACTGTTAAGAACAAATACCCGATGCCATAGTGTTACACCATTTTTTTTGTCATCTAACTCATTATCATTAGATGAACCCAAGTACACCATGTAAGACCAATTTTGCCCTAAGTAAAATTTCTTTTACCATGAAAAATAACATTTGTCTATATTTCCTTGTCATATTTAACCCAAAACAAGGAAATTAATTAAATAAATCATTATTTATTTAATTATTTCTTAGGAATAAGTTATTCAAATCATTATTTAAATAATATTCCTAGTTAAATTTGACTAAATCATTTTTAAATAATTCATTATTTATTTAATTATATTCCCACCATCTCCCTAAAATAATAAAATAATCATTTATTTATTTATTGTTTATAAATAAAGGAATTGACCCAAGTCAAAAGATCTTTTCCCTCCAACAAATATAATAAAATATTCCTAAAGGGTGATTCTAAAATTTGATTAATAATATTTTATTCATGCACCGAGTTCTAGAACACCCCAATATTTTGTTATAAATAGAAGGGTTTTTCCCATTCATTAGTCACCTTCATTGCATTAGATCACACTGGATCTATTGTTGGTCACCATTTTATATTTTTCTTTGTGAGCTCCCATTGAGTTCTATGTTTGTCAGGGTTTTCTACCACAATAAGAGAGAGGAATTTTAGATCTGAAACGCTGAGAACTTTCAAGAACCCATCCCATTGAGGAGAACTGGAAAACACCTTTCTTTTTTTCCTCTCAGGTGCCCCATTCTTCAATATAATACAAATCATTCTTTTAAACACTTTGTTCTTGTCTTGTCTATTGGATACATGGAGCCATATTATATTTTATCTGCTTAATGTCTTTTGTGCTTAGATCTGAATTTGTGCAACAAACTTGAAGATATTTTGCAGCCATAATCGATGTTAGGGATAATTGTTATGCGTAGCTAAAGTGATCTTTTACGACGAAATATTCATACTAACAATTGGCGACTCCACACGGGCTTTATTTTGCGACCGCTGTCGTTTTACATATTCCTGCATATCCAACTGTTTGAGACCCTAGGGTTTCTTTTCCATTTTACGTTTTTCCTATTTTTATGGTGCTTTCCACCTCTAAAACCCTCAAATAGTCAAATTTTTAACTTCCGTGTGTTTCTGGCCTTATTGCGCAGGTGACAGACATCAGCCGCAGCTGAGATGACAAATTTTTCTGAAATCTACCGCCGAGAGAGCTGGATCTGCAAGTCGCACTTATCAGCCCAAAAAGTGCAACCTGGCCTTGACGTCACACTTTTCTACCCTAAATCTGCAACCTGGACTGCCAAACAAGTCAGAACCTATGACCTGCACTGTTTTTTGCAATTTTCCAGCGCTTTTTCTGGGTTTGTCTAAAGCTTCTATCAGGGTTTTCCAGCCTTCGCCTCCACCTGTTTAGACCTGTTTCTGATTTTTTTCACTCAACTAAGTGGGAATATTTCCCCTTAGAGCTCTAGTACCCTCCACTTTTGTGGGAGAGTTTTTGTTGTTTCAAAAGTATGAATTTCCAAAGTTTCAGCCTTACTTCTTTCAGATCTGATACCTTAGTTTCAAATCTCTTTAGATCAGCTCTTCTCCCTTTCCAATCATCTCATATAGTTTTGTTTGGGTTCATTTATAGGTTCACCTCCCTGTCCCTTCTATGTTTAGCTGATCTCCTCCTTTTTAGTAGCAACCTTGCCTCTGCCTCTTTGTTGTTTTCTGCACCTCTTTTCAGCAGATTTCTTCTTTAGATCCTTGTCCCTCTCGACCTTAGATCTATTGGCCTCTTTTTGTGTGCTTTGACTAGTTTTTCCCTCTTATAGACTAGTTTTGAGAGACCTGCCTTCTTCGGTTAGATTGATCCATTAGTAGCTGTTAATTTTCTGTTCTTTTAGTTTTATTTACTGCAGATTTATTTTCAGTTACACAACACAATTTTTCTTTTACTCTCAAAATGTCTGGGTTTAAACAAATTAAAATTAACGCATGCCACACACTGAACCTAACTGAATAAGAGCCTGGTTAACACCGCCTGACAAAGACTTTAAAATCAATTATCACTGCGCCTCTCCGCCCTTGACCTCACTTGATTTTGCCCCTCCCTGCCCCTGTCGGTTTTTCTTCTTCTCGTCATCATTGCGCCCCCAAGGCGCTTCTCCCGACGACTTCTTGGCCTTCACCCTCAGTTTCCGGTCGGTCGACTTTCTCCTGCCCATCGTCATCGAGTAAGTCCCCCCCTGAGTCTGAACTTTGAATCTTCTTCTGATTGTTTAGGTTCTCCCCCCACTTCTGGTTCTCCCTCTTTTACCTTCACCATGTCTAGTTCAGGACCTAGCCCTAACACCAGTTCTACCACTGGGTCCATTTCCAGTGGAACGACTATAGGACCTACCTCGACTGCCCCATTGCTCCCTTATATGGCCGGCCTCAATCTCCTCGACTTCAATCAGTTGATTAATGATCCTATTCGCGATAATCTCAGTTTTCCTGCTATGCCAACCAAGCTCCCCTCCGACATTCCCAAGTTCGAAGGCCTTGCTAGTGAAGATCCCTCTAACCATATCTGATCTTTCCACATGTGGTGTTCCTCCAATTCCATCACCGATGACTCCATCTGTCTTCGTTTGTTTCAATGCACACTTACCGGCAAAGCTTCTAAATGGTATGTTGATCAAGCCACCTCGTCCCATACCACCTCTGTGACCATTACCCAAGCCGTTTTATCCTATTTCTAGCTGCCTCTTCAATACGACACTGGTACTGAACTCTTAACTTCTTTTCATCAATCCTCTTCGACCCACCTTTCTGCTCATGTCCACGAATGGCGACGACGACGGAGCTTGTGTCGCGCTCCCCCCTTTGAAGATCAGGTTTACATGGACTGGTTCCTTCACTCTCTCTTACCTCCCATTTGCAAAGATGTCACCTCCCATTTTCCCCAAACCGAAGAAGACACCCTCCAAATCGCCTTTAAGTATGACCTTATCTATGCTCAATCTGGTTATGTTTATACCGTCCTTCCTGACCTCCCCAAGCCCGCTGGCCATAATGCCTCAGGGGCATCTCACTCTGCCGATGGTATCATTGGAGCTCTATCCCATACCTCTGCACAGCCTCTTCCGGGTTTCCCTCCAGGGGGGCCAGCCCCTCCGACACTTTTTCCCTCTAGGTAGCATGTATCCAGGATACGGTATGCCTCCTCCTTTTTCCCACCCTCCTGATTACCTCAATTTTTCCCATCCTACCCCTTATCCATATCCACAACTTGGTGTCCCAGCTCCTCTAGCATTCGGACCTCCCACTCCTTTACCTTTTCCACCCCCGCAACCGCAATTACTACCCCCCACAGGGCAAGTCTTTGCATAGCAGGGGGCACCTAATTTTCTTCCTTCTCAGAGAAAGAGAAAAGGTAACCAATCTGCTTCTGGTAACCGGGGACCCAATTCTTCCAGTATTGACCCTACCACTGCCAACCAGTCACAGGGCCCTCAGCCCAAGCCAGACAGGCCACTTTGCACCAGTAAGCCCTATTCGTGTTGTGGTGTTTACGATCACTACACTCATGATTGTCTCTTATTACCACAATTGCAGCAGATGTGGGAATCTCAGACCACTGTGCAGGGACAACACTCCTCCCCTGCCATCCCTCCCACCCTAACTACTTCTCAACCTGTTGTGTTTATCGATCCTTTCCCTCACCGAGGATTCATGGCCACTCAACCTCCTCATGCCCTGGTAACCACTAAACCTTCCCCTTATGGTTCCTCTGATTACCAGATTCTCATGATGGCCTTTGACCCTCCTCTCACCATCAACCTCAACCTTCAAACTCAGTCCCGTCAGTATTCCACGACCCCCATTCCCTCTGTCTCTGAGTATCCATCTTCAGGTCCTACAGAGCATCTATCGACATCCCATTGTCCCTTACAAATCCCTCTGCCCTAATCTACGGTTCATCCCAAGACTCATAAGGGACCATTACGCCGAAACGCTGCCTCTGGTCGGGCGACCCATTCATACAGCATAGTAGATGATCTGGCACAATCTCCTCCTGCCATTTCAACACTGAAACTTCTCCAGTCATGCCCTTCTCAAAAGAAGGCTCTACTATCTACCGTGGGTGCTGTAGATCCTGCTGATGACCAATTGATTGTTTTCGATGCCCGTTAAGCAAACCACCCCCCTCTTCCTCCTTCGGTTACTTTCCAAATCCCAGTCAAAATCCGCAATGCCAATGTCGCTCGGTGTATTATTGATGAGGGGGAATCTACCTATGTAATGTCCACTTCGGTTTGGAAACAACACAGATCCCCTGAGATGGCCCCTTCCACAATCACCCTTCGTGCGTGGGATGGCCATGCCTGCCAGCCCATTGGCCTCTTCCGTAATTTTCCTATCACGCTTGCCGGCAAGACTGTTTGTGTCGACGTGGAAGTTATCGACGCCCCTCCTGACTCGAACATTATTTTTGGGAGAACTTACACCTACGCCATGTCTGCCGTCCCATCCGCAGTCCACCGCAAGATGTTTTTCCCTCATAATGGAAAATTTGTCACGATTGACCAGTTGACTTACCATGAACCACACTCTTAGACCTCCCCTGAGTCCACCATCTCTTTTTTCACCAATACGCCAACTGTTGATTCATTGACCAGTGTTTCCCCTGGCATCTACAAATACTCCTCCTTGCTTGGAACTTTTCCTGGTCCTCCTCCTTCTCCTGTCCCTGACCCAAGTTTAGAGAATGTTTGCATGATGCAATCATCTTAGGCTGGCCTTTCACAGCCTGCTTTGACTAGTCAGCAACCTCAATCTTGCCTACCACAACCTGCTCCTCACCCTTCGCTTCAGTCGACCGAAACCTTCTCGCCTCGATTGTCCCATCCCCCTCACTCTCAGGGACCTCCCTACCCTCCTGAGTCGGTTCCCTCAGGTCTTCACCCTATGGGAGCCGTCCCTCCTGGTCATTACCCCGCTGGTCAGATACCTTTTCTTGGTCCCCCCCGCGACATCTATTTGGTCCCTTTCATGGCCACCCTTTCCCTCCGTAATTTAACCTTGGGAACTCCAGTATGGTATCTTACCCCTCCAACCGAGACCCCACCAGGCCACCCAAAACCATACATAGTTGTGACACCAGTGCAACTGATTCCCTTCACAACTTCCACCACTAGAGTGCCCCTAGCCCCTCCGCAGGACCCTCCTCATGCGGCGACAACTACAGGAAAGAAAAGAAAAACTCAAAAGGGGGCATCCAAAGACAAGGTCAACACACCCAACCCTACCCCTCCCCCACCCGCCAAGCCTTGTGCCTTATGTGATGGTATCGATCATCCCACCCATAGTTGTACTGGGTTGCCACGTATCCAACCCATGGTTAAAGTCGCGTTCCCTGAATCTACGGTCCCTGGAACCTTCGTTTCTCCCTCATCCGTAGCCAAGAACCCAAAGAATCTTCGCACCAACAAACCATGTGCTCTGTGTAGCATCCATGTCCATTAATCTCATCATTGTCCTCACCTCACGCATTACCGAGCCTCTTTAGAGGTCATTCGCGAGTAAGAAGTTGAAAAAAACCAATCTGCCTCTCCCATCCTTGCTCAATATGCATCAAGTCTACTCAAGGATCCCCCTGCTACCATTGACATTCCTCCCCTTGATATTGAAATGTTGGAATCCGCTACTCCACTCCTATACCTATCATCATCCACATGACCATCAGAGTACATTTCCTCTGAATCCACTCCATTTGTTCTACTTGATACTCCTTCACACACTTTCTCGGGCTCTTCATGTTTTGACCATATTTTTACTTGTTCTTCTGTCATTCCCCGTGATGACCTGTATCTATGCCTCTCTTCCTGTCTTGATGATTTAGGTAGCTTTGCAGCATCATGTGGTCTCCTTGAACCTTCCACTCCCTCCCATAATCACGATCATAACATTTGTATCTTCGATGTTCTTCGCAGCCTGAGTTCCCGCTCCTCATCACATCATTCTCATTCATCCCCCTCTCGTTGATCTATGAGTTCTAGACCTCCTACCCAGACTGCTCCCTCCCATAGCCGTCAGTGGATGTCTATCCTCTACTCATGCTACCATCCTTTTTCTCATCCCGCCTATTAATTGTCTTGCGACACTATTACATCGTCCCTCTCCTCCACCCATTATCTTGGCTATGCTGATGGGGAAAGTTGCTATTCCCGGAATCTCGTTTCGGTAGCATGGGCCATCCTTACCCCCTTGCATACCCTGGTTCTTGCAAATGGGGTACGCATTGGTAATGCCACCAATAATCAAGCCAAATATGATGCAGTGCGTGGTCTCTTGGCCGATGCCCTCTCTCATCACATCCTCCATTTGCATGTTCATTTAGATTCCCTGCTTCTTGTCCTACAACTTAATGGTGTCTATCGTGTGCATAACCCTATCCTATTTAGACAATATTTACGAGTGAAACTTTTGATATGTGAATTTACATCCATTACTTTCAACCGTATCCCTCGACATCAAAATCACTACGTCGATCAAATAGCAAATCATGTTCTAGACTGACATTTATCACACACAAGACAATAACATTTCACATCATCCACAAAATGTACATAAATCATCTATATCATATAACATGTGTTTTTAGAGTCCATCTTCTCTAAAACATATCACATGCCCATAGCATGGTACAAAAAACAAAACTACAAAATGGGGGGCACCACTTGCCCCTACAAAAACACTGGGGGGCACCATCTGCCCTACATCTAATCACTCTCTGGAGGATCCTGAGCCAATGGCTCTTCTCTCGTAGCTCATAGATCACGCACAGTCTGACCGGCCATCGCCATACGTCGCATGATACATGGCCATTCTTAGGGTAGCCCAATACATAACTCTATGTATTGGTCATCTAAATCCTACCAACCACGCTCCGACACACCGGTCAGCAACCCCTCACATCTACGATGGATGTCCTCCACCAGAGCGGCCATATCCTCGTTCTGTGTTGTCCTTGATCCACTTGCACATGTAGCTCCTATTGCTGCCGGTCGTCCCATATATCCGGTCGGTTTTACCAAAGCTCTATCTGCATTCAAAAAATATAATGATTAGTAACATGAATACTAGTCACAAACTCTATAATGCACATAACAGATTAGGCACAATCATGATTCACTTGCTGTTTGCATAGCGACAGCTGTCATTTCACTGACACCAACATCATCTAGGCCCACCCATAGTACGTCCCACCCAACACGCTCTCTACAATCATCATCTACCCTCCAGTGATGAGATGGAATGCCTAGTTGCCCAAGATCTGCAACATTGCTGCGGCCACTGCCTGGGTCTCTAGCCTCTATAGATTTCCAATGGATATCTAAGTCCCTTTGACTTGGACACGTGGTCGACAATGCTGATCAACAAAAACCATAATGTTACGCCCCCGTGGTAACACTGCCTATGTATTTCCCACCATCCCTAATGGTGGGAGACCAGTCAAGAAATACAAATCCTAGACCGTCAGCTTGATCCTATGCCCCTGCACTAGAAATGCCTCATGCTCTGGATCCCAATAACTAATAATCTATGCCAACAAGGGCTCTCCAGCCCTCATCAAAGGGTTCTCCAAAAATTTCAGAACCCGATACCTAGCCAATGCACGACGGACACCTTGATCCGCTTGGATCTCCGTCTGTAATGTACCTAAGTCTCTCTCTCTCTCTCCACTTGATCTGTATCTCCACCATCCCTGCACACAAACACCATTTTTGTCAGTCTACAGATCAAAAAAACTGCATTATCTTACACAAAAACTGAATCTCAGCCCATAACAGCACTACAACCACCCACATCTAACACGTCGCACTTTTCAAGCCAAAATCTGCATCCCAGTTCGCAGCTTTTTCCCTAGAAAGTGCGACCCGACCATAAGGATGAAGTAGAAGCAATTACTGAGATTTCAAACCCTAATCTGAACTTTGAATCCATCAACAACACAGAGTAAGATTAGGCCTCTTAGCTGCAACTGACGAATCACGATTCCAACGGTCGGTTTGTCCGCTACGATCACCACAAGATTTAGGGCCTTCTCTCCTCTCCACATTTACCACAGCTACACAAGCAAATGAATGATTTTTGGAGGGAAAACGCCTTATTAGAAGAAAACCCCTGTTTTTTCCTTCGCCCGCTATGACCAAACCATAGCCCCGTTTGACACACCGTCTGCACCATTGGAAAGCTCTCACCGAGCACTAAAATGGGTATTTGTCAGTTTTCCATGTTTTGATACTTCACTGGGACACATTTTGTCCCTTAAGGGTCTCTTCCCCTCTTCTCAAAATCGAATTTCTTCACTTACGACACTTGTACTTGAGGCACCACTTTGCCTCCTTACTCGTCTTCGTTCATGTCGATTTTCATCATGAACTACCCCATAATAGTCATGCTTTTATGTTTCCCCATTGTTCCCTTACTATGAGGCAGCACCATCGCGTCGCCCTTGTTTAGAGCATCCCAGTGAAGTCATCATCACATTCATGGAGTCCATCCCGAGTCCCTTTGTACCTCGCTATAGTCCTCCCTCCTCTCTTGCTTGATCCCTCTCTCGTATCACACATTATGGAATTCCACACCCTTGTCCCCTATCCCTCCTGATATTGTGTCAGTCGCTTCCGAGCCATTCATGCCCTTTATGCTCTAACAAGGGAAGTTTTCCAACTGCTCCTCCATATCCCTCATTCCATCATCATCATTAGTGTCTATCTGTTCGTCGCTCTACTATTTTCCCTCATGCCTTAGTTGGGGTTACCTTATTGGCTCACCTATGGCGGACCTACTTCTGTCGACATCAGCTCATTTACTCCAGAAGTCAGGTCTAGGGGGCAGTGTACCTTGGTTCGAGCTCTTCTCGGCATGATTGTGATCTATACACTTGATGGTCCAGTGATGCAGCAGCAGCTATTGATGATTCCCGGGCATGTGTGAGATGTCTCAACCCTCATGAGGGGGTGGCCCTGCAGGTATCCCCCCACATGCCCGGATGATTTTTTCATTTCTGCCCTTGATGCAGCTCCTCTCATTTGATGATATTAGCCTCAACCGCTTCCAGCGCCTCTTCGATTTGCATGTATCAGTCAGATTGTGTGAGCCCTTCCCTGTGTGTAGGGGGCATTTGGGTATATTTGTATCTCATGTACTAAAATATTCTTGTATAAGTCCTGAAGGTTATTCGAGGCATCGCATGTATGTGGGATTCATCATTTTATTCATCTGGCTCATGTTTAGGCTAGCACATGCTTCATTATCGTGTTCCATGGTTTTCCGAGTGCCTTATTCTTTGCACTATTATATCAGCGAGCATAGGTATGCCTCCCCCGTTGCCTTTAACACTGCTACTACTTCATCACCTAGAGACTTGTTGCACCTGTAAGTCTCATCTCCTCCGGGTCTAGTCCTTTAGCACTTTAGACTACCTTACATTCCTCTCTCTCACTTCCCTCTTGATGCCTAGTGATTGAGTTCTTACAATGTACTTCGGTCATATGATTTTCTCCTAACACTCGTATGTTGGGGGGCAATCTGTTACACCATCTTTTTGGTCATTTAACTCATTATCATTAGATGAACCCAAGTACACCATGTAAGACCAATTTTACCCTAAGTAAAATTGCTTTCACCATGTAAAATAACATTTGTCTATATTTCCTGGTCATATTTAACCCAAAACAAGGAAATTAATTAAATAAATCATTATTTATTTAATTAATTCATGGAATAAGTTATTCAAATCATTATTTAAACAGTATTCCTAGTTAAATTTGACTAAATCATTTTTAAATAATTCATTATTTATTTAATTATATTCCCACCATCTCCCTAAAATAATAAATAAATCATTTATTTATTTATTGTTTATAAATAAAGGAATTGACCCAAGTCAAAAGACCTTTTCCCTCCAGAAAATATAATAAAATATTCCTAAAGGGTGATTCTAGAATTTGATTAATAATATTTTATTCATGCACCGAGTTCTAGAACACCCCAATATTTTGTTATAAATAGAAGGTTTTTTCCCATTCATTAGTCACCTTCGTTGCATTAGATCACACTGGATCTATTTTTGGTCACCATTTTACATTTTTCTTTGTGAGCTCCCATTGAGTTCTATGTTTGTCAGGGTTTTCTACCACAATAAGATAGAGGAATTTTAGATCTGAAACGCTGAGGACTTTCAAGAACACATCCCATTGAGGAGAACCGAAAAACACCTTTCTTGTTTTCCTCTCAGGTTCCCCATTATTTAATATAATAAAAATCATTGTTTTAAACACTTTGTTCTTGTCTTGTCTATTGGATACATGGAGCCATATTATATTTTATCTCCTTAATGTCTTTTGTGCTTAGATCTGAATTTGTGCAGCAAAATTGAAGATATTTTGCAGCCATAATCGATGTTAGGGCTATTTGTTATGCGTATCGAAAGTGATCTTTTACGATGAAAGATTCATACTAACACATAGATATATGACTTTTTTTATCAAGTCAAAGGGGAAATTTTATTTTGAAAGATAGATCTAAGATCCAGATATCACCAGATTTGGATAAAAGATTAGGATATATATATAAGATGGTATTTCGTAATCGATATGAGTATTATGAGTTCATGGTTTTAGCATTTGGATTAAACAATGCACCAACAAGTTTTATGAGCTTGATGCATGGCATCTTTCATCCATTTTCGGATAGATTTGTTTTGATATTTATTGATGATATATTAATTTACTCAAAAACCATGGAATAACATAAGGAACACTTACAATTGGTACTAACAATGTTGACAGATCATCAATTTTATGTCAAATTTAGTAAGTGTGACTTTTACAAAGAACGCGTCCAGTATTTAGGCCATGTAATTTCTGACAAAGGCATATCGGTAGATCCTGAAGAAATAAAGACAATTATGGAATGGAGGGTACCCAAAATTGTAAAAGACATGCATTCTTTCATGGGATTGGTTGGCTAATACTGACAATTTATAGAGGGTTTCTCTAAAATTTATTTTCCTATTACTTGCTTGCAGCGAAAAGGACAAATGTTTAAGTGGACTAGCCACCGTCAAACTAGTTTTGAATGATTAAAGCAGTTGCTGACTATCGCTCTCGTATTGAAGGTAGATGATCCAAGAAAGGATTCTAAGATCTGCACTGATGCTTTTAAAGAAGGGTTGGGAGCAATATTGTCACATGAATAAAAGGTTGTTGCGTATAAATCTAGAAAGCTAAAATATTTTGAATATCGATATTCTGCTTGTGATCTAGAGCTTATTGTAGTAGTGCACACACTTAAAGTATGGAGGCACTACCTGCAGGAAAAAAGTTTTGTATTTAAAATAGATCACAATAGCCTAAATAGTTATTTTAAGTAGGTTGACTTGAATGCTCGTCAGCCAGGATGGAACGCATTCCTGAGTGAATTTGATTTCAAAATTTAGCACGTTAAAGGTAAGGAAAAACCTGTCATCGATGCCTTAAGTAGAAAGCTACATTATGTATATGAAATCTACTTTAACCATGTGAAATATAAGTTCCAGGAGGAGGTGAAGCAAGAAACGCAAAAATATCCTAAATATAAATTTTTATGGCACCAAACACAATAAGCAGAAAATTAGTGAAGACAATTAGATTATAAGATCAATAATGAAAAGCTATTGATTTTTTGAGCAAATATATACATTCCTAATCAAATTAGCTTGAAAGAGTTTATCTTGGATGAGTATCAATGAAGTTTAAATTCTGGACACCCTGGTTACCAGAAGATGCTGACAGAAATAAAAAAAGATTACTTATGGCCCATAATGAGTAAAAATATTGTTGAATACTTGACCAAATGTATGGAATGTCAATAGTCAAGGTGGAGTATCAACACCCAGTGAGATTGCTATAACCTATTCATTTCGCTTCATTTTACTACGGAATTACCAATATCGAAGAGACATAATGATTCTATAATGGTGGTATTTGATCGGCTGAGAAAAGTAGCTCACTTTATTCCAGTGCAATCCAATTAAAAAATACTGTAAATTGCTGATATCATTATGATGGAGGTGTTTAGATTGCATGGTATTCAGGAAAAATTCATCTTGGACTAAGATGTGAAACCTTTTGGACGACAATTTTCACTACCCCAGGCACAAAAATCCAATTTAGAACAACTTACCATTGGAAAATGGATGGGCAAACAGAGCAGGTGAATCAAATATTAGAGGATATGTTAGGTATGTATGTTATGCAACAGCCCATGAAGTGGGAATATTATTTATATTTAGTAGAATTTTCTTACTACTATAGGTACTAGGAATCCCTCAAGATGAGTCCCTTTGAGGCATTATACGGTAGGAAATGTCAAACACGGATCAATTAGAGTAGTCGAGAAACCAAAATAATGCTTGGACTAGAAAATTTGGCTGAGATGGATCATGAAGTAAAGAGGACCCGACAAAATCTAAAATATGCCCAGGACAGGAAGAAAGTGTATGCAAATCGAAGGAGGACATATCGATAATTTTAAGTAGGTGATCATGTTATGTCAAAATTAGACCGAAAAGGACCACCTTAAGATGGACTACCTGTGTGAATTTGGCTCCCTGGTTCTCTGGACCTTTCCAAATTTTGGAAAGGGTGGTGCTGGTGGCCTATTATATGTCTTTACCCAGTCACATACGGGTGGGAAGTGTGTTTCATGTATCTATACTGAAATGATATGTGCATGATCCAAAGTATATGATACATTGGAAAAACATACAGGTCAAACCGGATGGCAAATTTCTGGTAGAGCCTCAATGTATCCTCAATTAGAGAGAAATAACGCTCCAGAGGTGAGCCATCTTCCAATTTAAAGTGTAGTGGAAGCACTTTGTCCCACGAGAGGCTACTTGGGAAGTTGAAGTCCTTGTGTGAGAGGCTTTCCAAATTTTTTTACTGAGATGGAGTAAAAATTCGAGAACAATGCCTACTTCAAGTGGGGGAAGATGAAACGACTAGCTTAATTTCCTTATGGTATTTTAAAAATACAAATTTCAATTTTTGAGTAAAAATAGATTAATGAGTATGTTAATTATTCATTGAATAAGGTTTATTTCTTTATTTTGAATAAAGAATTACTTTACAATTTTGTTTCCATAACTAATGGGTAAATTTTTCCAATACTCTAGAGTAGTTAGACTAAAAAAATTATTGATAGTTACCTTCTCCTCTAAGAATGAAATGGTAATCCCAGAGAGGAGAAGGGGTACTGTGAATGGAGAAGTTGTTATCCAGTTGGTTGAAGGGAGAGATTAGTCTAGAACTAGCCTTAACTAGTGGAACTTTGCAACAAACACTCGAGAAGAGGGTGGACAGAGTTCTTGAGGTCCTCCTCCACAAAAAAAAACCTCTAATCAAGTCTACTCTGGTGAGGAGCAGAAGGAGAGACGAGGACGTAATTTCCTCTCTCAAGGTTGGGAACACACCTTCCATTTTAGTTAAACACAGATAAGTATTTAAATCTCTGGTACTCAAGGAAGAAAAGGGTCATGGATAATATTTGTTATTGAAATATGTATCCCTATAAGTTCTAGGAATGTAGATGACAATAATGGTACATTCATTAATACTATAAGTAGATTATGTACAGTAATCAAAAAATATCTTTACAATTGTTTTGTAAATGTATTTCATGTTGTTACTAAGAAGATGTATGTGCACTGACAACGAGACTGCAATGAACTTGTGTGTGAATATAAAACCATTAAACCTAGTAAGCTATAAATTATTATTTGATTTTGTGAAATCTAGTTGATTAAATTGACCTAGGTGAGTCGAGGTGCTATGAGAATCCTGGAAAATGGGTGCAGATAAAATATTAACATGACTGTTTGTGTCAAAAATCAGAGAAAATAGAGAGGAAAACCCTCTTTCTAATTATAGAGACAGAGGAATCAAATAGACTTCCATGACAAAAGAATTAACTATATTATGGGCTGAAGAAAGGACTGACCCTTGTCCTTTATATTTTTTTTGGGAAACTGTAACGTTCTATTTGCTAAGTTCGAAAAGAAATAGAACGCAAACCATCACAGGGTAACGAGAAGACCTATAACAATTGAAATTAACACCGTAGCTAAAACTTATATAACACTTTGTACAAATATTAGGAAAATTAAAACCTATCAGCACCAAGACTGCAAGGAATTCATGGAAACATTACAATTATAATAAAGACAAGAATTCTTCTCTAAATTCTAGAGGAAAAATATAACAAAATTTACTTACAAACATACAGGCATATCTGTCGTATTAAATATAAAAATTTCGTTGTCAAATGTAATGCCTCTCACTTACACAATTTTTTTTATTTTTTTTCTACTATTTTTTATTAACATATTTATAAGTACTTGTCCCAAGTTGATGACATTCTATTTCTACATTTAAATCATCGTCGCAACTTGATGAGACTCTGACATCCATACTAAAATCATTTGTTCCTCTCCTTGAGTTTTAATATTTAGTTCACTATTGATGATAATACACTTCATCATATTCTCTTCCACCTCATCGTTATGATTTCTTCTTTTGATAATAATTAGGTTATTATATATATAAGGTTTCCCCATCAACCATATATATAATTCATTTCATTTATATTAGAATACTTATTTAATGGTCAACTCCCTTATACCTTTATCTTGTATTTGGTCTATTAATTTAGCTCATTCTATTATGTATTACCTTTGGTAACACATATAGGAGTATATTTATATATAAGGTCTTTTTACCTAATATATGTAGTTATCATATTCTTCTTATATCCAAATCCCCTTTATCGAATCTACATATCACAAAAGAGTTTCCTTGGTAAAGTACTTCAACACCCTACATAATTTTAACTATCATTATTCTATATCAGATCTTAAATTTAATTATTTTGCATATTTTAATACCAAGGCTTTCAAGAATTTATTTCTCCTTTATGAATGAAGGTCATAAAATTTGCGTAGGAATAAGGGTTTCAAAATACTCTTTTTAATTCCCATCTAAACCTATTCTATATCGTAGATATTATTCCTTTGACCCCATTACATTAACGTGGAATAAATAACATGATAACAAAATTGAATGTAGAGTCTTTATAACCCTGTCATATCATTAATCTATTTCGACCTAACGCAATTAGAGTTGCACCTAAATATTCTTCATGCTTTGGGTAATTATTAAGGAGGCCACCTCATGACCACAATTCTTGAACCACGTGAATTTTCTTCAGGAATACATTTCCATTAATTTACCATCCGGATTATTAACTCCTTATGTCGTTGACATGATCTCTTCAATACAGTATCACGTGATGGCTTCATTTCGACGTCTCTACACGGTGATCTGAGTGAGGCCTTAATCCTTTTACACCTATAGGGTTGAGAATTATTAGGGTTTTATGAAGTTTTTAGGGTTAAAATGTGAAATCAAATGTATTTTTTACTCTTGTGTTTCCTCCTGAGAGCCATAGCTTGTAGGTCGAGTGTCTTGACAGTAGAACCCTCACTTGCATTACACCAACGCTTTGCACTATGAGATACTCAATTCATTTTAGGGTTTCAATGGATGGTAAGTACCGTTTATGCTCTGTTTATTTGCTGAAGTTACTGGTTCAATCTTATACCTCGGAAATCTTCTACGTTGATTTATCATATCTCTAGATAACTATTTGTATAAAAAAAATTCATTTGTTTTTGTGGTGTGTATCTTTAACCCTACGTGAAGCCGAGAGGTGTTCTTCCTTCGTTCATTGACAACCTTCTGGTTATTTGCATGACTTGGATATTTCTGGCACTTTCTAGACTTGAAGTTGCAGTATTTGGCATACAAATCCATTGGTAAGATTTATTATGGTGTGTCCTCTATATTTAGCCAATTTTTATTTTTAATATGTAGATGAATTATTTACATAGGATATATATCTCTTATTATTATGACTGTTATTTATATTCTATTCTATTTTTATTTCTACATATAATTCCTCCAAAACATTATTTCTGCAGCATAGTAAACCCTCCACTTACTATTATCGATTTCATACTAATTCATAGTTTGTGCACTGCCAGATTTTCTAATGGCATAAGGAAATTCATACCATTTAGGTATGGAACAATTTTCCTCCTTTATATTTTAATACCAATTCTGGTGTACTCCAGTTACTATTCCTTATGTGTCTACTTTATCTAAATTTCTCACTTTTTCTGAGTGCAGGTAGCCATAGCACCTAGCAATAGACTGCCTATAGAATTTGTACAAGAACTCTTGTTTTGGGGTTTCTACTATTATTAAACGATTCATATTCTGGCCATACAGGTTGGTCTTCATCTCCCGAACTTGATTTGGAAATCCGATCATGGAAATTTATATGGAAGTTTCCCCTATTGGTTAATTTTCTTTTTTTCTGCAACGATGACCCTACTAACTATCGTTTCCCTAGTACGGGATGGATTGTAATTAGACATTATAAAATTTTACTTTAAAAGCATGTCATTGCAGTAACATTGCACTATATTTCTTTCAATTTACTGCTAAATCAATATCCTCTGGAAAACACATACTTTGCTTCATGTTTGAATTAGTGAAATTAGTAATTATCTGAGCTATTTATTTTCACTATGAGAAATGCACGATTACAGTCTTTAATAGTAGACATTTTATATTTTCTGAAATGGATTTTTCCTTCTCGATTTCACATTTCTACAGTATAATAATTTAGGTTCTATTGATATCTGTCCTTCAATCACACGCTCTCGGTAACCATTATAATGCTATTTATATACTGATTGGTTTATTTGTTGTGATATATATATATATATATATATATATATATATATATATATATATACACACGTATGTTTATGTAGGCACATAATTTTATTATTTTTCCTTTTCTTTGTTGTTATACCCGCTATGCAATATATGTAACGATATAAATATACATATAATTTGTTTATATTCCTTTTCTTTCTATATCTTGTACACAAGACCATAAATCATTATCTACTTACATATGTATATCAGAATTTTGTTCAAAAAAATTCTTCAGGTTCCAATTTTTTTTCTAAGAATAGCAGAATCTACACATGATGTGATCTCTAGTTTGCTTTGTATCGTAATTTATCGAATCTGTATATAGGCTCTCTATACCCACAGTATAGTTAACATCATGCCTTTATAAGCTCTGTTACAGCTAACATTAGTACATTTCTGTTATAGTTAACAATATTCAGAAATTTAATATGTTGTCCTCATAAATAATTTCATTGTTTTCCTAGTATTCCATTCTGAGTAAACGAAATCTTATTTAGGATAGAAATATATAACAGTTCCCTAGATCAGAATCTTACTGCAAAATCTTTCTTATTTCTCAAGTATACTTAAAGAATTTTAGGTTCGTTTATACAGTTATCTTATGTATAGTTATGTCATATGTTTTTTTTTTTAGAACAGGAACCTTAACTGTTTTTCTAAATTTTTCTTCAGACTTCTATCTAAAAATGGTAGGTTCCTTTGATATATTAATTGTCTCTCTATCCACTCTTTCTGAGTTTCTGTTCTACTTTTAATGAAATACTATATATATTTTTCTATACTGTATAGAGTTTCCCACATCATCTCTGCATTCTAAATCTTAGTACAAAATACTAACCCATGATACGTATTCTTTGGTAATGGTGACAATACTTTTACTCCTCAGTTTGTAAAGTAGTATACATCAGAGTTTATATTGAAATATGATGAATTTATGATTTCCAATAGTTTTGTTTTGAGATTCTAATCTCATAATAGACTCGTAAAATTATTTAAATATAATAAAAGGATTTACTGTTTAGAATCCTAACCCCAGATTTAAGTCTATTTCCAGATTTAGACATTCTGTGTGTTGGAGAAAACCCGATAATTACTCTAACTAGTTTCACCCAACCATAGAGTTCTATCTCTGTAACTCATCCCTGAGCCGAGACCTTAGCTCCTAGTGATAGACAACCCTTTGTCAACCTTGGAGCAACTTATTTAAGCTGTTCTTTCCCAACCATGTTTCCAATTTCTGCATCCATAAATTTCAAGATGGTTTCTTCTAGTTTTTCCTAGGCTTTCCCTCATTGAGGTACTTTAAAGCTGTATTTTCTTCTTTTACAATTTTTTCTTCCTCTTCCCAATTACTTTTCTCTTAATTGGGGAATTTATATTTTTATCTCCAAATCTAATTTTTTTAATATTCATTCTAAGGATTTCTAGAAGCTGTGGGAAAGTCTCACCACCTTATCCACATCCTCATGGATTTAGGTTTCAGATCTCAATTCTCAATCTATTCATTGCACACATAACTTTTCCATTTATTTTTATTAATTAAAAATAAAATAAATCCACATAATAGTTCTTCATTGGGGTCCACTTCCCCTTTGGAATTATTCAATTGTCAACTAAAAAGCATAGAAACTTAGGGTATTACATCGAAAAACAACTTTACATAATTTGTACCAATCCATTTTCAATGAAATTATAGATACACGACAAACCCCTAGAGGTTCGATACTGAATAAAAAAAATATCGAAACCAAACTGTGAGATTTTAAGTACAGAGTGGATAGTCCAAGTAAGAAATCGTATATTAACAAAGATCTAAAAATAAATTCCTTCAGAAGTTCCACTAGTACCTGGAAGGAAGAAAGCCGTGTCAAAAGTCAAGAGAGGGCTTTTAAAATAGAAGAGTTATGTTTTCAAGCAAGGAAGCTGAGAGATACTTGGATTACAAAGAAAGTGAGAATGAGGAGAAGTGTAAGTCGTGGAAAACACAAAAGAAATGAGAGTTTATACATAGTAGATAGTTGAGAACGAAGATTTACCTGTTAAAATTATAAGGGGTTGACCTTGAAGAACTGAGGTAGGAATAAAATGAATGGATTAAGGACTTCAACAAACCATTGACATCATAGCTAACCCGGAAAACAAAATAAAGGAAACTAGAAGTTACCTCATCCAACCACAGCATTGTATGAGAAGTTGTGTCCAAATCGAGAGAAGCGGAATGAACTGGTGTTGAAGAACCCCATTCAACTTTAGAAAATGAAAATTACATCTCAAAACTAGAGGAGAAAAATGAAATCAAATGAGGGCTCCTGTCATGCAAAATATTGGCACAAATTTCTCGGTTATGAACACAAAGGAGCGAAGAAAATATTTAAATTTGTTACCTGCATAAAAGAAAGAACCTGAAGCATCCCATCACCTAAAGGTCGAGGAGTGGAGGCAATGTTAGCTACACTTTTTAGGCCAAATACCCAGTGTACAACTCCGACGGAGGAACAAAGGAAAATTGCAGAGAAGGAGCAGCACAAATGGAAAAGGTAGTTAGGATTCAAGGGTAAGGGTAATACCCTAACCCTCCTTATCTAGATCAATTTCGTTGATCAACATTCACGCACGGTGGAGGTCACTCTAGATGTTAAGCTAATAGGAGACAACAAACTCGAGACCAAGGCAGCAGACAACTATGTCATGGAAACTATGTGACATAGTTTACGAACATTTGTATAATTATTTTTTTTGTACAGGAAGAAGATTAATTAAATTTGAGTTTTTGTACATAGTATGAAACATAATAAATATAAAAATTATGTGTTTTGAGTTGTATTATGAATTAAATCACAATTGTAATGATCCTTATTTCCAATTTGATAACCCTAAAGGAAAATTATATCTAGAATGGTGTGAAACCAGTTCCAAAAATAGAAGAAAAGAGATAGGAACGCCTTAGAAATAAGCCACTTCAAGGGGGCAACCTCCAATACATTACATGAATGACCAATTCTTGGATGATAAAAATGACAAAACCTCCTTTCTATATATAGGAGTCGATGGGGCCACAATGTAATCCTAGCCGACCTAACAATAACAATGTAAGGGCACAATAATAAAAATATGGGGGTTACAGGGGTACAAAAATAACAATAAGGTGGGCTACACTAACATAAAGGGACTAAAATATTAATATAGGGACTTAACATGCCCCTCTCCTTCAAAAAATTTTTGTCCTCAACACTTGATCATTTCTTGATGCTTTTCTATAAAATTCTCAACCTCCCATGTGGAATCTTCTACAGCAAGGTTCTTCCACCTGCTGAGATACTCTGAAATTGATCGTACTTTTCAAGTTCTTGTTTTTGTGATTGATTCAGAGCTTCATTCAATGTGATGTTGATCTTCCTATTGTTTCATTAGATTATGCACCAAAGTTAGTTTATCCTTTGAGAGTTGGAGAACTTATTTTTGATGCTTGATGTGATCTTCCACTAATTTATCATCCATATTAGCTATTATTTGATCCTTCAAACCATCCAACATAGCCTCCATTTCTAATTTTAAACCATCTATGTCATCTTCAGTTGCTCTTCATAAGATCGAAATTTGTTGCACTTGGTACTGTAATTTTGATATCGCATGTTGTAGTTCTTCCTCTTCATGTGTCATAGTATAGCGTTTTGAGGGCTTAATGAGTATGGAATTTTTTTTTGGAGGCATTATAGAACCCAATACTGAAAAAAATTCTAAAATATTCCCTTGGAATCATTTCAAACTGTTTTTTCAAAAAAACGTTATGCAATTTTAAAAACCAAATACACACCTTTTTCTTTCTTTTGAGGAGCTTAATATTTAAACTGAATTATCTATGTGATGTCAGATCCTCAATATCTGAAATTTATCCCTGACTTAGCCCTCTGAATTTTCTTTCAAATGCCACAGGTATGACCTGATTTGGATTCTTCAAGGAAAAGTTATGTCCAATCTCCCACAATGACCTAATTATGGACTAGTTCAGTAGAGCAAACTTGTATGACTTTCCACGTGTCACTGTTTACTCCTTTGGATATGAAATTGATAGATAGGAAACTAAAGTCTGTGTACTTCCAACCACGTTTTACAAAATTCCAATCCGATGCTGAGAGACATAGTTATGAAGATTTTCCCATGATTACCTATTTGGGATGAAATTCAGGATCCTGAAAAAGACCAAAGTTCCACAGGTCATATCTCCGAAACTATTAAGAACCAAGCTCTAAAATTTTGCAACAATGTGCCTTCGAATTTCATTTTTGCGCTCTAAAAATTTTAGCTTATGAACCTTCATAAAAAAACATTATAGCGAAAATTCCGCGATGACCTTTTTAAGTGAAATTTAGGAGCCTCCAAAAATCCCTAACTTCATAGATCATATCTCTGAAAATATTGTGAACCAAACTCTAAAATTTTGTGAAGATTTTCCTCCAGATTTCGGCCTCACACTCTAAAAATTTCAGCTTCTAAACCTTCATAGGAAAAAATTTATAGAGAAAATTCCACGATGACCTGTTTGGAGCAGCGAAACCCTAGAATCCACACCTCTGATACCAAATGTTGGGAAAGCAGCTCCAAAAATAGAAGAAAAGAGATATAAACACCTTAGAAATAAGCCACTTTGAGGGGGCAACCTCCAATGCATTACATGAATGAACAATCCTTGGATGATACAAATGAAAAAACTTCCTTTCTATATATAGGAGTCCATGGGGCCAGAATGTAATCCTAGTGGGGCCACTATGTAATCCTAGCCGACCTAACAATAATAATTTAAGGGCACAGTAATAAAAATATGGGGGTTATAGGGGTAAAACCATAAAAATAAGGGGGGATACACTAACATAATAAGGGACTACACTATTAAAATAGGGACTTAACAATGTTGGAAAACCAGCTCCAAAAATATAAGAAAAGAGATATCAACGCCCTAGAAATAAGCCACTTAGAGGGGGAAACCTCCAATAAATTACATGAATGAATAATTCTTGAATGACACAAATGACAAAACCTCCTTTCTATATATAGGATTCCATAGGGCCACAATGTAATCCTAGTGGGGCCACAATGTAATCCTAGCAGACCTAACAATAATAATCTAAGGGCACAATAATAAAAATATGGGCGTTATAGGGGTACAAATATAACAATAAAGGGGGATACACTAAAATAATAAGGGACTACACTATTAATATAGGGACTTAACATTCCCCTCTCCTTCAAACAAGTGTTGTCCTCAACGCTTGACTATTTCTTGATGTTTCTGTATAGAATTCTCATCCTCCCATGTGGAATCTTCTACAAGAAATTTCTTCCACTTGTTGAGATACTCTGAAATTGATCGTACTTGTCGATTTATTGTTTATGTGACTTCTTCATAACTTCTTTCGATGTGATGTTGATCTTCTTGTTGTTTCATTAGATTTTGCACCAAAGTTAGGTTATCCTTTGAGAGTTGGAGAACTTGTTGTTGATGCTCGATGTGATATTTCACCAATTTATCATCCATATTAACTATTATTTGATCCTTCAAACCATCCAACATAGCCTCCATTATGCTTTTAAACCATCTATGTCATCTTCGGTTGCTCTTCATAAGATCGAAATTTGTTGCACTTGGTACTGTAATTTTGATATCTCATACTGCAATTCTTACTCTTCATGCGTCATAGTATAGCTTTTCGAGGGCTTAATGGGTGTGGAATTATTTTTTGGAGGAATTATGGAACCCAATACTAATAAAAATTCTAAAATATGCACTTCAAATCACTTCAAACTTTTTTTTCAAAAAAACGTTATGCAATTTTAAAAACCAAATACACACCTTTTACTTGCTTTTGAGGAGCTTGATATTGAAATTAACTTGTTTCTATACTTGCAAATCCTCAATATCTGAAATTCAGCCCTATAGTATTCCTCTAAAGCTTCTTTCAAATTCCACAGGTTTGACTTGATTTGGATTCTTCAAGACAAAGTTATGTCCAATCTCCCACAATGACATAATTATGGACTAGTTCAGTAGAGCGAACTTGTACGACTTGCCACGTGTCACTGTTTGATCCATTGGCTCTAAAATTTATAGACAAGAAACTATAGTCCGTGCACTTCTAGTCACGTTTTACATAATTCCAATCCGATGCTCAGAGAGATATTTATGAACATTTTCCCATGATTACCTCTTTGAGATTAAATTCGGGAGCCTACAAAATACCTAACTTCCACAGATCATATCTCTGAAAATATTGCGAACCAAGCTCTAAAATTTTTTGAAGATGTTCCTTCAGATTTTAGCTTCGTTCTCTAAAAATTTCAGCTTCTGGACCTTCATAGAAAGAACGTTATAGAAAAAATTTCGCGATGACCTTTTTAAGTGAAATTTGGGGGCCTGCAAAAATCCCTAACTTCCACATATCATATCTCCGAAAATATTGCGAACCAAGCTCTGAAACATTTCAGCTTTTGAACCTTCGTAGAAACAAATCTATTGAGAAAATTCCACGATGACCTGTTTGGAGCAGTGAAACCCTAGAATCTAAAGCTCTAATACCAAATGTTGTGAAACCAGCTCCAAAAATAGAAGAAAATAGATATCAACGCCTTAGAAATAAGCCATTTTGAGGGGGCAACCTCTAATACATTACATGAATGAATAATTCTTGGATGATACAGATGACAAAACCTCATTTATATATATAGGAGTCCATGGGGCCATAATGTAATCCTAGCCAACCTAACAATAATAATATAAGGGCGCAATAATAAAAAGATGGGGGTTACAAGGGTATAACAATAACAATAAGGGGGGCTATAATAACATAATAAGGGACTACACTATTAATATAGGGACTTAATAGTCGAGCTAATATGAGACAATACACTCGAGACCAAGGTGGATAGCTATGTCACAGAAACTATGTGACATAGTTTATGGACATTTGTATAATTATTTTTTTTGTACAGGAAGAGGATTAATTAAATCTGAGTTTTTGTACATAGTACCAAACATAACAAGTATAAAAATTATGTGTTCTGATTTGTATTATGAATTAAACCATAATCCTAATAAACCTTATTTCCAATTTGATACCCTGATGGAAAATTATATGTAGAATCCCAAGGAGTGAATAAAGTAAAAAAAATATATTTTTTTATAGTTGGTACATGTCAAATATTTTGAGGTATGTATTGATGTTTCCATGCAATGTAAATATAGTTAATTTTTTTTATGGCAAGATGTTACACATTGAGTTTTGGTTCTAGATCAAACAATCAGAGAAAATAATATACACTTCTTCAATGGTTTTCTCTAGCCTATGCTTGCAATTAATCTAATCTAATTATTATTAGAAATTCTAAGATTATCAATCATCTTTTTGTTTTTTGTACCCCTATATGAAACATTAAATTGACCAAAATAAATAAATAAATAAAATTAAAAACCTTCTATCCAATTTTCTCCACTCTTTCAAATTGGTCATGTTCTAACACAAAACAATTGTGCAAGAGTCCAAATGACCAACAAGAAATTTAGCCTAACCTTAGATATACTATACATAAGTACAAAAGAGAACTTATCTCCTAATCCATAATGAATATAACCTCGGAGACAATATAGATAAGTACAAAAGAGAACTTATCTGCTAATCCATAATGCATATATGTTCAAAATTAATAATTAAAAATGTTCAAATCCAAAAGTACCAAGTGGCAGTATCTATTACCTATGTTCATGCAATTAAGCTTACTTGAGTAGGTCATATGTTTTTGGTTTTTTTCCAAGAATGTATTCAAATTGGAATGTTGTAAATGTTACTTATGGTGTGGATTTAATCTTATTTGAAGTTGTCTAATAGATCAGAGATATTTCTCTATCTTTTTCAATATAGATATGATGGGTACACAATTGTGTGTTGATGCCCTTCCTATGAGAGTATTCCTACGCAAAGTCTTTTTATATTTTTGAAGAATTTAAATCAACATTTCACAATGAAGGTCATTAATATTGACGTTAATATTAGCGTTTTTTGAAGTTCAATATTAAGATTGTTGTTATTTTCAAATATTTTTGCACTGATATTTTATTCTTAATCTGAAATATTTTTGCAGTGATATTTTGTTTTTAATCTTTAAAGGAAGGAAATTACATATTTACCATCACATACTTCCCACCATAATTTAAGAAAATTTATGTCCTCTACACTTATTATGAGTAAAACTATAAATGTAGAATTACTAGTGGTTACTATCTACCAAAATTTATGCAAGTCTATATGCCTAACCAAGCCATTAATTTTTCCACTATTAATTTAGCTAACATTGACCAATATAGGTTATAATTATTTACTCATTTTTTCCATAACGTAATTTTTAACCTTAGTGCTAAGTTTCTTGCACAATATAATCCCACGTAAATAATTGAATCACATATTTTATGCCATAAATTATGTATAGTTGCAATTTACTTATATATTTGCAATATTCATGAATGATTTTTAGATATTTGTGTAGTATTTCTTATTCTTAAGAGTTTTATGAAACCATCCAAAAATATAATCATTTCTCATAGTAAATAACATATTTACCATCAATTACTTCCCATCATAATTTAAGCAAATCTTAGCATAAAATATAGATCAGACTAAAACATCAATAAATATTCTCTCTTATATATTCTTTTAGCATGAAGATGGGTGAAGTGTTCACCTGAAATGTCGGAATCTTCAATCAACACATGATTCCATAAGTTCTAACCTACAATAAATATACTTTTTTTTTGGTAAGTTGTGCCAATCTATTAATTTCAAAAACATAAAAGTACATAGTTTACAGGCAGGATTGGTAAGTTGTGCTTAACCAATCCCTGCGTTTGTTACATTGTTTCTGGGTTGTCGCAGGGGAGGGGGCTAGCCTAGACAAAAATTGTGAGCAAGAATTACTTTGTGCGCAGTAGCGCTGATACACTTAGGAGCATAGGAGTAGGACATGATAGTAAATCCCTGCGGGCACAGATGAAAAAAACAAAATAACACTGAACAACTACGCATACATTATTCATCCTCATCATCACTGCGGTGGGGAGTCTCCTCGAAGATGGGACAGGCAGGGGCCTGTGCGACAGCCGCTTCCACTACATATTCCACTTCAGCAGCAGTACGTTTAAGGAGATTTGAAGGAGCGCAGAGGATGGGGGAGTCTGGATCTACTCCTTAAGCAACCTTCGTCCCAATGCCATCGGAATCCATGATCCAAATATCTGTGTCTTCATCATCCTGCGCAGGACTATTTGGGGGAGCCAGAACGCTTTGTGGAGAGGGAGCTCTGGGGGTGGAGGTGGACCTCCTCACGCCACGACAGCCCCTTTGTGTAGGGCTCCTGGAGGAGTCTGCTTGCTGCTTGGGAACTGAATGATGGCTAATTGGGGAGTTTGACGAGGATCCTTTAACCCATTCGAGGCGGTTTTCCTCACCCCGATGATAGCGGTCCAGAAGAGACCCTCGTTGTCCACCATCAATTGTGTGTTGACGTAGCCTGGGTGCCATTGCACACTTGGGAGGGGTGCCAGGTGATACACAAGGGCAGGAGAAGCTGCAGAGGCTAGGGTCAGGTGCATAGGATGCAATTGACCAGGCAGAGGGGGGTTGCGCAACTCCACTCCAGTACTTATACTTCGCAGCTTATTGGAGTTAGCGAGCATCCATATCAGAAGAGATAAATGCAGCAAAGAGTAGATGAGGGAGGGAAGGAGATGATATTGGGAGGATATATAGGATTACGTATGAGGAATGTCAGAGAGGCAATGAGTGATCCTCGCATGGTTCTGCGTGTGGAGCTCAAGTAGTTGATCAAGCACAGAGGGGTAGGCTTGGATGCATTGCTGATTATGTATCATGGTAATTAATCGAGGTAACGGTGAGGTGATAGTCAGGGTCAAGTGACACTAGGCCTATGTGATCTGCGTGATCTATGTTTTTGCAAGGATCGTGTGAGGCGCTAGTAGTGATTAGATCCGCTGCAGGTGGGAATTTCATTGGAGATCACCGCAGTCAGCGTGAGTTTGTTGTTCACCCATGTCAAGCGTGTCACCCGCATCCGGGATACAATAAATATACTTACTACTAGTTACTTCCCATGATTATTTATGTTTTTCTCAACACTTATATAGGAGAAAAATTATAAATGTACAGACTTACTAGTTACCCACCAAAATTTATGGAAGTTACTGTAATCAATTTAAGCACTTGACATCTAAAATTATTGCTTATTTCCAAGGCAAGACCATATAATTCCATTTACTTGTTGACTCGTATTAATTTAGCATTGACAAATATGAATGATAATTTGTTATACAATTTTACTAAGAGCATAATTTCTAACTTGAATGGCAGGAATAAACTTCCCTAGAACACTTCTTTAATATAATATTTATTTTCACCTTATTTTAAGTTATAATTTGTTATGCAATTTTACCCAAAGTTGAGTAGCAAAATTAAAGTGCCCTACAATACTTGTTTACATATACAAGTAAGCATGCTTATTTTATTTTGGAAAAAATTAATTTAGTTATCAATAATTATCACTTGAATGATATAGATTTAATATCTAAAAAATATTTTAGAATATTCTTCCTAATATACCCAAAAAAAAAAACAACTAAAATTTAATTGTCTTATTAATTATAGATTTTTTAAATGTATAATATTAATAAAACAAGTTATTATCTCATAAAATTTTAACAAAATCTATTTATAACTTAAAATTTTCCATAAAATAAATTTACATAAACCATTTAATTTATATAATATTACCGTTTTTAAAATGATAAATGCTATCCAAGGTATCCTATAAATCAAAATAAATTGTTCCTCCAAGAAATTAAAATTAACCGTTGAATATGAGGGAGAAGTGGTGGCGTCAGAGGTAGAGGCCATCCATGGGGAATAGTCCCCCCCACGTGCACTCAGAGGGAGAGGCCGTTGAATATGAGGGAGAAGTGGTGGCGTCAGAGAGAAGCTATCCATGGGGAAAAGCTATCCATGGGGAATAGTCCCCCACGTGCACGCAGAGGGAGAGGCTATTACGTACGGATGAGGGCGGACCCTTTCACGTAGAAAGGGCATTAATAACCTAAGTCACATGCTTCCTTTGAAATCAAATATCGCACTCTAAATTTTGAATGTGCTCCATAAAATTTCAATGCATGTGGCATTAATAACATAACCTACCTGCTTTCTTTGAAATCAAATATCGCACTCTAACTTTTGAATGTGCTACATAAAATTTCAATGCATGTTAATATTGTCGACAATTTTATTTGAAGAAATGTGTACTTAGGCCGCATTTTCATCCAGAATTCGGCAATGATTTTCAGAAAATTTGATAAAAATTTGCCCAGAATTTTGTTTACAGTTGCTAAACTTTAATATTTTAAGTGTCCTAAAGGTTTTTGATACTGCTGAATCCATTTCCATCATCAAAAATGGATTCTAAACACTCCAAGCACCTAATTTTTCGAGTTTTAATTGACCGAATTCCCACAATTTTGAACTGGATAGACAACTTCTTGAAGAAATAAGGTTTGTGCTGAGTTTCGCGACCTCCGAAAGATTTGGAGTCTGTCACTGGATGCCACCTATCAACCACTATGATTGTACAGTAAGTAGTTGTTACTCTTCGCTTCCCATTTGTTTATAAAAAATTGAGTAGAAACATAGTGTTTCTATTGAACTTTTAAAAATTGTAGGGTGTAGACTGCATATGCAGCGCAGTTCATGTTTTGCAATAAATATTTTCATATATTTAAATCAATACATGAATAAATTCTTCTAAAATTTATGGGAGAGAAACTCAGATCGAATCACCACGTTACAATATGGAGTGGTGAAAGATAGTTATATTGAAGGGAAGATATATAGGTTTTATTTACATTATAATAGATTTATTTTGGATACAAATTTAATTTAATATGAGTTAGGGGAGATCAAATTTCTTTAAGTGCAAACTTTTTTAGAGTGTAAAATATAATGCTTTATTTTTCATTTTTTAAAGTGTATTTTTGAATGTTAAATAGAGTATATATAAAACCAACTAAACATTTTAAACATAATTTTTTTCTTTTTTTCATGATATATACCATAATTACCAAGTTCTAATTTGAATTCAATATGATTTCATAAAAATTTGGATAAAAAAAATTCAATTCACAAAAAATTCACGAGTATACATCTTAAACATTCAAATATATATAGTTTTTTCACTTAACGCAAATATATTATGTTTATTTTCTTCTCATTTATTTCGAAATTTAAATAAATTTTAATAATTTTGATCATTATAAACAATTTTAAAACTACAATTTATTAACTAAAACCACAACCACACTCATATGTTATCTTCAAAATCTATGTTCTTTTCATAACTCTAAACTAAATCTCTCTCATCTTTTGTAAAATCCTTTTATAATTAATATGTATTTAAAACTTAAATATTCAAAACTCAAAACTACATCCTTCTTGATATCTTATCTAAAATCTTTTTTAATATATAAGAATATATATAAAATAACTAAAACTCAAAACAGAATTCTTCTTTAATTTAAAATTTTATCTTTTTCGAAATAACACAGATATAAAAAAACAAATATTCAAAACTTATTTCTTTTCACATAAATATATATAAAAAATCAACTTCAATATCCATTAAAGAAACACTAAAATTGGAAAATTTCTAGGGTCACAATTAGTTTCCATTTCACTTGCTAGTTTCCAATTATTTTTTAGGCTCTCAATTAGTTTACATTTCCATTAACAATTCTCTTTCACAAATTATAAATCATGAATTTTTATAGAATTATTCTATACTAATCCAACTTTTCTTATATTAAGACTAATTTGGTAGCTATGATATACATAACTTTTTTTAAATTATGCATAATGTATATACCCAATTAACATTAAAATATTTTACATAACATATAGACATTTATGATGCAAATTAAAATAGTTTGTTAATATTAACATATTTTTAAAAGTATATGTGAGTATTAATTAGTATTAACATATTTTATCAATCATAAAATTATAAGATTTAAACATGTTACTCAAACATCTTTTTTACTTTTAATTATAAAAAACATTATTTTTCTATTTAAAACCTAGTTTTTAATTTAATTTAATTTATTTTAAAGAGGAATGAAGTTACAAACAAACTTACACATTACTTTCATACTAAGCTGTAGAATAAGCCTACTCTAAGCTCAATGAGAAGCTAATATTTTAAACTTTTATTTTTATTTAAAAGTAAAACGAAAGATCGATACACAAATTTATACATCCTTCTTATATTGGATTGTAGAATAAGCATCTCTACTCAATAACACTAACAGAATAAGAATAAAAAAAAAACATAAAAACACATCATCATAAAATTTCTTGTGTTTATGGCTGGACTGGTTCCCATAGCAGCATAGGATCAATGTCATCATTTAAAGCATTCCGGATTGTGCAAGTGTCTTCACTCTCCTGCAGTAGGGCATCGTGAAATTGTGGCATCAAAGTTTCATGATAGTTTGTAACTAGGCTTAACAGATTAGCATGTTGCATACTAATGTTAGCAAGCTGTTCTTGGGTGGAATCCAATTGGAATTGCAGCTGTGCCAATTTTTTGCGGAGATCATTAATTACACCTACACAGCCATGGACAGGATCTTGAAGTCTTTGAGTTGCTTCGTACACCATGCTGCTTACTGCATCACCTCTTTGCTCGGCTGGAAGATCCTGTAACATTGTAATCCAGGACCACATCGTTAATCCATCATAAAAAAATCTGGTGATTGTGGTCTCGCTGCAAGCAGCACTGAGAATATATTAACGTCCAAATTGGGTTTAAAATCTTTTAGTAAAAGTTAAAAAGCATTTCAATTTTTATTTATATTAACGTGCTAGTAAGGGTGTAAATATGTTTGCTCATGGAGGCCATGAACATCTTTTGATTGTAGTTTTTGCACATATTTTGAAATTTGATAAAGAAAAGGGAACATCTTTATGTCAATAGAAAATTTCGAAAATATTTTGAAATTTAATAAAGAAAAGCAAAATCCAGCAACTAAGTTGACTTGGTCGATATCGCAATCCAAAATTCAACACTCATGAGGGAAAAATCTCATAACCAAGCATAATCACCCCTGAACTAATCATAGTTATATCACTCTCCTGTAAATAAATTCTTCGTAAATTACAAATATCTAGCCAAATGGACAACTGGAAGTGCCTGTAAATAATAATTTCTCAAAAAAACAATAGTGGAAGTGGAAAAACTTAATGGATGTTTTGAATCATACTAAGATCATCTCATAACAACAATAATTTTCATTTCGACTACCCTGCCTCTGCTCTCCCTATGCTGCAAGTAATGGAGCTTACCCTTAGTATTTTAATGACATGACCATTTCCAAACACTGTGTGTACCAACAGGAACTTTTGGGGATCGCCCACCGGGAAATATGGGGCGAGCACGCATTGATCTGAACATTTCTTTTTGTTAAACTTGCAAGCACCGCATTGAAATGAGGACGGCGCCTTTCGCTTGCGAGCAGTGCTATTGATCATCTGCAAAACAATTTCATAACAAAATGTTTTCCGGGTATTCTTTTCCCTCAGAAAAAGTACACCAGCAATACTTCTAGTGTTTCTTACCTTTCCGTTAGTGAGTGCACTCCCAAATTTGTGTAACATGATGGAATCAATTTTACGCAAACAAACTCTGAGGACCGTGTTATTTATAGGGGAAAAGGGAATGTATATTCGAGGTAGTGACAAGTTGTAGGCAATTATGTCTGAAAACCGTGTGAAAATGGAAAGTATCTTCGAGGTGGCTACAAGGATATAAACAAGAATAGGCCTCTGGCCTACATGCAACATGGTACATCTTTTTGTCGTTTCTAATAATTAGGTGAATTTTCTTACATACACCTTAAGGTATTGCTCAAGTTTATTTCGTCCTTTATTGTTGGGGTTACGAATCAGATTGGTTTATTTTGATCACTCTCTTGAGATGCAGATTCCTCTAACCTCTCGATTCTTTGCCATTTATGTATATAATAAACTATACATAAAATTTAAAATAATTTTAATTGTAAAAAAGAATTATGAATTTTTTTGTCAAGGTTCTATTTATTTTTTAAGTACATTTTAAGTAAAATAAAGGTGGTTTTACCCCGACCAAGTTTGTTGACCACCACATGCAACATGTGACAAAAAAACTAAAAAGAATCTAAAAGCATCATCCATAACCTAGAAGGTCAAAGGCACTAGAAAACATATAACACAAAGAGAACCCCTGTAATTATGTTAATCATCAGACATAATTGAGGCTTAGCTGTCTTAGGTTGTTCGAAGAGGAGGCAGAGGGCGAAAAGAGCATTGGACATGCTATTCAAAGTGAGTCATCCACAACTCAGCGTCTCCACATTCTCAGTTAACACGTTTTGCCCTTGTCGGACCACGTCAACTCATTCTGGAACATGGTACTTAAAGTAGTGCATTTTTTTCAAACTAGCTATGAGTTCAGCATGTTCCTCCGAGCGGATTCGATCTAATGTTTCGAACCTATCCACCAGGGATTGAATCAACTCTCTACAATTCTCCAAACAACATTGAGGAATTTTTTCCTAACCAAGCACCACACGTCCTGCACACCCTTGTCAGTCTATGCCACAACGACGCCTTGCCCTGCCCCTCTGCTAAGGTTGCAGTGTGCACCACCCATTCACCGAGCCACCACGACCTCGACCACCACGCAAACTGGACACCATCAACCTCGAGTACCCTATCGTCTTGCATCTTCGACGAGCCTCTGAAGCCTCCAGTTCCATTTACATTGCCTGTAGTTGAACTTCTCGGTCCCCTCTGCTAGCTGAGCTGGACTTTGCTGGGAAGGAGGACCTTCCTCGATGCGGAACTGGGCGCACTCTTACAAGACAAACGACGTCTTGAAAAAATCAATTGGGAGGGATGTAGACAGGACCGACATCCTCCAAGGCTCCCCCTTCCCTCACCAGCAAGACTCCTCACACCCAACTCCTCAAATGCTAGCCACCCAGATGGCACTATACACTCATGTCACCCCCCTTGTATCGACATTGAATGACTTCTTGTAGCCCACCTCCCAACAAGTCTCTCCACCATGGTCCCGGCCACAAAGGTCACATATAATTCAAATAATTCAGAAACAAGAAGTGGAGAGGAAAGCCCAATTTTCGAGCACACACTGAGAATAACCCTCCTAAGTACACCAAAACCAAGAAAAAACCTCAACCTCCAAGAGGTGTCATCCTTTCACCCATGAAAACGTAGAATTTCGCACACCAAATAACCAGGTAGCCCAATTACAAACCCAGAAGCCAGAGAGAGAGCACCACCAACAAACCCACCACCACCCGCAAGCACAGAGAATCTGGCATTGCCCTCTCTTCCCTAGAAAGGAGTAATAACACAAAGGAGAAAATTCTCATACACACCAGAACCTCTAAATGGTCGATTCCTCCAGAAACCACACTCCACACACACTTGCAAAGAAACGTTGAATGCCACACCCTGAAAAAGAATGTTACCTGTTTACAAATACAAAATCCAGAGAAAAAGCGCCATCGTAGGGGTCACCACCTATCCCATACAAACTAACGACACTTTCTACTTCGATAAGTTGAATACCGATGACATGCAATGAACCGAAACGAAACACAAATAAATTATCCATCTGCCATGCTTTTCCTCTGATATTTTCCTCCTACGTTGGTCGAGGTAGTGAAAGGTTTCACACGAATGAAATTACTCTCTGCTGTACGCAGGGTGATATGAGAGGATGAGGAGGTAAAGCCACGACCCAATCGCCAAATGTTAACTTTCATTGGCCATGTAGCCCCTAGTTCGTCACGAAAAAAATTATGAAATTTTAAATTACTTAAATTTTTTATTTTTTTAAAATAAGATAATGCAATGCGTAATATGTATTACCTTCACTAAATTATTATTATTTTTATTTTATTTTTATATTTTATATTTTTAATTTTTTTTTTCAAAGTATTATAATAAAAGTATAAAACTATTTTAACATTATTTATTAGAAATCATTAATATCGAACTAGATTTAAATTAAAACCTTAATAATAAAATTCTATTGAAATGAAATTAAATATAATAAAATATAGTTTGATTTGATGGAAATTTAATTTAATTTATTAATTTAGTCAAACTAGTTGTTATGTGACAAATGGCTAGTTGGAGCTTTTGTGTCTATTTAATTTGGTTTTTTGGTTCAGATTTCTCATCTTGCCCTGATGTAGAACCACACTTTCTGGTTCGAAACGCATCGGCAAAAATTCCCTACATGTGATTTTCACCAAAAAAATTTCTTACACAAATATATTAATTTTTTATTATATTTATTTTATGATTAAATAAAATGTTATTGTATTTTTTAATTATTTTTTATTAGGTTTAAAAGTATTTTATAATTTAAAAATTATATATATATAATGTTTTATATAAAATTAATTTATCTCTATATAATGTTTGATATAAAATTTAGGAAGAAATTCAAATATTTTATTTATAATTGATATTGGTTTAATTTGTTATATATATATATATATATATATATATATAACAAATTAAACCAATATCAATTATAAATAAAATATTTGAATTTCTTCCTAAATTTTATATCAAACATTATATAGAGATAAATTAATTAATTATGCACAATTTCTTCACATCTGTCGCAGCACAGTTTCTTTGCATCTGTCGCAGCATAGGTTCTTCACATCTGCCCACAGTTTCACATCTGCAACATATTTAAATACCAAAATCTGTGGTGGTGATCGAAATATTCTCGCTCTCGATACTTTGTGCTCTTCGTATATCTGTGACGTGAACCACATTGAAATATTCTACGGTTTATATATAAACCGAAGTCTCTTAGCAATTGCATCAAGGTTAAGAAAAGAAATATGCCGCAGCATAGGTTCTTTGCATGATCACAACACCCTATGTACAGGTTCTTCACATCTGCTGCAACACAGACCGTGATCCGGCTCTGTCGTGATCTCATCAAACTCCGAGTTATAAACCGTTGAGTTATAGACTCCTTTTTATTGACCACCGCGTTCATAGAGAGTTGAGCTTCTTTGCAGCATCAACTCCTTCTTTTTATAGACAGTCCAGTTTCTTTGCAACATCCGACTCCTGCTTTTTATAGGCAGTCGAGTTTTTGCGTAGCATTGATTCCTGCTTTTTATAGATGGTCTAGTTTCTTTGCACCATCCGACTCCTCCTTTTTATAGGCAGTCGAGTTTCTGCGCAACATTTTCTCTTGGTGGAATTGGCGTAAGAATTGAATACTTTAATAATTTCGTTCCGTTAGTATCTACGGTGAATATTTTGTGGTAAATATCCTCTAGCTCTGCAATGAATATCTCACGACACTGCTGTGAATACTTGCGGTGAATATATTCCGCCCCTGCGGTGAATATTTTTCTGCTCCATCAAACATGGTTCGCATATCTTCCGAACTAGGGGTTCGCAATCTTGGATTACATTCGTAGGTTTACTTCCACGAATTAGCTTTGCGGCCTTATATACCTACGGTTCTTCACCTTTGGGTCTAGTATGGCTCCCAGCTTCGCAAAGATAATTGTCGGCCCAATTTCGTCCACCTCTGAGAGTCAAGCTCCTACCCATATTGTCAGTGAAGGTTGAGCTCCCAGCATGCGGTCGGTGAACTTCTTACCTACCCGGATGGACTGAGGTTTTCAGTGCCTTGATCTGCCAGTTTAATGGCTTTTGGCCATGGCTGACAGCTCTCCACAGTTGGATCTCAGAGGTATGGAAGCCTATCATTTCTAATTAAATTAATATCTACCCCTGTGCTAAGGGTTTCTTTATAGTAGATTTTGAAAACTCTAAAAGCAGACAATGCATTTTAGATTTCGTCCCTTGGTTTTGGGAAAACTAGGGCCTATTCATGAAGCCATGTAACCCATCATTCGATCCCTCAAAAACAGTCATAACCTCAACACCAATTTGGGTCAGATTTCCAAACCTACCTTTGCATCTCTAGAATCTCTCCTCGCTAAAAGCAATTGGAAATGCAATTGGGAAATTTTACTACAGGTGCCCAGAAATAGAGGAATATGTCAGAAGCACCTATGCACACATCTATGTAGAAATGGACTTTAGCGCTGGATTCCCAGCTGAAATAGTCCTAACAAGCAAAGACTATGTATGGAACCAAAAAATTGACTATGAAAGTGACCTCTTCAGATGTCGATCCTGCTTTGAGACAGGCCATCTAACCAAAAATTACCCAAAAGTTTCCTAGAAAAATTCTGCTAGAAAGAATCACCATAGATCTACATGGTGGGAAGGACCTACGCACAGAACGCACAAAGGAACATTACACTATGTAAAGGAAGAATAATCTAGGAGAATAATCTCCAGGGAAAATTGAATCACAAGAAATGGAGGCAAAACAACCCTCAGAATGGCAGGGGGAAAGCCTCACCCAACAACAAAAAAAAGAACTCAACATCCCCTCAAGCATCAAGAATTATGAGGATTCGAATACCGCACAAAATAAATCTTCATTTAGCAGCAAAGCAGATCTCCCAGATCCCGAAGATAAGGCACCTGTGTCCCAAGAACCAGAAGAGATGAAGGAGGTGCAAGATAAAGGAAGTTGGAAGACCGTAGAGAAGAAAAAGAAAGCTACAACACCAATCTTGCCAAGAAAGATGAGAAGTGAGACAATTAAGAACTAAGAAAATTATAGGTTTGATAGACCAAAGTTTGTTCTCAGTGGACATTAACCGTCATCATCATCATCAATAATAATAAATTTTAGTATAACAAATAATATGTAAAAATAATATTATTGATATTATACAGGGTGTAATTCAATTTATATATATATATTACAAAAATATTTTATTTTCAGTTATAAATAACATTTTTTTTAATCAATTTTATATAGAGAAAAATAAATACATTTAAATTAAATACATTTTTATAATTTTTTATTTCAATAATAGAAAATGTTTAATACAAATTATAAATCAAATATTTCAACATGTGACTAGAAAATTTTAAGATGAATATGAAGATGATGGTGGTGGTGGTGGTGGTGGCGATGGTGGTGGTGGCTAACGTCCATCAAGACCAAACTTTGGTATATCGGACCTAAAGAAACAAATTATTTAGTATGTTTTAAAATTCTATTCCTATGCTTAAAGAGCCTAGAGAGAAGTGTCATGAGCTCCCTATAATTTTGGCATGCTAAAAGGCTAGGATGGTTGGTATTGCAACAAATATTATGAAACTGAGATCTAATGTGGGTGTATGCAGGGCACTCTAAGAGGAAGTGATTTTCATCCTCAATGTTCATATTCTCATAGAGACAGCATATGCTTTCCACCCATCGTGTTTTAGGAACTAACCAACAATCTGTTTCACTATGGAGCTCATGAGAGTTCGTGCTTATCTTGGATATATTAATTTTTTTCTTTGAGCTAGTTAAAAAAGAGAGATACTTTTGATCTTCTAGAATAGGATTGACAACCTCCTTGTAATATCTTAATTTTTTTTTGGCCTCTAAATCTTTCTCACACCACATTTTCTCTTTAAACTTAAAAGTAACAATATTTTTAATGTTATTAATATTTTGCAATGCAACATTTTCGTCGATCTCCCAATGGTTTAACCCGACCCTCGTGTCTTTATACCAACCTCATTTGAGCCTTAAGTGGATTTGGGTGGAATTTAAAGCTAGCTTAAGAAGTATAAGGTCTCCCATGTTACTGATTTTGTGCTTATACAATAGGAGCCTAGTCATAGCTACATTCTCGATAGGCGAAGGACCCACCTCTATAAGGAGAATGGGATAGGGTGTACTTATTTTAATTTTAAGGTTACAGGTTATAAAACGCTTCTAGATTTGCTCGATCTTTCTCCAGGATTCTCTAGATATGTTGCAACCCCAAACCTCACTTCCATACAAGATAACAGGAGTGAATAAAATTTCAAAGATTGGCTTCTTTTTATCCCACATCACAAGGTTTGCTGCTTTACAATTATTTTCAAGACCAAAATAATCTTTCCAACCTCCATTAATCATTTTCTCAATCCTATAGTTCCAATTGAGCTTGTGATGAATATGAGTTCCTAGGTACTTGTAAGAAGACACTTCCTCCAAGTTGCTATTTTCATACACAAAGTTAGCATATGTGTCCTTCTTGGATTTGATAATCATAAATTTTGTTGTCACTGTTAACACTCATACCCATGGTAGAGCAGAAATTCTTGAGAAGTCTTAGTTCTTATCAAGATCAAATGGGAACCTTGCCATAAGAATAATATCGCCAGCATAGAGAAGAATGATGATGACTATTCCAGCTAAGATTGTGCCATTACACTCTGCTTCCTCTAAACAACCTTCTAGCTTATCGACGTAAATTTCAAATAAGGTAGGGGAGAGGGGGAAAACTTGTTTAACTCCGATATTACACTTAATGTCTTTCGACCACCCCTCATTTCACTTGAACTTGACAATTATTTCTCGTATAACCTTATAGTGGCAACTCTCAACTTGAAAGGAACCTTTACCTCTTCTAATATACTCCATAGGTTATTTCTAAGTACCGTATCGAAAGCCTTAGGCTAAAGTCCACAAAGCAACAGAAGAAATTGGATTTATCATTCCGCCATTCCTCCACAATGATCCTGAGAGTAACGAGGTGATTCGTTGTTGCGTGCTACTTTCTAAATCCCGCTTGGCCTTTAGCTCGCTTACCTTCACTTTCAAACCATATAGTCATTGCCTTTTCCAAAATAATACTGTATATTCTTTCTAATTAAAAGTATTATACAATTTTTCAATTCCTTCAATATTTAAATGTAATTGATATGTAACATTTTAAAAATATTTTTTTTTTGCAATTAAAATAATTTATTAATATGTTATTCAAAACAAGCATAAATTTATTTTAATTCTAGATCTACAAAGAACAAAAAAAATAATCAAATCTCTTAAATTCCAAACATTTTTCAAATTTTACACTAAAAAGAAATTTACATAAAAAAAATTATTTTAATAATTTAATAAATATAAAATTAAAATAAATTTTATACAAATTTTAAAATATATTAAAATGGTTTGATTAGAAGTCTTAACAATTTAATTATCTTAAAATATTAAAAAAATTCGAACGCAAAATTTTATATAAAATTAAAAATGTTCATATTTTTATTATTTAAACAAATTCCTTCATTATTTAATCGTTTCGCAGTCCACCATGAATCTCCTCTAGAATTCAGATACCAAACATCCAAAAAGACATGTTTCGAAATCTACGAGATTCAAACTTTAAGAATATGAGACGTGCACGATGTTGTGTTCAATTAATTACATACAGATTCCTTGCATATCATAGCGTTGTATAATGCATGTGAAGAAAAACGTGGCGTACTCTCCTAATCGGGTTGGGATGAGTGGTCAGCGCTCCTGCAGTTGTACGAGGGCTGGTATCCCTTCACGTCGTTGGAATTTGGATTTTTTCTTTATTTGATAATTATTATTATTTTTATTTTTATGTTTTGGATTTGGATTTTAATACTCTTTATCAAAAATGTTATCTTTAAAATTTTGTAATGTATAAAAAATTTTCAATAACACAATGATGTTAAAAAATTTCAACTATTAATTATACTTGAAAAACAAAATGACTATAACATATAAATGACTTATTTCTTTACAATGATAACATATTTTTTAAATTAAGATTAAAATTAATTGTCAAAAAATAAAAGTATTTGATTGTAAATCTTATTCTAAAAAAATTATATAGTGCGTCAATAGAAAGAGAATGGGCTCTACTTTGGAAATCTTGTTATAATTTTCAACTTAAAACAAATTAGAAGAATGACTAGTTAATTTTAAACTAAAATTTGATTTAATGTAGAGTGGAGGAGAAACAAAATAGCTCTACATCTTAGAATGATTTTTTGTGAGTTGGCTTCGGTAAAGAATGATACTCGTTGATTTTTAACTAAAATATGCCATAAGGTAGAGTATAATATTTACATTATATAATGATTTGTTGTAGATCATGTTTTTGAAGAAAAAAAAAATTATTGTCTTCATGAAAATGATAACATGATATAGATTACCTAAGCATGTAATAAGAGCTAACACATCATTGTGTTATCATGATTACTTTTACATATGAGGAGGTAGCCTAGAGAAAGAAAAACCAAACATAGTTTTTTGGGGTAATTAGGCTAAACCTAAGTCAGGGTCACTTAGTTTATTGGATGGAAAAACTAACTAAGAATAAGTGGGATACTATCACAAGGATTGTAAGAATCTCATTGGAGAGTGGAACATCCCTTTAGGATAGTTTAATTCCCAAAAAAATGACTTCCATCCTCAACTCCTCCTTACTCCTCCCCATGGTGTTCAAAAGTGAGACCTAGTCAAAACTAAAACTCCCCTCTGGCATTGCCCTCTCTTCCCTAGAAAGGAGTAATAACACAAAGGAGAAAATTCTCATACACACCAGAACCTCTAAATGGTCGATTCCTCCAGAAACCACACTCCACACACACTTGCAAAGAAACGTTGAATGGCACACCCTGAAAAAGAATGTTACCTGTTTACAAATACAAAATCCAGAGAAAAAGCGCCATCGTAGGGGTCACCACCTATCCCATACAAACTAACGACACTTTCTACTTCGACAAGTTAAATACCGATGACATGCAATGAACCGAAACGAAACACAAATAAATTATCCATCTGCCATGCTTTTCCTCTGATATTTTCCTCCTACGTTGGTCGAGGTAGTGAAAGGTTTCACACGAATGAAATTACTCTCTGCTGTACGCAGGGTGATATGAGAGGATGAGGAGGTAAAGCCACGACCCAATCGCCAAATGTTAACTTTCATTGGCCATGTAGCCCCTAGTTCGTCACGAAAAAAATTATGAAACTTTAATTACTTAAATTTTTTATTTTTTTTAAATAAGATAATGCAATGCGTAATATGTATTACCTTCACTAAATTATTATTATTATTATTTTTTTATATTTTATATTTTTAATTTTTTTTTCAAAGTATTATAATAAAAGTATAAAACTATTTTAACATTATTTATTAGAAGTCATTAATATCGAACTAGATTTAAATTAAAACCTTAATAATAAAATTCTATTGAAATGAAATTAAATATAATAAAATATAGTTTGATTTGATGGAAATTTAATTTAATTTATTAATTTAGTCAAACTAGTTGTTATGTGACAAATGGCTAGTTGGAGCTTTTGTGTCTATTTAATCTGGTTTTTTGGTTCAGATTTCTCATCTTGCCCTGATGTAGAACCACACTTTCTGGTTCGAAACGCATCGGCAAAAATTCCCTACATGTGATTTTCACCAAAAAAATTTCTTACACAAATATATTAATTTTTTATTATATTTATTTTATGATTAAATAAAATGTTATTGTATTTTTTAATTATTTTTTATTAGGTTTAAAATTATTTTATAATTTAAAAATTATATATATATATATATATATATATATATATATATATATATATATATATATATATATATATATATATATATATATATATATATATATATATATATATATATAACAAATTAAACCAATATCAATTATAAATAAAATATTTGAATTTCTTCCTAAATTTTATATCAAACATTATATAGAGATAAATTAATTAATTATGCACAATTTCTTCACATCTGTCGCAGCACAGTTTCTTTGCATCTGTCACAGCATAGGTTCTTCACATCCGCCCACAGTTTCACATCTGCAACATATTTAAATACCAAAATCTGTGGTGGTGATCGAAATATTCTCGCTCTCGATACTTTGTGCTCTTCGTATATCTGTGACGTGAACCACATTGAAATCTTCTACGGTTTATATATAAACCGAAGTCTCTTAGCAATTGCATCAAGGTTAAGAAAAGAAATCTGCCGCAGCATAGGTTCTTTGCATGATCACAACACCCTATGTACAGGTTCTTCACATCTGCCGCAACACAGACCGTGATCCGGCTCTGTCGTGATCTCATCAAACTCCGAGTTATAGACCGTTGAGTTATAGACTCCTTTTTATTGACCACCGCGTTCATAGAGAGTTGAGCTTCTTTGCAGCATCAACTCCTTCTTTTTATAGACAGTCCAGTTTCTTTGCAACATCTGACTCCTGCTTTTTATAGGCAGTCGAGTTTTTGCGTAGCATTGATTCCTACTTTTTATAGATGGTCTAGTTTCTTTGCACCATCCGACTCCTCCTTTTTATAGGCAGTCGAGTTTCTGCGCAACATTTTCTCTTGGTGGAATTGGCGTAAGAATTGAATACTTTAATAATTTCGTTCCGTTAGTATCTACGGTGAATATTTTGTGGTAAATATCCTCTAGCTCTACAATGAATATCTCACGACACTGCTGTGAATACTTGCGGTGAATATATTCCGCCCCTGCGGTGAATATTCTTCTGCTCCATCGAACAGGGTTCGCATATCTTCCGAACTAGGGGTTCGCAATCTTGGATTACATTCGTAGGTTTACTTCCACGATTTAGCTTTGCGGCCTTATAGACCTGCGGTTCTTCACCTTTGGGTCTAGTATGGCTCCCAGCTTCGCAAAGATAATTGTCGGCCCAATTTCGTCCACCTCTGAGAGTCAAGCTCCTACCCATATTGTCAGTGAAGGTCGAGCTCCCACTGTGCAGGTGGTCAAGGCTTCACCGGATGAGGCCTTGAAGTTTTCCGAAAGTGCCTTAATCTGCCAGTTTAATGGCTTTTGGCCACGGCTGACAGCTCTCCACAATTGTATCTCAGAGGTATGGAAGCCTGTCATTTATGATGAAATTAATATCTACCCCTGTGTTTAGGGTTTCTTTATAGTAGATTTTGAAAACTCTGAAAGCAGACAAAGTATTTTAGATTTTGGCCCTTGGTTTTTGAAAAAATCGGGCCTATCCATGAAGCCATGGAACCCATCATTCGATCCCTCAACAACAGTCATAGCCTCAGCACCAGTTTGGGTCAGATTGCCAAACCTACCTTTGCATCTCTAGAATCTCTCCTCGCTAAAAGCCATTGGAAATACAATTGGGAAATTTTACTGTAGATGCCCAAAAATAGAGGAATATGTCAGAACCACCTATGCACATATTTGTGTAGAAATGGACTTCAATGCTGGATTCCCAACTAAAATAATCCTAACAAGCAAAGACTATGTATGGAACTAGAAACTCGACTATGAAAGTGTCCTCTTCAGATGTTGATCCTGCTTTGAGACGAGCCATCTACCCAAAAATTGCCCAAAAGTCTTCGAGAAAAATTCTTCTAGAAAGAATCACCATAGATCTACATGGTGGGAAGGACCTACGCACAAAAGGAACATTACACTATCTTAAAGGAAGAATAATCTCCAGAAAATTCTGAATCACAAGAAATCAGGCAAGAAAGAAACAACCCTCAAGACAAGCAGGGGGAAAGCCTCACCCAACAACAAAAAAAAGAACTCAACATCCCCTCAAGCATCAAGAATTATGAGGATTCGAATACCGCACAAAATAAATCTTCATTTAGCAGCAAAGCAGATCTCCCAGATCCCGAAGATAAGGCACCTGTGTCCCAAGAACCAGAAGAGATGAAGGAGGTGCAAGATAAAGGAAGTTGGAAGACCGTAGAGAAGAAAAAGAAAGCTACAACACCAATCTTGCCAAGAAAGATGAGAAGTGAGACAATTAAGAACTAAGAAAATTATAGGTCTGATAGACCAAAGTTTGTTCTCAGTGGACATTAACCGTCATCATCATCATCAATAAAAATAAATTTTAGTATAACAAATAATATGTAAAAATAATATTATTGATATTATACAGGGTGTAATTCAATTTATATATATATATTACAAAAATATTTTATTTTCAGTTATAAATAACATTTTTTTTAATCAATTTTATATAGAGAAAAATAAATACATTTAAATTAAATACATTTTTATAATTTTTTATTTCAATAATGAAAAATGTTTAATACAAATTATAAATCAAATATTTCAACATGTGACTAGAAAATTTTAAGATGAATATGAAGATGATGGTGGTGGTGGTGGTGGCGGCGATGGTGGTGGTGGCTAACGTCCATCAAGACCAAACTTTGGTATATCGGACCTAAAGAAACAAATTATTTAGTATGTTTTAAAATTCTATTCCTATGCTTAAAGAGCCTAGAGAGAAGTGTCATGAGCTCCCTATAATTTTGGCATGCTAAAAGGCTAGGATGGTTGGTATTGCAACAAATATTATGAAACTGAGATCTAATGTGGGTGTACGCAGGGCACTCTAAGAGGAAGTGATTTTCATCCTCAATGTTCATATTCTCATAGAGACAGCATATGCTTTCCACCCATCGTGTTTTAGGAACTAACCAACAAACTGTTTCACTATGGAGCTCATGAGAGTTCGTGCTTATCTTGGATATATTAATTTTTTTCTTTGAGCTAGTTAAAAAAGAGATATACTTTTGATCTTCTAGAATAGGATTGACAACCTCCTTGTAATATCTTAATTTTTTTTTGGCCTCTAAATCTTTCTCACACCACATTTTCTCTTTAAACTTAAAAGTAACAATATTTTTAATGTTATTAATATTTTGCAATGCAACATTTTCGTCGATCTCCCAATGGTTTAACCCGACCCTCGTGTCTTTATACCAACCTCATTTGAGCCTTAAGTGGATTTGGGTGGAATTTAAAGCTAGCTTAAGAAGTCTAAGGTCTCCCATGTTACTGATTTTGTGCTTATACAATAGGAGCCTAGTCATAGCTACATTCTCGATAGGCGAAGGACCCACCTCTATAAGGAGAATGGGATAGGGTGTACTTATTTTAATTTTAAGGTTACAGGTTATAAAACGCTTCTAGATTTGCTCGATCTTTCTCCAGGATTCTCTAGATATGTTGCAACCCCAAACCTCACTTCCATACAAGATAACAGGAGTGAATAAAATTTCAAAGATTGGCTTCTTTTTATCCCACATCACAAGGTTTGCTGCTTTACAATTATTTTCAAGACCAAAATAATCTTTCCAACCTCCATTAATCATTTTCTCAATCCTATAGTTCCAATTGAGCTTGTGATGAATATGAGTTCCTAGGTAATTGTAAGAAGACACTTCCTCCAAGTTGCTATTGTCATACACAAAATTAGCATATGTGTCCTTCTTGGATTTGATAATCATAAATTTTGTTGTGTCACTGTTAACACTCATACCCATGGTAGAGCAGAAATTCTTAAGAAGTCTTAGTTCTTATCAAGATCAAATGGGAACCTTGCCATAAGAACAATATCGCCAGCATAGAGAAGAATGATGATGACTATCCCAGCTAAGATTGTGCCATTACACTCTGCTTCCTCTAAACAACCTTCTAGCTTATCGACATAAATGTCAAATAAGGTAGGAGAGAGGGGGCAAACTTGTTTAACTCCGATATTACACTTAATCTCTTTTGACCACCCCTCATTTCACTTAAACTTGACAATTATTTCTCGTATAACCTTATAGCGGCAACTCTCAACTCGAAAGGAACCTTTACCTCTTCTAATCTATTCCATAGGTTATTTATAGGTACCGTATTGAAAGCCTTAGGCTAAAGTCCACAAAGCAACATAAGAAATTGGATTTATCATTCCGACATTCCTCCACAATGATCCTGAGAGTAACGAGGTGATTCGTTGTTGCGTGCTGCTTTCTAAATCCCGCTTGGCCTTTAGCTCGCTTACCTTCACTTTCAAGCCATATAATCATCGCCTTTTCCAAAATAATACTGTATATTCTTTCTAATTAAAAGTATTATACAATTTTTCAATTCCTTCAATATTTAAATGTAATTGATGTGTAAAATTTTAAAAATAATTTTTTTTTACAATTAAAATAATTTATTAATATGTTATTAAAACAAGCATAAATTTATTTTAATTCTAGATCTACAAAGAAAAAAAAATAATCAAATCTCTTAAATTCCAAACATTTTTCAAATTTTACACAAAAAGAAATTTACATTAAAAAATTATTTTAATAATTTAATAAATATAAAATTAAAATAAATTTTATGCAAATTTTAAAATATATTAAAATGGTTTGATTAAAAGTCTTAACAATTTAATTATCTTAAAATATTCAAAAAAATTCGAACGCAAAATTTTATATAAAACTAAAAATTTTAATATTTTTATTATTTAAACAAATTCCTTCATTATTTATTCGTTTCGCAGTCTACCATGAATCTCCTCTAGAATTCAGATACCAAACATCCAAAAAGACATGTTTCGAAATCTATGAGATTCAATATGGTGCAACTTTAAGAATATGAGACGTGCACGATGTTGTGTTCAATTAATTACATATAGATTCCTTGCATATCATAGCGTTGTATAATGCATGTGAAGAAAAACGTGGCGTACTCTCCTAATCGGGTTGGGATGAGTGGTCAGCGCTCCTGCAGTTGTACGAGGGCTGGTATCCCTTCACGTCGTTGGAATTTGGATTTTTTCTTTATTTGATAATTATTATTATTATTATTTTTATGTTTTGGATTTGGATTTTAATACTCTTTATCAAAAATGTTATCTTTAAAATTTTGTAATGTATAAAAAATTTTCAATATCACAATAATGTTAAAAAATTTCAACTATTAATTATACTTGAAAAACAAAATGACTATAACATATAAATGACTTATTTGTTTACAATGATAACATATTTTTTAAATTAAGATTAAAATTAATTGTCAAAAAATAAAAGTATTTGATTGTAAATCTTACTCAAAAAAATTATATAGTGCGTCAATAGGAAGAGAATGGGCTCTACTTCGGAAATTTTGTTATAATTTTCAACTTAAAACAAATTAGAAGAATGACTAGTTAATTTTAAACTAAAATTTGATTTAATGTAGAGTGGAGGAGAAACAAAATAGCTCTACATCTTAGAATGATTTTTTGTGAGTCGGCTTCGGTAAAGAATGATACTCGTTGATTTTTAAATAAAATATGCCATAAGGTAGAGTATAATATTTACATTATATAATGATTTGTTCTAGATCATGTTTTTGAAGAAAAAAAAAATATTGTCTTCATGAAAATGATAACATGATATAGATTACCTAAGCATGTAATAAGAGCTAACACATCATTGTGTTATCATGATTACTTTTACATATGAGGAGGTAGCTTAGAGAAAGAAAAACCAAACATAGTTTTTTGGGGTAATTAGGCTAAACCTAAGTCAGGGTCACTTAGTTTATTGGATGGAAAAACTAACTAAGAATAAGTGGGATACTATCACAAGGATTGTAAGAATCTCATTGGAGAGTGGAACATCCCTTTAGGATAGTTTAATTCCCCAAAAAATGACTTCCATCCTCAACTCCTCCTTACTCCTCCCCATGGTGTTCAAAAGTGAGACCTAGTCAAAACTAAAACTCCCCAAAACAAGTGATCTACTAGAAAAGAAATTTTTACCCTTAATTTTAAGACTAAGCACAAAAATAAAATTAGATTATTATTTGTGAGAAAAGTTATGGAATTAGTATTACCATTACCAAATAAATATAGTCATCGATATAATTAGAAAAAGTACCATTTTAGACATATTCAAGAATTTTATCAAATAACAAAAAGAGTTTCCACCCATAAAAATGTGAACATCCATAATTATTAACTTTTTCCATTAACTAAGGCTACTTATATTATTTGGCTTTGGTTGAAACACTACCAATAATGAGTAATTACTACATAAATATACAATGATTGATACATTTTTCATCAGTAGTAGATATATTTACTACAATTTTTAAAATATGGTTACACGATATGAGATTTCATAAGATAAATATTGTAACTTTTAATTAAGGCTATTTTTATTAGTTTATCTCGAAACACTACAAATAATGAACTTGCAATCTTTCTTTTTTTTTAACTATAAATACCAAGTTCCTAGAGTGATCTACAATAGTTAATGTGTTTTTCGTTGCAACTTAATGCCTTTTTCATTGCGAGTAGATATATTTAGAATAAATTTTAAAATATGGTTAAAAATTTCCAAATTCCAACCTTCTCAATTAATATTTTCAAATTTGAACCTTTCGAGGGCTACAGACAATGGTGTATAATATGTAGTATGTAAGGGCCCAATCGAGTTAAATAAAAAAAATCCAAATAATGTTTTATCCCATTACACAACTATCCAAATAGAACGTAGTGTAAACCAACATATATCTAGTACAAAACTAGCATAGATCCATCTTAACTCCCCATCTACCCCAAGAATGATCAAATCTATTTTCACTCTAAAATAGGCTTTCACCTCCAAAGATTTTATCCCTCTCGGATATTGGTAGATCCATATTTAAGACATCAATTTTCACACATCATTATTTGTCTCTTAATAAAATTAGAAATTGGAAAAACATCCTTTGCACTTTCCTTCACTACAAGGAAAATACCCTCTAGCGGAAGTTATAATGGAGGTTTTTAGTGCTATAAAATTGGCCAAAATTGTCAAAAAAAAACATTTGTGATGACATCTGTTGTCGGTAACGGAGGTTTTGTCAGAGCTTTTAATGGAATTTCGACACAACTAAAAAAATTTGGGTGGCCGAAGGTTATTACAAATTTTTTTCTCATCAGTGTGCTAATAATGTGTCAACACAATGGTGTGTTTTAGAGTGAACACACTGGTACTCCAAACCTACCAAGCACCAGGATGGAAAACAAATAAAGGACACCCCAGGACGTTTCACAGCATCATGTTTTGCAATGTCCCGGTGCATGTCATCCAAACGGTCTCCCTAGGGTAGTTGAAGGTTTATGCACTGGGTCATAAATGTCTAAAACCGCACTGGGTGCACTATAGGTGGTACAACACACGAGGTTGTTCTAATTGGTATTGTTATTTTTCTGGTGCCCATAGGTCATATCAATGCACCAGTTCGTTGTATTATAGAAATGCAACGATGCGCAGTATCATAGAAACACACTGATAGTTCTAATTTGTATTGGTATTTGTGTTGTGCCCATAGGCCATATAAATGCACTGGTAAACAATCTCACATAAACGCACCAGTGTGCAGTATCACACAAACACACCAAGAGTTATAATTGGTATTAGTATTTGTCTGGTGCCCATATGTCATAGAAACACATCGGTGCACATTATCTTATAAACGCACCAATGTACAATAACTCACATGCACCGGTGTTCATTTGTATTATTTAGAAACATTGACCTATGACAGTGCAATTATTGTGATTTTTTAAAATTCATTATTCATCAAAAGTTGACACATATCTTAAAACAATATTCATATCAATTAAATTTTTATTAGTGCATTTGAATGTGATGTTTGGATTAATTTTTTATGTCATATCATCATATTTCGCATCTCTTCATGATAATATTTAATCATCCATATATTTAATATGTGGTGTTACATTTCAGAGCGACAATGGAGAATGCAATAGAATAAATTAAAAAATAATATATATATATATATATATATATATATATATATAAGACACTCTTTGTCATCCAAAATGGGACAGTTATTGGTATTCATTTTTCTTTCAATTGGGACGCTATGTCCATTACATTAAACAAAATTTCTGATTTCACAGACAAGTATTTCAAAAAATACGACACCTTGCTTTGACATCCAAACATAATGATCATCATTCTTCACTTGAACTATTGTCACTTCTCGAGCTACTTCCATGACTTGGGTTATTTTGAGGAATGTTTTGTTCATGGTGTTGATTTTTTTTCTTCTTCTTCACCTTCCATCTAAAAACATAAAAATAAATTAGAATGAGTGTATATACATTGTTGAGAATAATGAAAATTACAATATTAAATAATATACGTCAATGGAAATCGAAAAGAAATGACATAGTATAGCAACAATTTGATCATGAACTATACACATTCTTTCAAAACCAAATTTCATGGCATCTTTCAAAATTTCATCTGCTGGTGGAGTTCCATACTTTTTTTCCTGCAAGTTCTATATCCCATAACAAATCATATATTAAATATAAAATAATTTTTTTGTTCTATTAATGATTGACAGACCTATGTAAAACAATATCGATAGATGCTTACAAATTCCACAATCAATTTCTAATATGCCAACATATACTGACAACCCATATTTAACCCAATGTCAGTCAATTCGTCTGATGGTTCTTCTTTGTATGTTAGCACATGTTTGAAGAAAATCAATAATGATTGTTGTAAAAAAACTTAAAATATACAAAAATGAAATCTAGTTAATTTTTTATAAGGAATTAACAATTACTCACAAAATTAGATGTTAACCCTTTTCTTCCTTGTCGTCCTGTTTTATGTGTTGAATGGATTCCATTTTCTTTTCTTTTCTACAAGAAAATACTTGAAAATTAATATTTAATGCAAAGTTGTTTATCTATTGTACCTAATCGAAAAATTCAATGATTACATATTACATTTGAAGCATGTTGTTGAGATGGCTCCTCGTGCGATGCAATTATGTCCATTTCTTTGACCATCTCCTTGTACACCTTTCTCGACATTCCTACTAGCATATTTCTGATATCATCTCATTCATCTTTTCATATTTTCATAATCTTCCTGAAAATGTTACATGACAATAAAATATTTAATTTTTATATTGATATATGAAAAGTAAATATAACAAAAGTGATATTTATATATGATTTTTTTCTAGTAATATAAACATATAATGCTAGAAAAAAGTTAAAGTAATATTACTTTTTCATTCCTTTTTTTTTGTTGTTGTACATTTTTTCTGTTAAAAGTTTGACATGTCTCATTGACCAATTCTCTGGAAACTCTTCCTGTAGTTTAGAAATAAAATTGGTTCTTGAAATAATTGGATTGATTTTTGTATTGTAAGTGGAAAGAACATCTATACATTCATTCCACTAGATCACTCAAAATTTTATAAAAAAATTTCCCCCTTTCGTTAACCTCTAGCCCCACTCCAGATGAGCTAAGGAGCAATTCATTTTCATTTGAATGTTCTATTTTATTTTACTTTTCTTAGAACAACATTCCTTTTCTGAGTTTTAGGTCCATGTAGAGAATTAAACATATGTGAATAAATAGATTATTTGAAACATGCTATCTAATAATTTTAAGTGTATTATTAAAAAAAATTAAAAAAAGAAACTCATATTGGATGGATATTATTTTTCATTCACCTGATTTATCCTTTTGTAATTTTTCTATCATGCTTTTTCTCTCTTCTGGTCCTAGATCTGTAATAATCATATCAAGCTTCATAATTTTGTTGCTCGACATGATGCACAGAAAACAATACATATTAGTTAAACTTACATATAGTTCAAAATAATATTTTTTGTAAAGAATTTACAAACAACTTTCCTCTTTTTCTTTTCTTGATATGCTATTAGTATTTTTGTTACTTGATCTCTTGTCAACCATTTCTTTACCAATATGAAACCTTTACAATATCATTCATTAATATATTTTATAAATAAATCATAAACTTTTCAGGTAAAAAAAAAAAAAAATCAAGAAACCGGTTCGCCTTTAATGTTGTACGCACCGACGTCGATGCGTTGTTTTCTTATAAATGCATCGCAAAAATAGTATAAAACATCATATGGTGCTCTATGTAAACAAGGAGCACCGGTGTGTTATATGTTAACCAACGCTCTAATTAACACAGATAAATTAATAAAAGTCCTTTAGTGTTAAATTTTGTAGCATATGGCATCATGGAAGGAGCAGTGTGGCCTATTCTTATAAACGGACCGCGAAAACAGGGGACCACCGTACGTTGCTCTTTCTCAACATGGAGACCTGGTGCATCATATGTTAAACGGTGCACCGATTAACACATAAAATAAAAAATTGTTTTTGCCAAACAATATGTGTGTGGTGCACTATAATGAAATAGCGCACTGATGCCCTATTTTTACATATGGCGTACGGATTAATAAAATCTGTTTTCAATTTTTTTTATCAAACAGTACATGCACAGTACATTGTGATAATACAACACACCGGTGCACTAGTTTACATAGGGCACACCGATTAAATAAACCAATGTTTTAAAAATTCATGCATGGACCGACATGGATTGGGATCTCACTATGCAAGTCCTCCCATGGGTTAGATGTCATAGACCTATATATATAGCAATACAAACCCTATAAATCTAAAATTAAAATACTTAATTATGAAATCACAGAAATAGGAAGAAGCAAGGGCAGAAACAAAAAGAATCAAGGTTTTCGCATAAAATGGATTTTTTATTTTTTTTATTTTTTTTTGTTTTTTTTGTTTTTATTTTATTTATTTTTATTTTATTTTTCTGAAAATGAACAGTAAATTTAAATTTTTTATTTACTGCATAAAAAATACTACAAAAAATGTAAAAATAAAAATAAAATTTAGTAACCTCTTTTGAAATTCTATGCTACAAGGGTTTGAACCACCAGAGGATTCCGAAGTCTGATTATCTGAATAATTATGTTCGAAAGTATTTCGCTGCTCCATAGTGCTCTTGTTCTATCTTTCTCCTCCATGTATGCCCGTGCAAATCTCTCCCTCAAATTTTTTGCAAAAATAATGAAATAATGAAAAGTGTTTACTATTTAAAGAATTGTTTTACATAATTAGATTTTCGAAAATATTTTGCCACCCATTTTTCAATTTACCATTTTTTTTCTCTTAAAAATAATATAGTTTCACTTTTTTTATTTGGGGTTATTTAGCGTTGGTGCATCAATTAATAACACTGCACTGGTGCGCAGTAACTAAAACACACCAGTGTGGTTATCTGTACATTAGCACTAATAACAATAAGTCCATTTTTAAGGCACTGAAATTACTTCTAGGTCTGTACACCAAAATTTGTTGTTGATTTTGCTCAAATGAAGGGAGAAAACATCATAGTTATATCGAAAGGAGAAGTCTTCAAAATCTAGTTAGTTCTATAATATTTCTCAAAGTCCATCGCGGAGTTCTCCCTATCCATCTTGAGATGTAATATTTAGTTCAAATTTTATTTATATTTTCATTATCTAACTGAATTTATGTTTTTTATCCATGTCAATCAGCTTAATAAAATTTATAATTAATTTATACAAATTTGCAGGTTCATGTAGATAATTCAAAATCAAGTTCAGATGCACAAAATATTCAAACAGCTCCAAAACATTAAAATCTCTTATAAGGAGAAGCATACCCCAAAGCGCATTTAGTAAATGGAAATGGGAAGCCGCTCCACCCTGCCAATTGTAACAATATTGCATCTTCTAGCCACAATCCTCGGACAATGATGGTAATAATAACTTTTTGGTATATTAATGTAATTTCTCCAACGTCAAACCAATTACTCATGCATTGTCAATGTGCTTATTAATTGATATCAAATATTTTGTACTAATCATGTTCAAATATATTTTTTGAAATTAGGATTCTAGTGATGATGAGTGACCTACCTACCATCTTTTGTTTCACCCCACGACAATTTCAAATCGAGAGAAGGTTGAATTAGGAGAAAAAACTGGAGAGAAACGATACCAAGAATAGTTGAATCAACCACCTATTCAATTCCCACTACGTACAGATTCACCAATTAGGAATGACTACAACAATTGTAGTTCTTCACAAGCTGCCAATGGAGGCAATCAAATAGAGGTTGGTATGGATTATTACTTAAGGGATATGAATGCCATGGAGAGAATGTTGTTAGACTCATTCGAGAACGATGATCAGCGAGGGGATGATACTCATATCGCTAACACCTTTTTCAAAAGAGAAATAACATGTACATGGTATCCAAAAAAACTAGAAAATGCCTTAAAGTTTACAGGATAAATGAGATGTACATCATTAAGTTTATGTGGAAATTACATGTACATGGTTTCAAGGAACACTAGAAAATGCCTTAAATTTTATGGAAGAAAATAAATGACATATACATGGTTTCCAAAAACACTAGCATTTTCCTTAATTTTTATGGGAGAAATGACATCTACATGGCTAAACTTTATGGGAGAAATTGCATGTACATGGTATCCTAAAACACTAGAAAATGCCTTAAATTTATGGGAGAAATGACATGTACATGATTAAGTTTATGGGAGAAATGACATGTACAAAGTTAAATTTTATGGGAGAAATGACATGTACATGGTATCCAAAAGCACTAGAAAATACCTTAAATTTTATGGGAGAGATGACATCTACATGATAAAGTTTATGGGAGAAATGACATGTACATGGTCTCCAAAAAAACTAGGACCATAGCCGCAAGTTTAGCTATATATTTTTTATAAAGGTGATAGACATGCGAATTTGAAAGAATCCTTGCATTTAGCTATAAGTTGTATAAAGGTGATAGACATGTATAAAGGTGATAGACATGTGATTTTGAAAGCATCCTTGTTTTTAAATGAGTAACAACACATCCTAGCCATTATAGTTGGTTAGGTGATAATGGACACCTATGAGGTGATAGACACATTTAATTAAAAGTTTTATAAAGGTGATAGACATGTGATTTTGAAAGAATCCTTCTTGTGTTTTCTAATTGTTTCGTTTTTGAGAAATTACATGTACATGTGGTTTCCCAAAACACTAGAAAATTCCTTAAAGTTTATGGTAAACAAGAAAAATGCCATTGGTTCATCTCCTCTTTATGGGATAGAAGAAAAATGCCATTTTTTTGTCCTCTTTATCTCCCATTTCCTTCTAAGAATTAGATGGATCATTTAAAAGTTTTCCTCACCTTGAAACTCTGTATTTACTTACCTCGTTTTGAATTCATTGGATGTGTAGTGATTGTGGGATTCTCATGTTGTTGTTATTTTCTATTAGTGTTGTTAGCCCAGGTTCTACTTACCATTATTACTATTTTCTAGCTACGTGAAATTTAGATTCACTCTAATCCAATTAAAGGATATGTCTCATCTTTTGGAACACTTTAGAAAATGGTTTTATTAATAGACGAGAACATTCGTTACATTAAAAAGGAAATTATTTGTAGTTTATATTCTAGATACAAGTCCAATTGTCAAAGTCAAGTCCAAAAGAATTTGGAAGTCCATTTTTAGTTAACTTCTATGTGGGTAGAATTTCAAGCATAAAAAAGTTAGATTCTATCTCATTTCCTCTAAATTTTATATATTTAATAAAATGATTTTGTTGGAGGGATAGGAATAACCTGTAAAATTTCGAGTTTGCAAAGGTTGAGAAGCAAAAAAGGAAGAACAATGCATAAAAAGACTAATTTTATGACCTATTTCTCTAGGTGAAATTTAAATTACAATTAGTCTAGGTACAATCCATAGGAACCTAAAATCCAAGGGCCATTTCTAAACACAAAATTGATATCACTCTACAATGAAAATTGGAAAGGGAAATATTCTTTGCCACATACATGGAAGTTTGAAAAGGACTGCTTCCTGTAAATGAAATATCCATTTTTTCTTAATCAATCCCTCGATAGTTTTATTATTATACTATTATGTAGTAGATATTTCCACCAGATTGTGGTCTATGGTCTGCATTATATAGACACTTCACTTCTATGTTTATGGAGATGAATTTAAGTTTAGATACTTGTTATGTTTTCCTAACAAGCACACCTTAGAAATTGCAAAATATTTTGTAGCTTTCTAAGAGGAAGTTGCAGGAAGCTTTTCCAAATATTTTAAAAATATTTCGAAAGATCAAAAAAGAGGGAAAGGCACCCTCTCTAGCTTGGAAAAACCACTTTAGTTTCTCAGCTCAGAGTTTTTAAATACAAAATTTATTATCTAGGATTATTGTTAACTATAAGAAAATGGATGAGGGAAACAAACACACTATCCTGTGGTACTTAAATAAACAATCACATTTGGAATCACAATTATCAATATGATGGATATGATATTGCTAGAAATGAAAGTTATAGCTTCCGCAAAGACCATATTTTAATTGAGAAAGAATGATAAAGGATGATTGCCATTTTTTAAGTACTTGATTTAAAAACATTATAATTGATCCAAATACATACTGCATCTATAGCCAACTTAACTAGTAGGAAATTGAGAGTTTGAATTCAGAGTTCAAACCTACTAATAGCCTGCAGTTGGACTAATTGTTAGGTTTAGAGGTTTAGTATCCATAGGTATAAAATTTGAGAAGTACACCGTTGAATTGTCATCAGATTCCTATGGAATGTGTCATACATTTCATATATTGAAACATAAATTTGTTGAGTTTGACTAGTAATTTCACCAACTTAACTGTTAGGAAATTCAGAGTTCAAATTGAGAGTTCAAACCTACTAACAGCCTGTAGTTAGTCTAATTTTTAGGTGGAGAGTTTTAGTCTCTATAGGTCTCAAATTTGAGAAGTACACCACTGAATTGTCATCATAGTCATATGGAATGTGCCATACATTCATATATTGAAATATAACTTTGTCGAGTTTGACCATTAATTTCATATATTGAAATTAACTTTGTCGTTTTTGAGCAGTAATGCTAATTTCAAATGGAATTTGAAAAGGAATGGTAATTTAGGCAATATTTTGGGATGGATTGTGATTTTTTTCTTAGTCTTTTTTATTCTCCAATGTTCTTTCACATGATGTTAAAATTTAGAGATGCATGAGTGAGCATGAAAAATGAGATAAAGTGGATAACATATTCAACTCTGCAAAATATAAAAAGATATCATTTCTTTCCTTGGCCAGCTATGAGCTCTGTTATGTATAGTACACTCTTATTATCACTTATGAAACATATATGGTCTAATTTGGTGTCAATATCAAGATCATTTAGCCTCTATTTTTTTTTTAGTTGGTACTTGGAATCATGTTCTCTAGTTTACTCTTTGAGATGGTTAAAATTTAGAAGTCCATGAGTAAGCATGAAAAATTATATTGAGAAGAGAGCACATTGAAATCTGCAACATATCATTTCATTTCTTAAATATAAAATATACCATTTCATTTATGGACCAAGTATTAGCTCTCTTATGCATATTACACTCGCTCAATCCGAAAAATTAGAAAAAACATATAGACATGAGAGCTACTCTGAATTCATTTTTTAATTAAAAAAAAAATCATTGTTTTCTGATAGAAAATTATGTAAATACAGACATAAAGACAAATTATAAAAAATATATAGACTTGACAGCTACTCGAAATTCATTTATTTAATTGAAAAAAAACATTGTTTTCTGATACAAGATTATGTAAATACAGGAAGATAGACATAGCCACATTTCATGAATATTAAATAACTGGACTATACAGCCAGCCTTATACAATATAAAGAATATAAATAAGATAAGGATCTATCAATTTTCAATTTATTTTCATATATTTATAATAAACCAAGCATCATTGACTCTTAAATCAGTTTCAGAGTCATTGACTCATCAAATTGAAAGACTTCTAAGTCTAATCAGAATTCCATCTCATCGAAACACTATTGACATTGCTATACGGAAATTTCTTGCATCTTTTTTTATTTATGAATCCAAATTCTCTATGGAGGTTCATATTATATACGAAACATCTCAATCATTTAATTATGTATTTAATGAAGCTTCAATGCCTAGAGGAATTAATCCTATAATGAGGCCTAATGAAATGAAACAATAAAAGCAACCTATGAAAGTAATATAAAGTTGTAAAGGACCTTAAGACATAATAGAGAAAGTAATTGTGAGGGCATGAAAACTATAATGAAATCAAAAAATAAAAGAGACCTCTCAAAGTAGGATAAATTTGTACAAAGGACCTTAATACATAACAAAGAAATCAATTTTGAGAGCATAAAAACTCTAAGATAAGAAGTTTATACTACCCAGTTAAGAAATCAAGTTGCCCAAGTATCCATTTGGAAAGAGAATAGTTGGGCTGGATAAGAGGTCAAAATAACTTGATAGTTTATAGGTAGAATGCCTCAGGATCTTTGTACAAGCCAAGTAGCAGAAGGTATTTTATTTTAGAACTCAATTATCCCCAGGAAAAGGGCCTTGAATCTCATCAAGGAATCCACACAATAAAGAGATATTTGAACCAATGGATAAGATTCATATCATACCCATTCTATGAAAAACCATTTCAAACAGAAGTTCAATTCATAAAGTTGTAATTCCATACATTTTCACAGACAGACAAAAGCCAATGAGTTGCAATTATGAATTAATCTTCTTAGCTCCAAGATTTAAAACATTTTATGAGGTGGATTAATTTTGTAATAAATAGACCTCTTTTGTAATACCCAACATTTCACAGAGGACTGTAGCTAAATATCCATTTACCTACATGTGCCCTACAATTAGGTTGGGATGCTAAATACTTTCAAGGGTCTAAGGAGGATATAACCATAATGTATTGACCAAATATATAATGTCATATTCAGTGAGCGATTAACACAATAGTGAGGAAGAGCTTATCTAGATCAAATTAGTGGGTCTCATAATCTATCAGGGTGTCATAAATATAATAAATAAACATCTCCCTAGGAAGAGTAATATCATCTAACAACATGACAACAATGACAATGGTGTTAGAGAGAGGAAAAACATAAAGGAGAAAAGGTGATTTGACTAGCTATTTTAACCGAAACCAATTGATCCACCTGAAACACCTGTAGCAGTGGTTTACTCAGAACATATTGATCCACCAATTGAAGTTCATGACCATGAATGGACCTCCATTCAGAAGGGTGGGCCCAACCCAAATCAAAGGTTTTGGCAAAATCTCTGCTTTGGTAAGGTCTAATCTAAGGTCAACCTAGATCAAAGGAACTCATGCTATTACCACATAAAGTAGTTATCAAGGGATATCCTGATTGCTACATTCTTGATCTTGCTACGTTTCTGTTTGAGACCACAACTCTTACAGGTCAACCCTTCGAATCATAGCTCTTGAACATGCTTGTTGTCCTTAACTTTTTCCCTTATTAATTTGAAAGGTCTGGTGACCTTCTGGTTCTATCACTGTAAGGTCCTTCAGGTAAGATGAAGGTTATAGAGCAGGACTAAGATATTTTTATTTTTATTTAGGGAGAGCTATAATGTCCAAGTAGGTTCCAAAACTACAATATTAAGAAGGATTTTCATTACTCTAAACCATGATGACAATATCTATCCAAGAGGGTCTCATTCTTAAGAAGGTAGGTGAGCAGATATGATAAGGTCGTGGATGAATTTGTTTGATGAAATGACGAATTTCCCCAACTTGGTTCTTTTCAATATGAGTTCATTACCTCCTGTATTAGTAGTTTCATAAAAAAATCGCATTTGGAATATTTTGTTGATATGATGGCTATGCTATTGTTGGAACATAATTTTTTAATTTCAGAAGATCAGAACTAAAAATTATATGAAAATAGTCAAAATTATTTCTTTGGCATACTTGAACGAAAAAATAAATAAATATGTTGACATAAAAATACCCAGCATTTCACATAGGATTGTGCACCGGGAAATAGACAACACACGCCGAGGAGACAGACAAGGAGATAAGGAAACAACGCACACCGAGCGGTAAGACCAAAAGATGAGGATGAAGAACAAGCACACCGAGGACACATAACAAACCCCAGGAATCCTACACAAAATCTACAACACACAACAAAATGAATATAAGATTAAACAATAAGAACAACCATAAAGAAAAATAATAACAAATTTACAACCTCTAATTTACCTTCACACATTTACGTGCTCCCTTGTTGGCCCCTGCTGGTTCAAGATCAGTGTAACATACCTAAACATCCAACGGTCAGAGAAATCGCAGAGCTCTCCAATGGTATGGCAAGACAAAACTGATCAAAAACTTGTTGCGGTTTGGGGGGTCGCTATATTTATAACAAAAAGTTCAGTCAAATGTTTGTTGCGGGTTTTCCTATCTTCGGCCAAAAATATGTTTACCCATGCCGTTAATGTTAACGATGGAACTTGTAATTCACTAGAACTTGCAATTTCAAAACTCCAGCCAAACTTTTAGGAAGTTCGGTCGAACTTCCTAAAAGTTTTGAACTATTGGGAGAAAGAAAATTTCGAACGCGTTTCTCACGAAAGAGTAACCCACCTTCGCATTTTTACCCTTCAACAACATAAACTTAATGATTGCGCACTCAAGGAAAATATTAGAGATAAGTCAAAAAATATTGAGGTAAAGTCCATGTTTTGATTCTTTCTATTTGACTACTTCACATGAGCTTCTCTTCTTTTCGGAACCTTCAACTAGATCCCCTATTTTATTTGGATATGTCACTGTTGTAAAATTATCTAGAAAACGTATAATCGACCTTGATAATGGATGTCTATAGAATGTCTTTAATGTTCTAGAGATATTTTACCAAATTCGAGTTTACAGCTTTGCAATATCCATTAGGAATGAAGAATAAAATTGCATAATAACAAAGATAATATGTCTTTCTTTTGAATTTCGATTTTCTTCCCAATAATTTTACCTTCTTTACCTCATATTTTGTCATGATTTATTTTTCATAACAATGTTGTACAAAGGTACCGAACATCAATACATATTTCCAAGACTCATTTATTACACATGCATTAATTGTACTTCAATGAGGTTATTTTTGTACATGCACACTTCTTTCCTATTATCTATATATATTGCTATATATAAGATTTCTATTTTAGTAGGTGATTTATTTATAATAAGTACATTCTTATCTTAGTAGTACACTAACAATAATGTTATTTTTAATCGTTTTATTAATGGACTCTTGTTTCATCTTATAATAAAATACTTTTTACATCTTGAAAAATAATTAAGAGTTCCAAAATTTATATTTATTTTAATAATGAATAATGGTAAATTGAATTTTAAAAGATATTAACTTTTTTAATATCAGTTATATATATTTAATTTTATATATATTTAATTTAATGAGGAAAATTTAAACATAATTGTCATAGATAATCTTTAAAAGAAAATCAAATATTGAAAAGAAAGAAGAAATGAGATTTCTTAAATTGTTTTATCATTTAATTCCCCATCATGTAACAATTTCTTTATATTAATTCCATATCATGTAGCAATTTCTTTATATTAGATAGTGAAAAAAATAAATTTTAAAACATTTAATACCTTCAAATACTTGATTGGTCCAAATTTAACATATATATATATATATATATATCCAATTTTCTTTGTCATAATTGATGATGATGATGATGGTTAACATCCATTGAGACCAACCTTTGGTCTATCCGACCTAAAAAAAGAGTTGTTTAATTTGATTTAAGATTTTATTCTTATGCTCAAAAAGCTTGGAAAGAAGCCTCCCGAGCTCACTATAATTTTAACATCCTAAAAGGCTACGAAGGTCAGTATTGCAACATAGATTATGAAATTGAGCTCTAAGAGAAAGTGATTTTCATCCTGGATGTTCATATTCTCATAGAGATGCCAGATCCTTTCCATCCATGGTGTTTTAGGAACTGTCCAATGACCTGTTTCACTATGGAGCTCATGAGAGTTCGTTCTAATCTTGGCTATATTAATTTTCTTCTTTGAGCTAGTTAAAATAGAGAGATAATTTTGATCTTCTAAAGTGGGGTTGATGCCCTACTTATAATACCTTAATTTTCTTTTCACTACTAGATTAACAATTTTACCTATCATAAAATTAACATTTTTTTTAATAGAAAGACACAATATTTTTATTAAAAAATTGCACAACAAAGATACTGAATAACACTTTTCATTCTAGATAAAACTGTAAAAATATAAATTTTCATATTGAAAAATTAACTTGATATTACTTCTAAAATTTTATTTTATTTTTAAATTCATTAATCATAATTATTTTAGATTTATATTTTTTTCCATACTGATTTTGGAACTTTTATCATTAAAATTTTACATAATCCCATTCTCTCTTTTTGTTTCTTTACTAATGTTAAGATATTTATTATTAAACTTTTATTTATTTATATGAACTTAGGTGTGGTGTAAGAATTAGTTTCTTTATTATTATTTTTTCAAAAATTTTATATTATTAATTTATATAAAATATCTATTTAGAAATATAAATATAAAAAAATAAATTATTTATATAAAAATAAATTTAATATTTAGAAAAAACATTAAATTTTTAAACTATGCAAACTCAACCTTAAAAATTTAATGAAAATCACAAAAGTTAAATAGCAAGGAAAAAAGCCATTAAAGTTCTTATATTACTGCTTAAAGGGATATCATCCAGGTCTGGAGTTTCAAAATTATTCTGACTGTCAAGTGGAAATTGGATAACAAATATTTGTTTTTTATATTAGTGGTTTTAAATTTTATGCAGATGTTTGTAACATTATTGTGATTAAATCAAAGATTTTTATTTTATTTGGGAATTCATCATATTTTTAGCTATAATGAAGTATAAGAAAAGTATTTGACAATATATTCAGTTATTTTGAACAAAAACTTTTTTTTCATTGAAGGGAGAGAAAACTTTTTTTTCATTGAAGGGAGAGGCTTATTTGGCTTATTTTATTGAGAGGCTTATTCTACAGTCCACTATAATGTTTAAGAGTGTCTCATCTAATTTTTTTTCATATTAATCAATTTTTTTTATTTAAGAAAAAAAATAAAAATTAAATAATTATACAAAACATTTAAATAATGTCAACTGATAAAACAATTTATAAGTAAAGAAATTAAATCCTTCTCTAAACTGGTATTAAATTCTTATTTAAGATAAATTTATGCTAATACTAAAATAACAATACTTGAGATAAATTTATGCCATTACTGAAATAACAATACTTTGCTAAACTTTTAAAAATAAAAATAAAAAAAAATTATGGCTGAATCTGCATATTTAGAATTAGTCATTAGAATTTATGACGCTTAACTATAATGCCTTCATGGCTAACTTGAATGTTCAAGTTTTCTTTCGTTATGAAATGCGTCTCAAATTATAAAAACAAAAACTAAAGCGTTTCATGGAACGTGAAATTCCAGTCCTCGGATTCAATCACAGTGCGAGTGCGGGAGGGCCGACCACCGGTCTATGTCTTTCATCCCAACGCAGTTGGAAAAGTACGCCACGTTTTTGTTGCGGCTATAATGTGTTTCGCACCCATAGTACTTAATGTGTTTTCTATTGTTTCCGACCACATGCAAGGAATCTGTATGTGATAAGTAATTGGGTAAACACAACAATACAATTGGTTAAACACAATGCCTCCCACATCTCATATTCTCACATTTGCATTATATTGATTGGGATAGATTACTAAACATACATTTTTCGAAGTTTGATATCTAGATTTAAGAGATATGAGGAGATTTTTGGTGGATTGTGACGGAAATCATTTACCATTATAATGAAAGGAAATTTTATTTTGGGAAGTTTAATTAGTTATTTCAGATGATATGAAAATATGAAAACTAAGAGATCCAAAGTTTAATTCTCATTATATTAAGGTAAAAGTTTACTGAGAGAAAGACAAGTAATAGGTCCCAAAAATACATTGGCAATGACTAGTATCAACCCTAAATACCTAAATTTGCTTTATATTGATTGAGATAGATTTCTAAACATACATTTTTGGATGCTTGATATCTAGATTTCAGATATGATATTTTTGGTGGATTGTGACATGAATCATTAACAATTATAATCAATAATGGAAGGAAATTTTGTTTTGGGAAAGTTTAATTAGTTATTTCAGATGATATGAAAATATGAAAAGTAAGAGATCCAGAGTTTAATTCTCATTATATTCAGGTAAAGGTTTGCTGAGAGAAAGACAAGTAATAGGTCCCAAAAATACACTGGTAATGACTAACATCAACCCTAAATACAAAAAAAAAGAAATATAAATATCATTTCTATAGTATTAATTTTTTTTATAAATATAATATTTTTTTAATCATTATAATAATTTAATATTATATATAATTATTATTATTATATATTTATAATATTTTTATCCTTGAGTGAATTTAAAAATAAAATATCTTAGAATTAATGAGTAAATGTGATTCAAATTAATGTTAATTATTTTATTTTCAATTATTTTTTTAATTCAAAATTTTACAATTTTTTAATTAAATTTTGAGAAAAATAATTCAAATTATATATATATATATAATTGTTGAGAGGGCAGTCCCACCTCAACTAGATAACTACCCTCAACTTCATCACAACCATTAATATCAACTTATCAAAATGTAAAAACACTTTTCCTTTAATTTTGACCACTGTAACTGGAAACCTACTCTGAAGCTCATCACAATAGGTTAACATCAATTTATCAACATGTGCCAGCACTATTTATTTGAATTTTTTAAAAGACTGGTCCCACTTCAAGTGAATACCTCTCCTTAACTTCATCTCAGTGAATTATTATCAATTCTTCCTTTAATTTTGACCACAACACCCGGACACGTAGTCTGAAGTCTGAACCTTCAACATATCAACATGCGTAGATTCTATTGCTTTGATTTTTAACGTATAACTCTTACCAGAAAGGCAAATACTCGTAATATTATGTAAAAGGAGCTTTCCCTAATTACTATAAACAACAAATATATTTCACGTCTTGCACCTACCGCTCACTGATGTACTATCTTGTATATAGGCCGCAGAGATCTATTCTGGTTTATATCCTTGTGGCTATCTCCCAGAAGTCCTTTCTCAGAGTTAATTGCGTAAAATTTGTTCCGGCATTCCATTTGCACCTATAAATAACACGCGGCCCTCAGAGTTTGTTGCATAAAAAAATATTCCAATCATGTTAGGGAAAATTGTGAGTAAACAAAGTAACGGAAAGGTAAGCAACACTTGGAAGCCTTGCTGATGTACTTTTTCTGAAGGAAAGTAATACCTGAAAAGCATTTGTCATATGAAATTGTTTTGCAGATGGTCAATAGCACTACTCGCAAGAGAAAGGGGCCGTCCTCATTTCGATGCGGTGCTTGCAAGTTTAACAAAAAGAAATGTTCAGATAAATGCATACTCGCCCCACATTTCCCGTTGGACGATCCCCAGAAGTTTCTGTTGGTACACACAGTGTTCGGAAATGGTCATGTCAATAAAATACTAATGGTAAGCTCCATTCCTTGCAGCATAGGGCTAGCAGAGCCAGGGATAGTTGAAATGCAAATAAGTGTTTTTATGAGATGAATTTAGTGTGATGCAAAACATCCGTACAGTTTTTCTACTTTCACCTTTGTTTTTACAGAAAAATACTGTTCAGAGGAACTTCCAGTTCTTTATTTTTCTACTGTGTAGTTTACAAAGAATTTGTTTACAGGGGAGAGTATGACTGCTTATGCTATTTTCGTGGTTATATTGGATTTTTTCAAGAAAGAAAAAAAACATTATCATTTTATTTAAAAATAAAAGGATAGTGCATGTTCATAATATATTCTACAATATCAACCTGTCTTACTTCTTCTGTCTGCTGTATCTATTTAAAAATCTGTGTTTATGTCTTTTTCAGCTTTATGAAACTTTCTAATCATATCTGGCTCATGACATTACATTTTCAGTGTGGTAAACTTCTATGTCTATATTTATACGAAAACTTCATTTTTTAGATGTATTAAAAGTATAGACTTTATTTAAAAAAAAAAAACTTCTTCATTTTCAGGTCTGTATATGACTATCTCCTACGAGTAGTTGATGCTGCTTGCACTAACCATTTTACCTTGCTGGAATACTTCGAAAAAAAACTTACTTGTCTCCTTTGAAATACCTCTTTTAGATAGGAGGTTAACTGTCCAGTTTTTCTCTAGAAGTGAATTTGATTGAAGGTGGTTTCCAGAGTCAGAATCCTCCACATCTAGTTTGAAAATATTGGGAGTTTGAAATTAAAATGATTCTTAGCCCAGTCAATTATTCTTTTTGTGTCCCTTAATATCTGAATTTTGTGTATCCTGAGTCATTTTGCTACTACTACTAAGACTCCCAACAATACTATTATCTTGACTTTGTTATTTGAGCCTATAGCTCCCTCCACCTGATGTGATAGAAATTACCAGGTTCAGGTTCAGTAACTATGACAACTCAGCATCCTCGTTTTCTTCTATTACTAAAAAAATATGTCCCATATGTCTCGGATTTTCCATTCCATTTTCTACTCTCTTTTTTTTTAATCAGCGGTTTTATCTCATTTTCAATGGCAACAATATTGATAATGTCATCATTGATGATAGCCAATTTCTGTTAAAAAAAAGGCATGCTTACCTACTTCCCCAAATAATCCCTATAATATATAATGGGAGAGACTTGTATATGACTAATGAACCAAGTCATTAGGATTCTGTACAAGAATTGATTATTGGGGAGATGTAACTAACTTCCAAGTATCTTTTTGGAAATGCATCCTTTCCTACATTCCCAAATAATCCATATAATATATAATGGAAAGACTTGTATATGATTAATAAACCAAGTCATTAGTCCTCTGTACAAGGATCGATTATCGGGGAGATGTAAATAGCTTCCAAGTATCTTTCTGGAAACTTAGGTTACAGATTTTATAAATATTCTGAAAAAACTAGGTCAAAAAATTTCTAGAATTTTCCGCCTTAAAAATCATTCGTTATCAGAATGCGTGACTAGTAGGAAATGTATTTGCAAATTAGCGGATACTATGCCGTACTAAATAGGTTTGACTTATTTGGCACCTAATTGAAATTCTTTTATGCTTTTTATCTTTTAGCGAAGGATTTTAAGCCCAAATTTCCACATTATTATATACTCAGTGCTTCTTGCAGCGGGACCACAATCCACAAGATTTTTTCATGGGTTGCTGATGTATTAATCCTTTACGATGTTACAGGATCTTCCGGCAGAGCAAAGAGGTGACGCAGTAAGCAGCATGGTATACGAAGCAAGACAAAGACTCAATGATCCTGTTCATGGTTGTGCAGGAATAATTAATGATCTCAACAAAAAGTTGGTAGAGCTGCAATCCCAATTGGATTCAACCCAAGAACAGCTTGCTAACATGAGTGTTCGACATGCTAATCTGTTAAGCCTAGTTACAAACTATCATGAAACTTTGGTGCCACAATTTTACGATTCATTACCGCAGGAGAGTGAAGTCACTTGCACAATCCCTGGTGTATTAGATGATGGCATCAATCCTATGCAGCTATTGGAGCCACTCTGGCCATAAACAGAGAGGAATCTTATGATGTTTTTCTGTGTTCCGTCTTTTGTTATAACCTTGTTAATGTGCCAAGTATGTAAAACCTATATCTCTTCCATTCAATATGATTATGTTTCCACTACTGTTAGCTGCAGTTCCACTTTGTAACACTGATTCGATCAGAGTTTCTGTGCCACAAGTTCAAGGAGAAATTTTCCGTTTTTGTTGCTTTAAATTTATCCATATATTGCCAGAAATGAATACATTGGATATGTACTCTCGACCTTACATTTATAAGAAGTTCAATAAAAGCATTTACATTTTATTGCCGTCATTTTAAACGCGCGTTGACTTCGTTTTATGTTTCCGGAGGGTTCTTTCAGTTATATTTTTGGGCTTAATTGGTCCATTATCTGATAGGGATAGGGATGGGTTAGAGTCACATATTTATATAAGGATTTGTTAAAGTTATATATTTGAGTTGCAAATTTTTCACAATCTAAATGTCTCAAAAAATCTGCTAATAAAAACCATAAAAACTAAAATAAAAAATCATATGAAATAGATAAATGATTTTTTTTGTTCTTAGAGGCTCATTTTACAACCCAATATGATATGCAACTCTATCTCTCCATAATCAAATTAATATTTAGTGTAAGCTCATAAAAAAATTAATAATTGCTTCAATAAAAATTTAATGTGTACTCATAAAACTTTAAACAATTGTATAAATAAACAATTACAAAACCCAAATCTGTTAAGTGAGATGCTTCATTCCTAAATATAAATAAAAATATAAGTAAATGAGAGATCCAGTAAATACCATGTTTATAAAAAAGGTATGGTAAATACATAAAAATATATGAAATATGATTAGAAATCAACATTTAAGTATATGCCAAACCTATGGACCAAATACCATGGTAAATAAAAGATGTTAAATAAATATAAATATAAATAAACTAGAAGTATGGTAAAAAATAAAACCTCTTTTTACATTTACTCCATAATTCTATTTAGCTTGAGTGGGCCTAATGGTTAAGAGCATGTGTTTCATCCTAAGAGGTTAGAGGTTCAAAACCAGAGGCACCTAGAGTATGCATGCCTTGGTAGACTTCGCAGTTAAATCGTTGAGTGAACGTGAGTCTCTTGTCCCACAATCAAGGGGGTCTCATACACCAATTTTGTCTCATACACCAATTTTGTGTCTTGCTTGGCTGTGACCTTAGAATTGGATAATAATAATAATAATAACCATAATAATAATAATAATTAACACTAAAAAAAAAGCTTTTATTTAGGTGAAGCCTATGGGAAAATTTATTAATAATACCATACAAAAAAAATATTATTAACGCTAATATTATATTAAAAGAATACTCTTATCATTATTATTATTATTATTATTAAATCTAATATTCTTATCAATAATATAATTAATATTACTAAATTTATTAACTTTGGATTAATACAATATTAATTTTGTTATATTATAATATATATTAATATATCATGATATATATTAAATATAAATATATATGGGAGGGAGAAACAAAGACATAGAGTGATATATGTGGAGAGATAGGGGGAGTGACAAGGGAGAGATGGAGATAAAGTAAAGGAGAGGGAAGAGGAGAAATGAAGAGGCGGAGGAGAGGAGTGAGAGAGGTATATAAGAAAAAGAGAGGGAGAGGGAGATGTAAATATGGAGGGGGGAGAGAGACAAGGAGAGAGGGAGGAAGGTAATGAGAGGATTGGAGAGAGGTGGGAGAGAGGGAGATCGAGAGAGGGATGGGAAAAGATATAGGGAGGTAGGAGAGAAAGAAAGAGAGAGGAAGGATTAGAGGGAAGACTTAAAAGAGAGGAGGAGAGAGGGAGGGATAGAGAGATGGAGTTGCAGGGGCAGAGGAGGAAGGGAAGAAGAAAGACATACAGGGTGAGAAGTGGAGAGAGAGAGACGATTGGATGGAAAAGAGAGAGATAGAGAGAGAGAAGGTTGAAGGGAGGAGAGAGAGAGAGAGAGAGAGAGAGAGAGATGGGGGGAGAGAGAGGGAGTTAGGAGAGAAACATAGAGAGAGGAAGGATGTTAGATAGGACTTAAGAGAGAGGAGGAGATTGATGGGGGAAGAGAGATGGAGATATGAGAGAAAGGGAGAGATAGAGGAAGGATGAGAGAGATGAATCTAGAGACAGGAGGAGAGAGGGAGGGAGAGATGAGAGAGAGGGATGGATAGAGAGATGGAGTTGGAGGCGGAGAGAGGGAGAGAAGAAGAAATTCATATAGAGTGAGAGGTGGAGATAGAGAGAGAGATTTTGTGTAATTTTGGGGATGAGATAAAGAGACAAAGAAGGAGAGATGGAGAGAATGGTGGAGAGAATGAGAGAGATAGGGGGAGAGAGAGAGGTGGGAGAGAAAGGGAGAGAGAGGAAGGAAGAGAAAGGATGTGAGAGAGTGGAGAGAGGTAGGGAAAGAGAGATGGAGTTGTAGGGGGAGAGAGAGGGAGGTAGGAAGAAAGACATAGAGAGAGAAAGGTGGATTGAGAGAGGGAGTGATAAGGAATACGGGGAGAGAGGCATAGAGGGAAGAAGGAGGAAATAGAGATAAACTATATAATCAGGGAGAGGGATAGAAGGGGAAGATATAGATATAGATGGAAGGTGAAGAGATCGAAGAAGAGAGAGATGGAGAGAGGGGGGAGGGACAACAAGATTGATATATATGGAGTGAGAGAGAGTGCAAGTTTGGGGGGGTGGTATAGAGAGTCAAAGGAGAGATGGACGGAGATATAGATGTAGATAGAGGGGGAGAGAGGGAAGTATATTTTTTCCACTAGATGCATTGATTTCAGTGTAGATGGTTATTTTTAATCCCATTTGATTTTTTGCACTAGATGCATTAATTTTACTTGATATGGTGATTTGTAATACTATTGGATTACTTGCACTGGATGCATTGATTTTAGTGTTTATATTGATATCTAACGATATTTGATTTCTTGCACTAGATAGATTGATTTCAATGTAGATAATTTCTAATCCTATTTGATTTCTTGCACCAAATGCATTGATTTCATTGTAGATGGTGATTTGTAAGCCTATTTGATTGCTTGCACTAGATTCAAGGATTTTAATGTAGATGATGATTTCTATTATATTTAATTACTTATACTAGATGCATTGATTTTAATGTAGATTATTTATGATCCTATTTTATTGCTTGCACTAAATGCATTGATTTCAGTGTGGATGTTTGCTTCTAATCCTATTTTGTTACTTGCACCAGATGCATTGATTTGAGTGTAGATGTTGATTTATAATCTATTTGATTTCTTGCATTAGATGCATTGATTTCAGTGTAGAAGTTGTTTTATAATGTTATTTTATTTCTTGCATTAGATGCATTGATTTCAGTGTACATGTTGATTTCTCATTTGATGTAAATGGATGTATGGCGGTACATTAATTTTAAAATGATTAGATTAACAATGTGCATTTATTTCAGTGTAAGCACAATTTTTTTTGACAATGTACATTGACTTTTTTGTTATATTAATTCAACCTATTAATATTGGAGAGAAAGAGAGGCAAGGTATGATGTTTACTACAACATCTAGAGTTAAATATTTAAATAGTTTACGATTTCAATTGTCCTTTTCCTATAAACGATATGAAAAAATGACAGATCTAAGAAGGGTGATAGTACAAATAGTAGAAGAAAATAGTTTGAGATAGGTCGCAATGAAGAGTATATGTAATTGACTACATTCTTATTATTCACATTTTCTATCATTCAACACAATTATTTTCATTTTCCATTCAAAAATTTTATTTCATCATTTTTCATCATTAAAGTTATTAATAATATTTATTATCTCAACAAACTGAGGTAACTAAGAAATTTTTAAATTAAAATGAAGAGGAAATATTTAGCATATTTAAAATGATTATATTAATATTAGATATATTTACAAATTATTGATAAAATAAATCATATCTTTGATATATTTTCCTTGGCAGCACACGACTAACCAACCTACATCCATATTAACTCTTAATATATCAAGCGCCAAAAGGGATAAAATATCTCAAAGTGAAAACCTTTCCTCAAGTTTTTCAATCCAAAAAGAGGTTTGCACCTATAAATATTTGATCCCTCTAAGATCTTGGTATATTTGGAGTTAAGATGAATCTAAGCTAGTTTTTGTCTTGTGCCAACTGCAACTACCTCCGATTGCATAGATAACTATAACATCCAAAGTGAAGAGTATCAACTACCCCCTTTTTAGATAGGTCACTGTAGCATCCAATGGTAGAATCAAATCTTTGGGAGATCATGAGACTAACACAAAGGCCATTTCTTCAGTAAAATTGTCTCCCATATTAATATGCATTGAAATCTTGTGGAGAAAATTCAAAATTTAGAATACAATATTAGATTGAACTGTTATTTAATTTAGAGTATGATATTGTTAACCTCATTCTATGTGAACGGGTTAACAATTTTCCATTCAGGGTTTGGAGTAATTATTTCATCCTGAATATTATGATTTGTTATTATTCTATTTTCAGGTTAGAGGATTAACCATTTTCCATTTTTAACTTGAATGTGTTATTTTCCATAATAAGCATTATGTACCCAATTAATTATTGACATATTATATTTTATCTCAACCATAATGAAAAAATAATATTAATAATTTACAATCATTCAATACCTGGAATTATTGGGAGAAACCATTTACAATAATTCACATATTTCTTCTTTTATGTATACATGGTGGACTCTTTCTTATTGCTTCCACTTGCACCATTAAAAAAAATTACAAAACTATCAAAGAGTCTTCCTTCAAATTGTGAAAATAGGTCAGAGAGGGGAGAAAACTATCAAATTTGACAAGCCCATTTTGAAATTCCACCCTGCACACATAGTCCCCTCCGGTGGAGACATATTCTGAATTTCACTCCCTTTATGTGCACATGGTGGACTCTTCCGTATTGATTTGGTCTCGAAAAAGGCATGCTATAGTCTCATTGGTGAATTCCAATGGTGCTAGCATGATGCAATATGATTAAACAAGAGACATCTATAAATGTAAAGATGCTTCTCCTCAGTTAAGTCAACATTTTATACAGATTTTTCAAAAACAAATAATATATTAAATATTATATGCAAATTAGGTATAAGACTAGCCTATCTCCATCTTAACTCTGGATCTATCAAGCGCCGAGAGGGATAAAATCTCTAGAGGTGCAAACCTCTTTTTTAGGTCCCAAACTTGAGGAAAGGTTTGCACCTCGATATATTTGATTCCTCGTAGCATTTGATAGATATAAGTTAAGATGGATCTAGGCTGGTTTCATTCTTATGTGACCAAGGAAAATCTATCGATAATACGAGGAACATATGAATAATTTTATCAATAATATGTAAATACATCTAATATTAATATAACCATTTTAAATATGCTAAATATGTTTCCAATTTATCGATTCATTTTAATTTTAAGTTTTCTTAGTTACCTAGTTTGTTGAGATGATAGATATTGTAAAATAACTTTAATGATGAAAAATGTTGAAATCAAAATTTTTGAATATAAAGTGACAATGTAATTATATTGAATGATAGAAAATGTGAATAATAATAATGTATTCAATTATAAATAGCCTTGATTGTGATCAATCTCAAAATATTTTCCTTTACTATTCTTATTGTCACCATTTTTGTCATCTTTCCATATCGATTATATGATAAAGACAGTAGAAATCATAAATAATAAAATATTTAAATATTGAGCTCGATTTGTTGTAGTAAACATCATACCTTGTCTCTCTTGCTCTCCAATATTATTAGTTTTAATTACTATAACCCAAAAATTGTTCTACATTGTCAATAATATTTTGTGCTTACACTAAAATAAATGCACACTATTAATCCAATGACTTTCAAACTAATGTACCATCATACATCCAATTACATCAAATAAAAAATCAACATATACACTGAAATCAATGCATCCAATTCAAGAAATAAAATATGATTCGAAAACTACATGTATATAGGAATCAATGCATCTAATGCATGTAATCAAATAGAATTAAAAATCAACATCTACACTCGAATCAATACATATAGTGCAAGTAACAAAATAGGATTAGGAACCAACATGTACACTAAAATCAATGCATCTAGTGCAAGAAATCAAATATGATTATAAATCACCATCTACAATGAAATTAATGTATTTAGTGCAAGCAATCAAATAGGATTAGAAATAGTTTATATTCAAATAAATGCATAGAGTGTAAGCAATCAAATATAATTATAAATAAAAATCTACATTGAAATTAACACATCTAGTGAAAGCAATCAAATAGGATTAGAAATCACCATCTACACTAAAATCAATGCATTTAGTGCAAAAAATCAAATAAAATTATAAATCATATACATTTAAATCAATGCCTCTGGTGCAAGTAATCAAATATCATTAGAAATCAAAATATACGCTAAAATCAATGAACCTATTGCAAGCAATCAAATAGGATTATAAATCACGATCTACGATGAAATCAATGCATCTATTGTAAGAAATATTCTTCCATGTCTCCCCCCTCCATATATATCTATATGTCCCTCCATATCTCCTTCTTTGTCTCTTTATCTCACCCCCATAAACACACACTCTCTCACTCCATATTTATCAATCTCTCAGTCCCTCCCCCCTGTCTCCATCTATCTCTTCTTTGCCTTAACCTTCCATATATATCTCTATATCCCTTTGTCTCTCTATATCAACACCAAAATATAAACTCTCTTTCTCCAATCTATCTATATATATCACTCCCTCCTCTCCCTCCCTCTCTCTCTTCTCCCCTTCCCTCCCTCTCCCTTACTTCTATCTCTCTTCCCTCCTGCTATCCACTCTCACTCTCCCTCCATCTTCCTTATGACTCCTTATCTCTCTCTCTCTCTCTCTCTCCAACTTTCACTCTTTATGCATTTATTCTTACCTCCCTCTTTCTCCCCCTCCATTTACATCTCTCTTTCCCTACCTCTCTCCACTTGATTTCTTCCTTCATCTCCCAACTCTTTCTCTTTGTTCACTTTCTAACATTGTCACTATATGCCTCTCTCTCTCATTCTCCCCCCCATTCTCTCCATTTCTTCTCCTTTGTCTCTTTATCTCACCCCCAAACATACACACTCTCTCTCCATATCTTCCTTGTCACTCCTTCTCTTACTCCACTTGTTACTGTCTATGCCTTTCTTCTTCCCTCGATCTCTCCCCATCCAACTCCATCTCTCTATCCATATCTCTCTCCCCCTCCAACTCCATGTCTCTATTCCTTTCTCTCTCCCCATCCATCTCCATCTCTCTATCCCTCCCTCTCTCCCCCTCTCTCTCAAGTCCCATTTCTTTTCCTTCCTCTCTCTCCCTTTCTCTCCTACCTCCCTCTCTCTTCCCCCATCACTCACTCTGCCTCTCTCTGTTTCCCCGAAAAACCTCTATATTCCCCCATCACACTCTTCCTCTCTCTTGTCCTTCCTCTCTCTCCCTTTATCACCTCCCTCCCTCTATATTCACCCCCTCCCCACTCTCTCTCTCTCTCTCTCTCTCTCTCTCTCTCTCTCTCTCTATTCATTCCTCCTCTCCTGTCATCTCTCCCTTATCACTCCCTCTATTTCTCCACCTCTTTCATATGTCTTTGTTATTCCCTCCCATATATATCTAGAGTTAATATATATATATATATATATATATATAGATTTATATATATTAAATTTAATAATTTTAATATTATAATATATTAATATTAATATTTTAATGTTAATTTTTAGGTTAATAATATTTTTTTTTGCATGGTATTATTATTAATTTTGTCCATCTTATTTTGTCCATAGGCTTCAAATATAATTAGATGTCGATTTCTACTCCTATTTGATATATTGCTATTTATTTACCTTACCTTCTTATACCTCTTATATATATATGGTATTCATCCCATGGTATTAATAATAATGTGTGCTATGGTATTTTCCTTATAGGCTTCACCTTAATAAAACTTATTTTTAAGTTTTTGTAAATATAAAGAGGTTTATGAAGTAAATATAAAAATATTAATGTGAATATTAGAATTAATAGTAATAATTATAATAATATTTTGAAAATAATATTAGGGTCAATAATGTTTTTTTGGCATGGTATTAAAAATAATTTGGCCCATAGTATTTAGCTCATAGGCTTCACCTAAATAAAACCTCTTTTTGGAGAGTTCCTAAATATAAATAGGATTATGGAGTAAATATAAAAGGAGGTTTTATTTATTTACCATACCTATGGTTTATTTATATTTTATTTATTTACCATACCACTTTTATAAATATGGTATTTGGCCCGGTATTTAGCCCATGGTATTAAAATGATATTTTTCCTATAGGGTTCACCTACATAAAACTTCATTTTTTAATTTTTCTTTAAATATAAAGAGGTTTATGGAGTAAATATAAAAAATGATTTCATTTATTTACCATTCCCGGAGTAAATAAATAAAAACATACCCCCCCATACATTTCAAATGTTTACTTAGACTACATTTTTTTATTTACCATACCCCCCTAAATAATTTACCATACCTCTAGAGTAAGTATAAAAAGAGATTTTATTTATTTACCATACTCTCAGTAAATAAATAAAAATATACATATGGTACATTTCAAATATCTACTTACATTACATTTCTCACATTAGATCTACACATGTGCATTATACTCTGACACGTCAAATGTTTACATTATATTTCTCACATTAGATCTACACATCTCCTTATAATCCAACATATCAAAAGGTTACATTACACTTCTCACATTACATCTACACATCTGCTTATACTCCGACATATCAAAATTTTACGTTACATTTCGTACATTACATCTACACATCTCCTTATACTTCGACATGTCAAAAGTTTACATTACATTTTTCCCATACATCTACAAATATCTATATACTGGGCTGTAGAGCGCTTCTCAGTGCAATAACTCCATATATGAAAGGATACAAACATGCTATGTTTGAGCTTCATATATGAAACATAACATCAAAAAAGTGTAGCTCACATAAGTATACTAATCTAGCTAAGGTTTTATTATACAAGGCTGGAAAGGTCAAGATTCTTATCTAAAATCATTACTCATCATGTAAGAAGTATATCAAACTTCATAATCACATCTACATGATATAAAAAAGGAAAATTTAAAACATAATAGTGCAAATCAAATAATTATAATGAAAAATTTTGGTAATAAAGGTATATCACAGTTATTCAAAGTTATTATGAGTTTTAGATTTGTATGTCATATGCTATATTCATTTAACATCTCATGCTATGCTTTAAAAATTGTCTTATTATTCTTTGTTAATGTATTCATTAATGCTTTGATGCTTCAAATGTAGGGGAAATTTTAAGTGGTAGAATGAACTCAAAGTTAAGCTTAAGACAAAATCCCCTATTAGAAAGAGAATATGGGGACACACATCAAGAAGAAAGTGTAACCATTTCATGAAAAACTCACTTAGTGTCATCGCTCCAAGTAAAATTTGAACTATCGTAGATTCATAATTTTTCTCATTTGGATTAGGAGCATTGAAAATGTGAACAATGAGAATTTGAATTTTTTAAGAGCCCCAAACTTGATAAAGTAAGCATATTTTCTTTTCAAGGAACTTTTAGAAATCTACTAAGAGGTCGGCATGGTCCACAAAGAGAGTATTTTTAAAGAATTTTTGACACACTTCAACCACCAAGGGAAAATAGTTACAAGGATAATAAAGCGGAGTAGAGGTTAAAGAGCTTCCAATAGTGTAACTATGTAGAAGAGGGTAAGTGGTCTAAATTGAGAAAAATTTTCAAATTTTATAAAGGAATTAAGTGATTAAGTGATTAAGTGATTATGATATCTCATGGAACATTACATAATTTTATTTATCATGATAGATTCTACATGGAAAAATAGAGGAATTAGCTTTCAAGGCCCATTTCGGTGGCACTTCCTAGTTTGGGGTCCTCGGGTTTGGCACAGTTCAGAGCCATTTTGAAGTTTTAAATGAAAATCGTTGGGCTAAAAATATTTCACGATAAATTTATCCGCTATTTCTATTTCAAACTTCAAGTATTGTCGAATGGCATGAGAATCACCTCAATTAGGGTCTGCCCATAAAATTTAAGCATCTGGCAAGTCTTCTTGCCTTTTTGATCACCATGGTATAGAGTCAATGCCATGTTAACCCACATTAGTTGTCTCTAGGGATAGTCATCTCTGGAATTTTAAGAGAATCTAAAAAGTTTAAAACCCTAATACTAATTAGGGTTATGAAATGTAAAAACATTAAACCTAGATAGTTATCAAGGTATGTTAAATACTAGCTATTTTTTAGCATTGTACTTTGATCTGAAAATAAAAATATTTGTATCTATTGTTAAAAGTATTCATTTCCATTTAATTAAGTGTGAAAAGTGTTTATCATGTCTTGAAAGTTAAACAAAGTGTTTTTGGTAACTGTTTTTGAGTTTATGTGTGAGGGAATGTTAATTTAAATAATTGTTTAACATCTTAAATCTAAAATACATAGAAAAATAACTTCACCATAACAACACAACAACATGATGAGGCATTTCACCCCTACTGGGCTACATCTGCCAGGTCCAAGGCTCCCAATGGGCATGTCCTTGCTATATTATGATGCTCAAATTGGTTTTATAGTGAGAAATAAGCCTAAACATGCTGAAACAGCTATGAAAATGAATTCAGAAGATAAAAATAACATAATTATGGCTTTTATTTCACCTCAAATAGTGAAGTGTAGCCCAATACAGCTCCCTTTCCCTCATGGCCCTTATGGCTCTCTAAGCTTCCCTAGTAAAAAAATCGCTGAAGAAAACCTCTCTTAGCTCTGCAATCTATCTCAATGGCTCCATAATGCTCATAATACCAAAAATCCACTAAAATTTTGTCTAATTTGGTCGAATATGGTGAAATTTATGATCCATACAATATTTTGCCCAATGGCACTAGAAATCCTCCACTAAAATTGGCTAACTCCAGTTAGCTCCGACCGAAAGGTAGAATCTCCAAAAATATCAGAACCGCACGATAAATAAGGCGGATACATTTATTTTAACTGTCAATTTGATGGGCGCGTTCACATGCGAATTTCCCAAACGATTAGTCTTGCTAGCGGATAAAGCTAAAGCTGCGCCCTAGGACACTTCCTGCAGGTCATGTGGTTGGGGGCTAGCACCTGAGTGCTTAACCTAGATCTTTCCGTCGGTGAATTGGCTTAAGCCACAGGCATAGCGAGTAGACATACAGTATTTCCCCTTAAGCCCTGAGGGCTTACACTCAACTCTGCCCAACCTCCGTTCAGCACAACACGCCTATGACTCGACTGCTAACCCTTTTTCATTCAGGTAGCATCGACCTCCACCATTGAACTAATGATGTCAACTGCACGAGGCGACTACTTGCTAACCCATGAACCTTCGGGTCGAGTCATGCCTGACTGACCCAAATCCGTTCAGGGTGACTCGACTCCATTCTGGTCGGGTTAGGTATGTCCACCAAAACAATTTTTTGAACAAAATTTGAACCTTTTGTCTAGGGCCACGTGGTAGCCACTAGGTAGGCCATGTGGCACCCTTTGATAGGCCACCATAACACTATATGAAAATGAAATTTTTTGCCATAATTTTTTTCTAAAAATGACAATTTTTTTGAGTTCAAAGGTATTGTTTTAAAGGTTATTGGGTGTTTTAAAACTTCAATATCTGTTGAGTAACCAACTCCAAAAAGAGAAGAAAAGAGATATCAACGCCTTAGAAATGAGCCACTTCGAGAGGGCAACCTCCAATACATTACATAAATGAACAATTCTTGGATGATACAATTTACAAAACCTCCTTTCTATATATAGGAGTCCATGGGGCCATAATGTAATCCTAGTGGACCACAATGTAATCCTAGATGACCTAACAATAATAATTTAAGGGCACAATAATAACAAAATGGGGGTTACAAGGGTTCAATAATAACAATAAGGGGGTTACACTAACAATAATAAGGGACTATACTAGTGATATGGGGACCTAACATGCCCCTCTCCTTCAAAAAAGTGTTGTCCTCAACACTTGAGTAGCTCTGGGTGCTTCTGTATAAAATTCTCATCCTCCCATGTAGAATCTTCAGTGGGTAAGTTCTTCCACTTGATGAGATACTCTGAAATTGATCGATTCCGTAGTTGTCGAGTTCTTGTTTCCGTGACTGCTTCCGGTTCCAATATGATTTTCCTTCCTCATCAAGTTCTGGAAATATTGTTTGAACTGGAATATTTTCACCTATAACCTTCTTTAAGCATGAAACATGGAAAAGTGGATGCACTCGTGAAGAAGCAGGAAGCTCCAATTTGTATGCCATAGTACCAATCTTTTGCAACACCTTGTAAGGACCATAGTACTTTGGCGATAATTTATTATCCTTCTTAGCTTGCTTGAGGGACATTTTTTCATATGGTTGTGGCCGTAAAAATACCCAATCTCCTACATCAAAACTTCTCTCGCTGCGATGTTGATCTGCCTGTTGTTTCATTCGATTTTGTGCCAAATTCAGGTTATCCTTTAAAAGTTGGAGAACTTCTTGCTGATGCTCGATGTGATCTTCCACTGCTTGAACCTTCAAATTTTCTCTTAAAGATGATGTGATAGATGGTGGATGATATCCATAAAGTGCCATAAATGGGGTAATTTTTGCTGCAGTATGGAAGGAAGTGTTATACCACCATTCAACAAGACGTAACCACTTGACCCATTGTGTTTGTTTATCAGATACAAAAAAACGAAGATATCCTTCCAAACATTTATTTACGATCTCAGTTTGACCATCAGATTGAGGATGATAATATGAGCTATGAGCTAATTGAGTACCCAAACAAGAAAATAACTCCGTTCAAAAATTTCCAATAAAAATGGGATCTCTGTCGCTCACAATAACCCTTGGGCTTCCATGTAGCTTTTGAATTCTATCCATAAATGTAGTAGCAACTATACTTTCTTTAAATGGATGAGATAATGCACAAAAGTGTGCATACTTGGTAAGTCTATCAACTACCACCATGATGACACTCTTTCTTTCAGACTTTGGTAAACCTGTGATAAAATCCATTGAAATCTCCTCCCAACGTTGACTTGGAATGGATAAAGGTTGTAGAAGTCCCGGGGTCTTAATTGTCTCCACTTTATTCTGCTGGCAAACCAAACATTCCGCCACAAACCTTTGAATATCAGATTTAAGGCCATCCCAAAAAAATTCTTTCTTCACCCTGTGGTAAGTTTTTAAAAATCCTGAGTGTCCTCCTAAAGGAGAAGTGTGCAATTCCATAAGAATCTTTTGTTTTAGTTGGGAATTCTTACAAAGATATAAGCGATCTTTGTACCATAAGGAATCATTTTTCCAACTAAATGTATCAGATGTACTAGGATCTTGCTGCAACTTTTGAATGAGTATTCATACATCTTTGTCCTTCTTCCATTCATCTCTTGCTTCAGTTATCCAATCTGGTTGGATAATAGAAATGGCACAAAGCAATGCTTCCACCTATTCATTCTTTCTTGAGAGTGCATCTGCAACAACATTAAGCTTTCCTTTTTTGTAGATTATTTCAAAGTCATAACCCAACATCTTTGTGACCCATTTTTGCTGCTCTTTTGACGATAGTCTTTGTTCCAAAAAGTGTTTAAGACTATCATGATCAGTTTTTACCTTGAAGTGTCTTCCCATTAGGTAAGTTCGCCATTTCTTTAGTGCATGCAGTATTGCTAACATTTCCTTTTCATAAATAGGTTTATGTAAATACTTTCCTTTGATTGGACGACTTTCAAAAGCAATGGGTCTTCCTTCCTGCATTAAAACCGCACCAATTCCATTTCATGAGGCATCACATTCCAAAATAAATGTTTTTGTGAAGTCTGGCGTAGCTAAGACCGGTGCTAGGCACATTGCCTCTTTAAGATGTTCAAAGGCCTTAGTTGCTTCAGGAGTCCATGAAAATGCATATTTCTTCAATAATGTTTTTAGAGGTGCTGCTATTCTCCCATAATTCTTAACAAACTTGCGATAATACCCTGTTAACCCGAGAAATCCTCGCAACTGCTTTATGGTTGTGGGAACTTTCCATTCCTTAATGGCTTTAATTTTGTTAGGGTCTAATTTAACACCCTCGTGAGATACAATATGACCCAGATATTCCACCTCTTGTACTCCAAAGAAACATTTGGACTTTTTTGCATATAATTGTTTCTCCTGCCATAGTTTGAGCACCCTGTCAACATGTTCAACATGATCCTTCCAAGACCTGCTGTAGATTAGTATATCATCAAAAAATACTAGCACAAATTTCCTAAGGAAGGGTTTGAAAATGGAATTCATCAACCCTTGAAATGTAGAAGGTGCATTGGTAAGGCCAAAAGGCATGACCAAAAATTCATAATGACCCTCATGAGTTCGAAATGCTGTTTTTGGAATATCTTCAGTCTTCATTCTAATTTGATGATATCCTGAACGAAGATCCAACTTGGTAAAATAAATTGCTCCATGAAATTCATCCAATAATTCATCAATCACAGGAATGGGAAATTTGTCTTTAATGGTGAGCTTATTGAGCTCCCTATAATCCGGACACATTCGCCATGATCCATCCTTCTTGTGTACCAAAACTACGGGAGCAGAGAAAGAACTTTGACTAGGTTGAATTATACCCGCCTCTAACATTTCTGCAATCATACGTTCAATTTCTCTCTTTTGGAAGTAAGGATATCTATAGGGCCTGATGTTTGGAGGAACACTTCCTGGAATCAAATGAATAGCATGATCATGATCACGAATAGGTGGGAGTCCTTTGGGAGTTTCAAACACCTTGGAATGATTGTCCAAGACTTGTTGGAAATCTGCAGAAATAGATGATTTTGATGTTGGAACTTCTAGTGAGCATAATTGTGCAATTACGCCTCGTTTTTCTTTCTTTAGAAGCTTTGTCATCACATTAGAGCTTATTATCCTTCCTGGCTTCCCTTCAATACCCCGTAATTCGACTTCCTTTCCTTTTGAAAAAAATTTCAAGAAAAGTTCTTGAAAATTAAAAGCTACCGTCCCCAATGATTGTAACCATTGTACTCCTAGTACAACATCAGCGCCTCCCATAGGAATGTAAAGCATTGGACTAGTCAATAAATATTCCCCCATGGTTAGCTTAATATTATGGCATTTTCTAGAGCAATTTATAGTTCCTCCATTTGCAACCATCACTTGACATTCTGGCGCTGGGTATAGGAAACAATTTAATTCCTTGGCTACCTTACAATGAATAAAATTATGGGTGCTACCTAAATCAATCAACACTATTACCTTTTTCTTCTTGATTTGTCCTTGTATATTTAGAGTTTGATGAGTGTTAATTCCTGCCAGTGCATTACACGATATGGTCGGATTCATTTCCTCCTCTTCTAGGGTTGGTTCTTGGTGTATATCCTCTTCTTGTTCATTTTCTTCTTCCTCTTCACAATCTATGTAAAATAATTTCTTTTCAACACACTTATGACCTTTAGTGTATTTGCTATCACAACTGTAGCAAAGCCCTTTTGCTCTTTTTTCTTCCAATTGTTGTGGTGTCAACCTTGTAGGTTGTGGAAATCTAGGCATAGCAACACTTCCTTATTTATAGAATTGAGTGGTAGGCTTCCTTGTCGCCATTATTTTACATTAAACTTTTCTTGCCAACTTGAATGCCTTCTCCAATGAATCCGGTTCCAAAACATGAACTTCATGTTGGATGTTATCCTTTAAAGTGCCTATGAAGAGATCGATCTTGTGTTCCTCTGGAATATCAGTTACCCTTATATTCAATTTTTGGAAGTCCTCAATGTGCTGCCCCACTAAACCCTTTTGTTTGAGATTTATCAATTGGCTAAAGAAGGTCTTGCTCTTTGTATCCTCATAATGTGCTATCATTTCCTCCATAAAAATTGACCAAGTGACAATTTTTTTATGGGAGCAAAGCCATCGATACCATACAAATGTATTTTGTTCTAAATGTAAAGTTGCAATGCGTACCTTTTGTGTGTTTTGCACATTATGGAGATGAAAATATTGCTCCATCTGTAGTATCCATGTTACAGGATCCTTTCCATCAAACTTCCTCATATCCATTTTTGGAATATGGTGGTTCTTCCCTCCAACGGTAGAGTTTATGAAATCACGATTAACATTTATTTTGTTCTCATCATGAGTTTCCTCTACTATCTTTTCACCATTAGGAAACATTTCTTGTATCAACTTTCCCAAACTTTTGATGTCTACTTTTAGATCTTTCTTCATGTTTTCCATGTTGTCTTTCATTTTTTCATCAATCTTAGCTTCCATGTCATCCATCTTAGCTTCCATGCCCACTTCCATGCCATCCATCTTAGCTTCCAAACCATTAATCTTAGCTTCCACACCTTTCTTCAAACCATCCATCTTAGTTTCCACACCCTTCTTAAAAAATTCCATTTCATTTTTTGTTGTTCTTTGCGAGAGCGAAATTTGTTGCACTTGCTCTTGTAATTTTGATATGTCATGTTGCCATTCTTTGTCTTCATGAGTCATAGTAGAGCCTTCTAAAGGCTTAATGGGTGTTGAATTCTTTTTAGGGGCCATTTTAGACTCCAATATTGATATCTATTCTACAATAGGCCCTGCAATCAATTCAACTTGATTCTTCAAACAAGACATATGCAATTCAGAAAAAAAAATACACACCTTTTACTAGCTTTTAGGAGCTCGATATTGAAATTCTATTATCTCTGTGATTACGCATCTTCAATATCTGAAATTTAGCACAGAAGTATCCCTCTGAATTCTCTTTTGAATGCCACAGGTCTGACCTTATTTGGATTCACCAAGACAAAGTTGTGTCCAATCTCCCACAATGACCCAATTAAGGACTGGTTCAGTAGAGCGAACTTGTACGATTTACCACGTGTCACTGTTTCATCCTTTGTATCCGAAATTGATAGCCAAGAAACTACAGTCCGTGTACTTGGGACCAATTTTTACGGAACTCCAATCCGATGCCCAGAGAGAGAGTTATTGAACTTTTCCCACGATCACCTCTTTGAGATGCAATTCAGGAGCCTGAAAAAGCACTACCTTCCACAAATCATACCTCCAAAAGTATTGCAAACCAAGCTCTGAAATTTTTTGACAAATTTCCTCAGGATTTCAGAATCACACCATACAAATTTCATATTCTGAACCTTTGTAGAAAAAATTTATAGCGCAAATGCCACGATGACCTATTTAGGAGCCTAAAAAAAGACCTAACTTCCACAGATCATATCTCCGAAAATATTGCGAACCAGGCTCTGAAATTTTTAGACAACCTTCCTCAAGAATTTGGCTTCGCATCCTAAAAATTTCAACTTTTGAAACTTTGTAGAAAAAAATTTATAGCGAAAATGCCATGATGACCTGTTTGGAGCAGCGAAACCCTAGAATCCAAACCTCTGATACCAAATGTTGAGTAACCAGCTCCAAAAAGAGAAGAAAAGAGATATCAACCCCTTAGAAATGAGCCACTTCGAGAGGGTAACCTCCAATACATTACATAAATGAACAATTCTTGGATGACACAATTTACAAAACCTCCTTTCTATATATAGGAGTCCATGGGGCCATAATGTAATCCTAGTGGGCCACAATGTAATCCTAGCTGACCTAACAATAATAATTTAGGGGCACAATAATAACAAAATGAGGGTTACAAGGGTTCAATAATAACAATAAGGGGGTTACACTAACAATAATAAGGGACTATACTAGTGATATAGGGACCTAACAATATCTTCCTCATACGACATTGTATTGGCTCCCATTCATGATGCCAAAATCGTAGTGACGAGGCCTATTCGGTTGTTTAGTTTGCAACGAATTCTGAGCAGTTTCAATTTTGAGCATTTTTTTCTCTTAGACATGATCATCTAATCACACCTCCCCATTGGGAATATTTTGGACCCAAAAAGCCTTCAATTACTTGTTAAGAATATGAGGGTACAAACCCCTCACCTTTTCCACCTCAATCCACTTTTCCTTACTCGGTTTTCTACCTTTAAGACCAACCCGAAAATAAACAACATTGCCCCTCCTCGAAGTGTGTGTCCTTTTGTCAAGGATAGCATCCTCTTTCAACTCATCCAAAAATTTTGGCAAGAAAATCCTCTATGGATGGCAATTGAATGTCACTTTCATAATCAGAAATTAAAGGAGGTTCATACAAACGTAAATTTTCCACATTCACAACGGAATACATTTGCATATATGAAGGAAAATCTAGTTGAAAAACATTATTTCCAGCTTTTTTAATGATCTTGAATGGACCATAATGAATAGGCTTCAGCTTTTTACCTTCTCCTTGCATTATTTCCTTAATAATATGCAGCCATACCTCATCTCCTTCTTGAAACTTATGATCAACCCTGTGTTTATCATACCTCTCCTTGTACTTGCCTTGAATTTTTTCAAGCTGTTCTTGAACCTGCTCATGTATGAGCTGAATTATTTCAATTAACATGCGAGCTTTGTCAATGTCACTATCCCCATCAATAGCCACATCCTTCTCAAGAATGAAATCTAAAGGTAACTTAGGCAAAAACCCAAAGCAAGCCTCAAAAGGTGAAGTATTTGTAGAAGAGTGCTTGACCCAGTTGTAATCATGCTAAATGTAATGCAAGTGCTCATCCAAAAGCTTGGCATGCTTGTTGCAATAACCTCTCAAAATATGTACAATGGTTTTGTTCACTACCTCTATTTGGCCATCTTTTTGCGGATGGAAAGCAATACTCTTCTTCAACTTGGTGTCCATCATCTTCCATAGATTAAATGAAAAATTCCCAACAAATCTGGAATCCCTGTCACTAACAATAGAAGTAGGAAAGCCATAATGAACCCATACATATTGAAAATATAAATCAGTTGTTTGTTCAACAGTTATATATTTCTTACATGGCATAAGAATGCACATCTTGTTGAATCTATCGACTACTACATAAAGATAATCATGCTGCTTTCTAGATAATGGTAGACCTCCAAAAAAATCCATAGAAACACTTTCCCATGGTCTAGAAGGTACCGATAATGGCATATATAAACCAAGCTTCATATTGCTAGGATTTCTTGTAGCACATAATGAACAACCTCTAATGAAACATGAATCGCTATCTAACATGCGAAGCCAATAACAATACATTTGTAAATGTGCCACTGTTTAGCTTACCCTGAAATGTCTAGCAATAAGATAAGAGTGAGCTTCTCTCATGATGCTTAGTCTCTCCCCCTGTGGTATACATAACTTGCCCATATTAAACAAAAAATTATTATGCAAATGATAATCATTCTCCTCAACATGATTCCCTTCACTCAATTTTGCATACACATCCTTAAAATCAACATCTGATGCATACTATTCTATGTATTTCTCATGTACAGTAGAATCATTCTTAAGTAAATTAGTAGCACTAATAATAGGCCTTGAAAGCATATCAGCAACTTTATTTTAAATACCTTTATTGTACCTTATTACCAAGTGAAATTGTTGTAGGAAACCCATCCATCTGAAATGTCATGACTACTGAAATTTACTTTCCGACTGCAAGTACTGTAAAGGCTGATGGTCAGTATGAACAACTGTTTCTTTGACCATCAGATAGTGTTTCCAATTTTTGACGTTCTGTACCAATGCATAAAAATCCTTATCATATGTAGGATAATTCACAACAGCACCATTAAATGTCTCAGAATGAAATGCAATAGGCTTACCATGCTCTAAGAGAACTTCACCCATGGCGTAATCACTAGCATCGGTCTGAATCTCGAACGGCTTTCTCAAGTCTAGTAATGCAGGGACTGGTGCTGAACTTATCTTCTCCTTCAAAGACTTGAAAGCTTTTTGTTGCTTTCCTCCTCATTCGAAAGCATGCTTCACACTTGTCACTGCATGCATAGGAGTGGCTATGGCAGAGAAGTTAGAAACAAAATTCCTCCAATACTGAGCTGCACCCAAAAAAATTCTTACCTATGTAATGGATTTGGGAGTAGGCCAATTCACAATGGCTTCTACCTTAGAAGGATAAATTCTCAAAGCACCTCCTCCTACTATGTGTCCCAAATAAACCAAAGAATTCTTTCCAAATTCACACTTTGACATTTTAAGAAACAATTGATTTCTCTTCAAAATATCAAGTACTTTCTTAATATTAATGACATGCTCTTCTCTAGTATTGCTGAAAATTAATATGTCATCTAAGTAGACAATAACAAAATCATGAATAAAAGGATGTAAGACATCATCCATTACCCACATGAAAGCTGCAGGTGCATTTCATAAACCAAACGACATAACAAGCCACTCAAAGAGTCCCTGTTTTGTTTTAAATGATGTCTTCCAAATGTCACTTTCTACAATAGTAACTTGATGATAACCACTACGTAAGTCTAACTTAGTGAAATATTTAGCATATTTCAGCAGATCTAACAAATAATCTATCCTTGGGAGTGGGTAACGATTCTTTACCATTATCTTGTTCAATGCCCTGAATTCCACACACATGTGCCAAGTTCCATCTTTCTTTGGAATCAACACTATCGGTGACCCGATGGCGAAGTGCTTGGTTTTATGAATCCTTTGTCCAACAAGTCTTTAAGTAGCCTCTTGATGTCAGCATTCTCCATGATAGACATGCGGTACATGCCTATGTTAGGAAGAGGACAATCTTGATGTAACTAGATTTCATGTTGAATCTCCCTTTTAGGAGGTAAACTTGTCGGTTCCTGAAACATCTCATGATGTGCATCAAATACATCATATAAATCTGATTTAAGCTTGGAATCAAAATTTTCAAATGACTCATGATTCACATCAACCTTGGGCTTAATCATAAGAAGTACAAAACTCTCACTAGAATTCACTAGCCTCTTTACCTATCCTGCATTTACCATCGCTATATTTTCCTTCTTGCGATGTGCTCTAACAATGTACTCCTCAAGGACTTCCTAAAGCAATTCCTGATATATCAAGCGGTACTACATCAAGTTCAACTATGTCAATAAAGTGTCCAGTAAACGTGAATCACAATATGCACTTTCTTGAGACTTGTAAGTCTGCATCCTTGCATATGCACCCAAGTGGATAAGGCTTTGGATGTGGAATGGTCTCAAGTTTAATCTGTTTGACCAAGTCTTCTGATATGAGATTTTCTTGTGACCCACTGTTAAACAGTGTGTATATTTTTGTATGTTTTGAGACTACCCTCACATGGAATAGTTCAATTCTTTCTTCCTCATTTGGAGCTTGTACATGACAGTTTGAAGTACTTTTCCTTGGCTTAGTTTCAGTTTCCTTTCCCTTCATACTTTTCAAACCCATGGATACAATTTTGGTTTCATCACCTGAATCATCACCTAAGTCTTGTGGTGTAGTTGTAGTAGCTACAATTTTTTTCTTTCCTTTGTTTTTGTTAAACTGAGTTCTCTTTTCAAGATGTAATTTCCAATAGTTTTTCTGTTGATGGCCTTCTCTTGAACAGTGTTTACATATCACTTTCTCACCCTCTTATTTGACAGATGCATTATTTTTTCCTTTTCCCTTAAAATTTTTATCTTTGTTTTCCCCTTGAAAGGCTTGCTTCTACCCTCATCAAAAGTTTTTTTTTCCTCTAGCCTCTAAATGCGTAACTTGTACACAAACTTCATCTAGAATAGTAGGATTGAACATAAGGATAGTTTGTCTAAGGTAGGTCTGCAAACCACCTATATATTTATGTAAAGTATCTTGACTTTATATGTCTACCCCTAATAAGAGTGATCTTCTCCTAAACTCTTGGGTGTAGTCTTGAACATTTTGTCCCTTAAGATATCTGAAGTTTTTACTGTTCATGATAGCCTTTTGTAAATGAGCTAATGGATAAAATTTTTTTTTAACTGAAGTAATAAATTTAGCCCATGATAAAATGATCTTACCATGTTTTTTAATTTCATCCTTGGTCTTGGCTTCCCACCATACCAATGCTGCTCCATCCATTCTCAACGAGGCTAACTGTATCTTGGTGTCGTCATCATGAAGGTTTTGTATCCTCAAGTAAACTTCCAACTGTCTTATCCAATTGTCAAGTTTCTCTGAATTGACTTCACCGTTAAAAATAGGCAACTCAAATTTGATATCAAGCTTTAAAAATGGACTTTTACCAGTAGTTTTACACTTGTGAGATTGATTCACCAAAGTTGAGGATAATGATGTAGAGGAAGAGGATGAAGATGGGGATGGTGGATCACCATTTCCTCCATGTCCTTTATTTGACTTGTCATCACTTTTCTTTCCTCCTGAAGAAACCTCTCCTTCTTTATGATGTTTAGACCCTTCTCCAACAAGCCTATCATTCATTTTTTGGTAGAATATCCTCACCATCTCTGTCTTATCCAAGAAAGCCTTTTGAAACACCCGTTCCTCTTCTTTGGGATCCATATCTTCAGGAGATTCTCCCTCTCTTGAAGACATGCTTGAAGTTACTTCTATGGATCTTGGAGGTGGCTCTCTGACCCTTCTTGATTGTGGATTACTTTGTACACTAACCAAATTTCCTTCACCTCTCTTGAGTTTAAGTCTAGTAAGCATCCAAACTTGCAAACAATAAACTATATCTTTGCACAAAACAAATGCAGAGTAAAACTTTAACTCCTAAGGCTCAAATCCTTAGCTATGATACCATCTAGTTTGAAAATGAAACTATTTCTATCTGCTGTTCAAAGTATTCATTTTCATTTAGTTAAGTGTGCAAAGTGTTTATCATGTCTTGCAAGTTAAAAAAAGTGTTTTTGGTAATTGTTTTTGAGTTTATGTGTGAGGGAATGTTAATTTAAATTACTGCTTAACATCTTCAATCTAAAATACACAGCAGAATAACTTCACCTTAACAACACAACAACATGATGAGGCAGTTCACCCCTCCTGGGCTACATTTGTTGGATCCAAGGCTCCCAATGGGCATGTCATTTCTATATTATGATGCTCAAATTGGTTTTACAGTGAGAAAAAAGCTTAAAAAGGCTGAAAAAGTTGTGAAAATGAATTTAGAAGACAGAAATAAGCTATGTATGGCATTTATTTCACCACAAACATTGAAGTGTAGCCCAATGCAACTCCATTTCCCTCATGGCCCTCATGGCTCTCCAAGCTTCCCTAAATCAAAAATGGCTGAAAAACACCTCTGTTGGCTCTGCATCCTATCTCAATGGCTCCAGAATTCTTAGAATAACAAAAATCCACTAAATTTTTGTTTAATTTGATCGAATATGGTGAAAGTTGTGATCCAAATAGTATTTTGCCCAGTGGCACTAGCAATCCTCCACTAGAATTGGCTAACTCTAGTTAACTCCACCAGAAAGGTGGAATATCCGAAAATATCAGAACCGCGTGCTAAATAAGGTGCAGAAATTTAATTTAACTGTTATTTTTATAGGTGCGTTCACATGCGAATTTCCTGGACAGTTAGTCTTGCTAGGAGATAAGGCTAAAGTCACGCCCTTGCACACCGCTTGCAGGTCATGTGGTTGGGGGCTAGCACCTGAGTGCTTAACCTAGATATTTCCACTGGTGAATTGGCTTAAGCCACAGTCATAGCGTGTAGACATATGGTATTCCGCCTTAAGCCCTAAGGTCTTACACTTAACTCCGCCCTACCTTCGTTGAGCACAACACGTCGAAGACCTGACTGCTGACCCTTTTGCATTCAGTTCGGGTCGACCTCCACCCTTAAATGAAATGACATCAACTCCACGAGGCCGCTACTTGCTGACCCATGAACGTTTGGGTCAAGTCGTGCCCAACCGACCCAAATGGGTTCAGGGTGATCCAACTCCATTCAGGTCAGGTCCGGTCTGCCCACTAAAACAATTTTTTGAACAGACTTTGAACCTTTGGCCTGGGGCCACATGGTAGCCTTTAGGTAGGCCATGTGGCACCCTCTGATAGGCCACCATAACACCATATAAAAATGAAATTTTTTGCCATAAAAGTTTTCTGAAGATGACAATTTTTTTGAGTTGAAAGGTCCTGTTTGTAAGGTTATTGGGCATTTCAAAACTTCAATATCTTCTTCATACGACATCAAATTTGGGTCCCATTCATAGTGCCAAAATCGTAGTGACGAGGCCTATTCGGTTGTTCAGTTTACAACCAATTCTGAGCAGTTCCAATTTTTAGCATTTTTTTCTCTTAGACATGATCACCTGATCATACTTATTCCATAGTTGATATGAACATATAGAATTATTTTTCGTGAGCATGAAAAAGGAGGAAGAAGATTCTATAGCATCCATTTAGGGCTTAATGTCAAAGGAAACTCCAGAATGAGTGCCCATTTCTTTATATTTTGTTTTTCATAGCTAAAGAAAAGAGATCAAATCATAGGCCTCACCTTCTAGCCAAGATTTTTCTCATCTTAGGTTTCCTTGAATATATATATTTTGTGAATTTATGTTGATAGTGTGAACGTTTTTTTCTTTCATTTTCATATTTTAGATATTTTGATCAATCATAGAAATACAATAAACATATTGAATATGAGATATAAGGAAATAAACCTATAGAATAGAGTATCTCAACATAATACAAGATCTATTATGATGGGTTTTTTCTATTAGGATATTCATGGTAATATATATATATATATATCAAAATAATCGAGGGGAGTGGAGTAAATATTCTACTTGAAAGAAAACTTTTTTGTTTTCTATAAGTATAGTGAATTGAACATAATAACATTGTCATTCTAAAGCAAGAAATTTTTCATTTTTTATATCACGAGTGAGGTATCATTGGATGGTAATTTCTAAGGAGGAAAATTCTTATCATTGTCATAGGACATGTTCATCGGTTGAAATGTGGGTAGGATTCAAGAAAAGGAAGCCGATAGAAAAATGTATTATGTTTACCAATCTAGAAGTTTTTAAGGCGGTTTTGGCATCAAGTTGGATGGAATACTTCAAGAGAATCTAGAGTATTTATCGCAATAGTTCCTTGGAATTCAAATGGAATAATTAGAATATAGGAGAGAAGGGGTATATTATCATAGGAAGGATTTGAAAATTCAAGTCAACGGGTCTCTCTTGGAAAATGTAATAGGGATTCCAAATGGTTTATCTTACGATAAAGAATAAAAGAAATAAGCCATACATGTTAACCAATATTTCCTTCTAACATATAAGGAGATAAGGGAAACCAATAATGTATTCAAGAGGAAAAAAATTCCATCACTATGGGTTGAAGTGGATTTATACACATGAAATATATCACATATGAAAGAACTTTCTCTATGGTTTATTACTTTCACTTCTAATTTTTGTACCAATTGACATGAATATGTTAGAAACCATAACATAACACAAATGTCCCTTATTACCTATAGTAATACTTAAGATATATGATTTCAAGGGTACAAAAATGGAAAAAAAAATACTTTAGCCCGTCCTTAGTCAATAAAAATAATTGTGTGTGGTCCCCAAGAAAGCCACCCTAGCCATCTCTCTTGTTACAAGTTCCTAAAAATAAATAAATATGAATTAAAAACTTTAGAATTTGTAGTTGTCCCATCCCAAATGAAAACCTTGCAAAAGAATCCTAGAAGAAAAATAAAACAAGGGATAATACTAATGTTAGTAAAAATGGAAGACTTCATAGGAAGGGAAAAATAGAGCAATAAAATAAAGAATATTTTGTTAGAATAGAAAAAGTGGACAAGGATAGTGTTTCCACCCTAGTAAAAATGGTGACACACCATAGCAACACCTTTAAAATTCCTGTAAGAATCTCCTCAAAGGATAAAAAATTCGAGTCATTGGATATAACTTGCTAACTTTAGATCTCAAGTGGTAAAGGAACTGGCCATTATTCATTAATAAACTACTATATAAAATGTGGGATATGTTATTTCTAAACCGATATAGAATTTTGTAGAATCTCATGAGATGGATAAAATAAAGAAGAATGTGATGAACACCTAGGATGTAATGGCTCAAGTAGAGGAAGAAAGTACAAAGGAATTTTAAAGTAAAACAAGTACAAAAGATAAGAGGCTATCATAAGTTACAAAACTATAAATTTCCTACCTCAATATGAGAAGAAATTTTTAGTGTTTTAAGGGAAAAATGAAATTATTATAATGCAATTCCTAGATGAAAATGGTGGATCAAGAGTGAAACTTAGAATATCTAGACAAGTTGGAAAGACAATTGAGAGAGATTGGAAATAGAGATAATATAATTGGAGTTTTACAATCATTTATCCACAAAGATGTTGAGGTTTCAAAGGTTATGGTTTCTTTCAAACCTATATCTAGAACATATAAATTGTACCTCAAGGAGAAATGGCATACGTTCCAATTGGGTAAAAATTCCAATGTACCCCATTATCAAATGCACTCATAAACAAACTTCAAAATATTGTTAGTAATCTAATGATGGGGTTCATGATAACATTATGATTGAAACCCCATAAATTTTCCATGCCTCATGAATATAGGTATTCCCAAAATCTATATGTCAAGGTATACAACTCAAAAAATTTATTGTTTGATTTTAAAATGAAGAAACAAGTGATGTTGAGGCAGAAAATTATAGAAATTAAGAACACTATATCACTCTTTCTGTAAGGGTTGAAATAAAAATTTAAAAACAGGGATTAAGGAACCACTCAAAGGTCACTTTCAATGCAGATTTGCTTATATAGTAATTGAGGAGAAGAAGAAGTGGTTTCCACTATGAGACCATGCTAAATGGATAACGGATAAGGTGGTACTTCTCTACCAAAACAGTTCAGAAGAACTACAAGATGAACTCAAAATATAATAGCATCACTCACCATAAAAATTAAAATAATTCTTACTTAAAGAATAGTAGGCTCAAATAACCCTTAAAATGATTTAGATCAATTGGGTTAGACTAAGGTTCCACTATTCACTACATCTCTAACTCATTCCATCATGGCAGTCCTCATGAGAGGTTTATGAAAAATAAAAGAGGAAAATGTGGATTGAGATTAAAAAAAAAGTAGGATACCATAAAAAGGATCCAACTATTGGACATTGGGTTCAACACTCCCTGTGTGTTTCACGACACGGATTAAGCACCTCTCGTGGATCCTAACTCTGTCGATTGTAGCAAATACTAATGCCTATGAGTTTTTTTCTAACGGAAATCATGATTCCAACAAGTGGTATCAGGGTGACAGGTCTCGAGTTAGAAACTCACCTGCCTTGCATTGGGGGGGCGATTGTTGGACATTGGGTTCGACGCTCCCCATGTGTTTCGTGACATGGAATAACTGCCACTCGCCGATCCTAACTCTAGCGATTGTAGCAGAGATTAATGTCTGTGGGTTTTAGTCTAACGACAATCATGATTCCAACAAGTAGTATCAAAGCGATAGTTCTCGAGCAACATAAGAATCACCCCAATTAGAGTCACTATGCCAAAGGTATCCCACTTGGAATTTGACCTACCTATTTTGACCACCATAATTTGAGAGGATTCTATAATAGCCCCAATTATTCAGAAAAAATGGGCTAACCATGTGATCAATATGAATAAGTGTCTAGAGGAGTCAATATTGTAACTCTATTTAAGAGTTGAAGGAGTTAAAGTTAACCACTAGTGGGTTATCAGGTTGTGTTATAGCTAGTGCACTAGCACATAAAGGGGTTCCACTCTCTTTGAGTGAATTTTTGTTTCATAGATGAGAAAATAGTTGAAAGTGGATAATGAGAGATCAAGTAGAGAGGATTTATGCATTGTAGCAGCTCATGGGCCTCCATTTATAGAAAGAGAGCAAAGGAGCCTCACCTTTCAGCTGAGTTTTCTCTCGAAAGGTTTTCCCATGGTATATCTTATTTTCTTCCAGTTGTGAGTGATTGTATTATTTTATGTTCTCTATTTTTTGTATTTTACATATTTCATGCATGAAATTATAACTTAATAAATCTAGAACGCTAAGCAAGAACAATTCATATTGTATAAGCTTTATATTTTTAAGTATAATCTTATGAAATGTGTTATGATGAACTATCAAGTAGAATATCCAGGACAATTTATGAATCATATTGATAACAAATTTAATTTTCTTTGGGTATATTATGGGTTCTGGGATAAATCTAGATCAATTAAGCCAAAATTCACAAAACCCTAGTCGTGATGAATGAATTTATGAATAACCCTCATGATAATGTAAAGGAGAGGTTTTCATAACTAGAACCAGAAGTTGCATATTCAGTCTATAATGTGACTTCATTCATCACAATGTTGACAAATAATCTTGGGATATTCATAGAAGATGGGGTCATAAAGGTATGATCATTGGGGAGGTCAAAAGATCAAGACAAAATAGAGGAGTTAAAGAAAAAAGCTTAAAAAAATCAACTTAGTTCAAGTTCCATGAATCGTTCATTGTGCCTATTCAAAATGTGTGTGAGGGTCAAAATCAAGATGTTCCATGATGATATTAACACTCTAAATTTGAATAAATGTTTTTAGAAATTAGAATTTTATTTTAGTGTTCATCATATAGAGGAAGAAAAAAATATTTCATTTTTCTTAGCATAAATTAGAGGACCACGACCTAACCTTGAGATAAATCCATATAGCCACCTTGAGGTTGGAGTGTTATCCTTAAGTGACTAAGTGAGATCATTTCAAAAACTTCATAAAGTCACAATTTTACCCAATCGAGTATGTAGAGGACTAGTGGATCGAGTGGCATTGTTTCATGAAGAAGTACTGCTAGAGTGTACTCAATTTGACCATTTAATTTTACTATAATGCTAGGTATCTTGGGCCCAAATAACCTAGAAATACTCATCAACTATATGGGGTCATACATAGCCATCTAGAAATAAAAGTGATGTTTTTCAAAGTAGATCGGTGGGCGAGGCTTTTGTATGAGAAAAATAGCTCAATAATATAATCCAAAAGATAGGATAATTAAGTGGGTCAAATTAGGACTAGTAGAGAACTTATAAATAGTGGAAGAAGAAGTAGAAAGGAGGAAAAAATAAAAGGAAGGTAGCTAAAACACAATAGTCCAAAGGTCCTAACAACCACTTCAACCATTGTAACATTGATAGTCATACATAGGGAAATTATGGGAAATTGCAACCAAAGCTTAACCTAAACAGAAAAAATAAATTTGGAAAGAATAAGGACCCCATGGACATTGATTGAACCAACTAGGTTTAAATGAGATTAAAAGTGGATGAAAAAATCATTTGTACACCAATCAAGAACAAGGTGAATTTGAGTAACCTTTCGCAAAATTAAGATAGAAAAAGACCCAACTCTTCCATATAAATATATATGTCAAAAAATAAATTATTGCTTCTTTGTTCAACTTAGTATTATAGGGGAACCTCATCGCAACAAAGATGGTAAGAAAATTGGGGTTGTAATTTCATGATAATCCAATCCCATATCAATTGTGATGGGTAAATAAGGTTGCAGAGATAAAGGTAACCAAATAGTGAAAAAATAAATGTTCTATTAGTGTTGATTTTATTAATGAAGTATAACTAGATGTAGGCCCCCTTGATGTATCTGGAGTGGTGTTTGAAAGTCCCTATATGTACATGTGGGATGATATATTTATGTGGATATCCAACCAGTACCACCTCATCAAAGATGAAGACTCCTTCACCATCAATATGCAGAAGAAAACTCAAAAATTTGACTTGTAAGTGCCAACTAAACCAAGAAAGTGGTTGTTTATAGTAAGAAATATGTTTTATTATTTTTAATATAGAATCATTGTACAGAAGATTCAGTGAGAGATAATTCATCCTTAGAGGGTTGTACTAAGAAACAAAAACAACGACTAGAAGAAATTATACCACCATATAGGGATGTGGTCCAGGAGGTTAAAGGGATACCTCCCAAGAGGGAAGTGTAGCATGAGAAATAGCCATTACTAGACTCCTTATTTCAAAACATTGGGTGATACAAGTAGCTCATTATAGATGCAAGTGAGGTGAAGAATAAATTCTAACTACTCGAATATGGTGTCATTCAAGTAGGTACATCACCATGTGGGTCACTCATCATCAATGTGACAAAGAAGGATGGGACATGGTGGATGTGGATAGATTAAAGAGCATTAAAAACAACACACTAAAGAACATGTACCCTCTACCTATGATATACAATTTTTTTGATCATTTGTAGCAAGCCAAATAGTTCACCAAGTTGGACATAAATTCTAGATATCACTAGGTTCAGGTGAGAGAAGAAGATACTTGGAAGACCTCCTTCAAAATTAGGAAAGGTTTGTATGAGTGGTTAGTCATGATGTTTGGCCAATGTAATGGACATGTTACATTTATGAGGTTAATGAATGATATATTTTTTCATTTTATATATTTTCTTGTTATTGTCTATTTGGATGATATAATGGTATAGAGTGTTATACATATCACATTTGACGTAGGTGTTGTAGACATTAAAGAAGCACTAGATGCATAGAAATCTCAACAAGTGTGAGTTTGCACACCAATATTTTTTGTATTTTTTGTATGTGATAGGTGGAGGAGAGTTTAATATGGATCCAACCATGATGGAGGCCATCATTAAGTAGTCGGTGCCTACTAATTTTTTATATCCAGAGTTTCGTTGGTACAACACAATACGTGAGGAAATTCATAGCTTTGTTTTCAGTAGTAGTAGCACCAATTCATGTCATTAAACATGTAAATGAGCAACAATAGTTTCTATTTGCATAAGGGTTAACAGAGGGCCTTCGAGGAGTTCAAGAATAATATTAGTCAGGAACAAATTTTGGGCTTATTGAACTTGCATCCCTTTGTGGTAGAAACATATGTCAGTGTGTATGATATGGGAGTAGTCTTGATGCAAGCAGGCATTTATGCTACCATTTGGAAGTATTTCACGGGGAAATTATTAACTACATACTCATATAATTTTATCATTTTGTATTATTTTACACTTTAAATATCAATATCAATAAATTTCTATCTTAAAAATTCAATATTAATAAATTAAGGAAAATGTATATAAAAAGTAGCTATAATTTTAAATAAGGAATTGATTTTGAGTATATAATTTACATGTGAAGTCTTTATTTTCTTTCATAAGGGCCTCCTCTCTCCTTCGCTTCTTTCAGTAGAAAATAGGGGATGACATCAAAATTATAATTCAAATTTAGTTTGGACGCACAATCGATGATATGGATTGTAATGTATTTTTGAGCACACTCCACCTGTCATTACACCCTACTGTGGAACTAATAATTGGCTTCCAAGATAAGAATTTCAATCATTGTCACTCTCTTTTCTCCTACCTATAAGAAAAATTTTGACATCCTTCCCATTACAGTGTTATTCAACTATGTTTCTTAATTTTCAGAGATAAAATTTAGATACCTTGTAACAACATTTGTATTCACCCATTTTTCCTTATTTTCTATATTACTTCTTTGTAATAAAATACAATACCATCAACATAACCACAGAAAAAAAAGAGGAAAAATATCCATCCACTGGAGATGGTTTAAGAAATTCTTAAAATAACATGAAAATATCCATATCAATTTCTCATGTCTTAAAATAATTTGAAATTATCCATAGCACTCTCTCATGTTTCATGGTTCCATTGCAAAAGCGTCCCCTGCTACTCCAGTTATAATTTCCACCCATTTTATTCTCAATGTCCTATGATATGCCAGCATCATGACAAAAGGACAAATGTGTGATGGGAAAATCTAGGTTTTCCTTGTAATATCAAAATAAATATAGATATGTTAAGATGAAAAAATGCACTAATAATTAAAAACATTGTTAGTTTGATAAAGCTATAATAATTCTAATAAAAACATTGTTAGTTTTACAAAGACATACTAATTCTAACAAAATAAAAGTAGATGTCCTCTAGCTAGTAGGATCTTAAAACATCTTGAACTTTGATAAATCATATAGTACCTATTAAATTCTAATTTTTTTAATAAGAAAAAGCAATTTAGAAAATCTATATAATAGCATTTTAAATTCCAAAAACGCATCTCTCAAAATCCCTAAATCTCTTTTAAAAATATTCACATCTTAAAATCAACATTATATATAAAATTTTAATTTATCAATATTATATAAAAAAAAAATCAATTTTAAATCATCCAATATAAATTTAAAATTAAAAAAAAATATTACGTGATGTCACGGAAACCATGAATGCGTAAAATATTATCTCATAAATTTATTAAGTATAAGAGAAATGTTTTCATTTAATGTTAAATTTAATAATAATAAAATAATATTTACATTCACAAATTAAAAATAGTAATAACAAAAAAAATCAATATCATTATGAATAAATTCATCAACTTCCACTATAAATGAATGTTGTTCATTAACAAAATATTTCAATCTTCTTATTAAATAGCATAATTTTATATCAACTTTAGATAGAGAAAAATAAAGAAATTTAAGTTTAAATTTTTCTTGTATTTTGACATTCTTTTTTTTTTTGTTTGCTTGGTAGTGTGGGTCCTTATGGTCTAAGAAACCGAGGAGAATCTAAGCCATCAAAATCACCAAGGGATTGCACCCGGCCTCAGTCACACCAGACCTTGTCATGGTTGGATTTTTTTTTGCCTTCGAGGGGATTGGAACTCATGACCTTTTCATCATGGGTGTCTTAAGAGTAGACTCTTCACCTTTGAACCAAACCCCCGCTGGCCTTATATTTTCATTTCTATTATTAGAGAGATGTATAATTTATTTCATTAGTAGTATGAAATTGATATATAATATTTAAAAGATATTAATAGAAAATATTTTTTAATGTAAGTTATATATCAAATATTTCAATATATATGAGTAAAAAATCTTTTTCACACACATTGAGAGAAAGTTCAAATATTATATATATATATATATATATATATATATATATATATATAAGAAGTGAAAACAAAATTATGGGCAAAACACATTATTAGTCAATTCATCAAAGCCAACATAAAATCATTTTAGCCCCATATTTATTAGCAATAGACAGAATCAATTTTTAAAGTTGTATGCAATAAAAGAAAAAGTTTACATGTTGCGAAATTTGATCCTTCTCGAGACTTGGTAAATACATAGGTAAGATGGATCCATGCTTGTATTTGAAAAGGATTCTAATACGTTGAAAAACAAAACAAATAAACAAAAAAATAATATTATTACTCAAATTGATTGAGTAATTATAATTTATTTAAAATATATACAAAGATGTCAAAATGCATGTGGTCTCACCCTGACTAAGTTTGTTTACCCATGCTATAACCATGCTACATACAAAAAGCAATATTCCCAAGTTCGAGATCCACAACGTTATAGGCCTAACATATGAGAAAGAGAAAGAACTAGAAAGACACCAGTTACCATAATTAGCCATCAGAGGTAATTGAATCACGACTATATTAGATTTAAATTGTTGTGATATTTTAATTGATATATTTGACTTTTTTAAGTTAAATATGTTAAGAAAATTATGAACAAAAAAATTACTTCTTTTTTTAAATAAAGATTGATTATGGTATGGTTTCCATAAATTAGTGGTAAAGTGTCCAAGATACCAGAGTGGTTAGATTAAAAGATGTTATTTGATAATTACCTTTCCTCTGGGAATAAAAAGAAAACCCTGAAGAGGAAAAGGGGTTCTGTACAAAGAGGAAAAGACAGTAGTAAGGTTGGAAGGTGAGAGTGCCCAGAGCTCGCAGGAGGTAGTGGAACTCTGAAAAAAACCTGATATTTGGAGGAGAGACTAGATAGTGGTCTTGAGGTATACCTCCAGAAGAACTGCTAAATAATCTTACTCTAGCGAGGAGCATGGGGGAAAAGAGGACATAATAACCTCTCTCATGGGTGGGAGGATGCCATCATCCCTACTCATATGAGGTAGGTATTATAAACCATAATGGATTAGAAACAAGATTTATTTTATGTTGTAATAGTACAATAATTTTTGAAATATTACTATATGTTGTGGAGGTAAAATATTAAAGGTTGAAGTTATTCATGTTAATGAATGAATTTATATGGTATGCTTGTTTCAATTGATAAGATTATTTAAGATTAGGGTGGAATTTTTAAATATTTTTAACTGTAAAAATATTATTAGTAAAAGAATGAAATATTCCAGTTTGGAAACAGTACATACTGGGTGAAGAAGGAAGTCTAAAAAGATTAAATTTGAATAACCTGTAAGAGACAGTTGAAATTTTGTAGTAAAATAAATGTTTGGACGGGAAGTTAGTCCATCCAGAGTATAACCCCTGACAGAACACTCTGCCTTAAAGAGGGATAAATGCACAGACTTAGGGTTGAGGAGTAAACCCTGCCTCATTAAAATATGGTTTGGAAAAAAAATTATTAAAAGAAAAGGAAATAAGGAAAGTACTGAATTTAAAAGTTGAACTGTAGAAATGTCAATCTTTCAAGATAGAAGGAAAGAGTAACAGAATAACTTGAATTCATTGAATTAAATATTAACATTATATAAAGTAAAAAAACAAAAATAGTACTCTCTGGAGTATAAATATTAACTAGCATAGAGAAACTTTCCTTAATGAACTGACTAGAAGAATAATTATTGTAGAAAATGAAATGAAAATATCAGAAAACTAGAATTAAACACCACATGTATATATATATATATAGTATTCATATATATATATATATATATATATATATATATATATATATATATATATATAGTATTCATATACACATAAAATATTAGAAAACTGTGCACTGCCCTTGAAGGACGAGGCACCAGAACCTTAAATCAGCTATAATGAAATGTGAGAAAGACAATGTTAACGTGGAAGTAAAGTGCAAGATTATAGCACAGTCCAAAAATTAGAATTAAATAACTGAAGATATAGTCTTTATAAACTGATAAACAACTTATGAACAATAGAAAAGGGGTTGAAAACCCTCCATTCGAATTGAAGAAAAAAATATATATTATTTTTATCCAATTTTATGGTCATGGCCAAGCTAGACACCAAATTGGTGAGACCCCCTTCTTTACAAGACAAGAGACCCACCTTCGTGCAGTGATTTGAATACTAAGTATACGAAGGCATACATACTCTACTCCTCTCTAATTTTGAACCTGTGACCTCTGAGGAGGATATACATTCTACTAACCAGTAGCCCCACTCAAGCTGTATCATAAATATATTGATACAGAGAAGCCACGGTCGGCGAATAATAGCTCTATAAATTTATAAGAACGAAAGTTCGAAACCCAGAGCAACAATGCCCTTCAAAAATGGGCATGTAAAATATGGAAAGATTTGGCGAAAATCTCGGTAGAGACATCTGGAGAACCGGAGTTCATGTACAAATTGCGAGGAAAAATTAATTACTAACAATGTTCTTGCAATCAGAATAGTAGAGGGTAGGGTTTGTATAGTGGTACCTTATAAACACAAACAAATACAAAGTGAGAAATTTTATCTGAAACTACATCGTATTGTTACAATAACATAAGAAAATAACTAGCTAGAAGTCTTAAAGAATAAATTCACCTCTGAGAAGGAGCTAGTTCGAAATGTAACCCTCAGAGGAAACCATTTAAAAGGAAACTCTAAGAAGGAATTTCACACGAAAGGATTAAGAACTTCTTTTCAGAATACTCAGTACATCGATGAAGCCACACTTGTGTCAGCGTGAACAAATTCGAGTGTTCATCCTTGTAGTGGAAAAGCCGCAGCAAACCGAAGGAAAAAGCTGGAGACCCTCACAGTTGAAGGAGAGCAGACCCTGCCGAGCCACAAAGACTGTAAATAAACTGAGAATCACTCTCAACAGCAATAATAAAATGTTGTGAAACCATGATGAATAATATCAAATGAAGGGAAGCCTTGCCAGATGAATGGAAGGAATGGCAATGGTTAATACCTCCATTTCTTGCAAGAAATCGACAAAGTGAGACATGAACATAGATAGGGGTTGCCGAGCTCACTGGAGCACATCAACAAAATGCAAAAGTAGTTACGGTTTGGGGGGTAGGGTAGTACCCCTAACCACCCCAAGCTCATTCACAATCGTTGGATCGTCTAACCACGAAGGGTAGAGATCATCCCACTTGTCAAGCAATGGGTTAGCATCGTAATCACCAAATCATCTGAAGCTTAAGTATATATTCTATTAAAAGAAAATCAAATCTAGTGGTACCATAAAATCTTCACCTTGGGATCTCGGTTGTGGCCAGTTGGTGAATGTCTCAAATAGAAAATCAAAACTATCATAATTCTCCAAACTATTACAATAGTATGAGTTTGAGACATGTGATACGAGCCAAATCTAATCGGCATGGTACTAGTCAATAATGGTGCAACTATGTATGTTATAATGAGTAACATTACTTTATACTTTTATGGGTTCGCAAACCTTGATACCAACGTTTTGATATTTATTTCTTCATATTGTTATCTTATGAATTTAGCAACTAATAAATCAACATATATGACAAGGATAGATGTAAGGTGGTAAGCGTATCTTTTGATAAGTTTAAATGTTGAAATGGAAGTGTAATTTTATTTTTTATTTTTACATATTTGTGGTAAGTATTTTTAACATTTACATGGTTAGAAGTTACAATATGGCATGTTCCTAGAGGAGGACGAGGGTTACATGAAATTGACATGATGTTGAAAGTGAGTCAAGGAAGCTTTCAACTTTTTGACTTTCTCTACCATTATATTTTTCCCACGCAAGACAACCACGACTCTTTCATGGACATGAAATTGGAAATAGTGGATTTTCTCCAACTTGGCCATAAATGGCTCATGCTCCTCCCTCTATACCCTATTGTCATATTCCAACATTTCTATGATAAATTGTACTATCACCTGAAACAATATGGAACTCCTGACACGCCTAGAACTATCGCTTCGAGCTGACCCCGAACGACCGTGTATGTTGCTCCATCCCTGTGAGGCCATTTCTCAGGCACGACCATGTATATTGGTTTGTCCTTATGAGACCATGGCTCGGGCACGACCCTGTATGTTGCTTCATCCCCGTGAGGCCATAGCTCGGGCACAACCCAATCCCCTGCTCCCTCCGACAACACCACGACTTCTTTGAACCAACACTCTACTGCCACTACCCCTACGAGCTCCACAACCTCAACATAAAACACCCAGCAATGCACCAACACCCTATATGTTGTTTCCACCACCAGCATTCACTTCTCCACCCTTAACACCTTCTTGAACAATTGGTCCTTCCATGAGGTGCGGCACTTCCTCCTTTGCCTGAACAGGGGCACGCGAGGAGTGCGGGCTTGACTTCATGTTGAACTCCAAGAAGAATTCTAAACCTAAAAGGCTATCTCCAATCCATTCCAAGGACCAAAAAAATTAACCAAACACCATGCAACCATAAACTATGCACTATATCAATCGACCACCCTCCACCATAGACCCAACAATCCATACAATAGAGAGAGAAGGAAAGGGAACTCGACGCCGTAGTTGAACTCGACCTAACTTCACCACTAAACTAACACCAGACAAGGCGAGAGCATGCACACAAACCCTTGGCTAGAAAGTCTAAACGGTGACCTCTAATTTGGGGATAGGAGAAGATAGATATTCAGGCATCTGGAGGCTCGACAATGCCAGAGCCACAGGGTTAGGCCAAAAGGAGATATTTTATCAGTGGCCCTAGAAGGGAAGAACCAAGGAATGCCTACATTATAAATCCAACACAACCCAAGCACCAATTCTTCCACTCGAAAGAAAGCGCCACCACTAGAAGTATGAGTGTCATTTATACAATAAATATACACCTAACACAGACGACCAAAGAACCACCATCCAAAATGCCAAGGCAAGAAACCATGCAACCGTAGAGCAAGCAAACCCAGAACCTAAAACAACACACCCTTTGACTAAGGAAGGAGAGGGAAAGTTTCACCTAGTGCAATAAGGAAAGGGATATTACCGTATTAAGCCCATTGGAGGAGTGATAGGCAGATGACCACCACCATAACCAAACGACTGAGAGATATGAGAGCATAGAGGAATTCACATGTCTTGGACAACCAAAAAATTACGAGATAATTTCGTGCGTCAAGCTACTTAACCAAATAAACATCTACGCCATTGCACATCAAGACATTACAAATCAATTGCACACACATGAAAGAGAATGCTTCACACATACAACCACCAGGCTATTAACTACATCGTGGTTGAAGAGCTATATCCCTTCCCTCCTCCGCTTAAACCAAAATCCAAGTGTTATTTATCATGTGATGCATGAATCCCGTAATCTCACACACTAATGAAGAAGTATTTAAAATTAAAAAATAATGTCCACATACTTAAAAATTTATAAAATTATAGTTATTGGATCAAAGAATTGGTTTTCTAGAGCAATTTTTTAATAAAAAATAAAAATATATTTCAAATTTAAAAATAGTTTTGACATATTTAAAAGATTATAATTTTTTTATTACTAGATGAAAGGTTTAGTTTTCTAAATTGTGTAATGTATAGTAAATAAATTCATCCGATACTTATTTTATCAAAAGACTATTATAACTCTGAAAAAATGCATTTAAAAAGCACTAACGTAAACATTGATCACTAGTTTGAAACGTTACACTAAAAACCACATATTTGATCAAATGAAATATTAACCATATTAACATTAAAATTTGGATTTAATGAAGGTTTTTGACCTACCTCAATTCATTTACAGCTTAAAAACAATATATTTTTACAAATTGAAATTGACACTCACTTTACAACGACATTAAACTTTTAGAACTTTTACAACAACAGTAATCTTTTACGAAGAAAAATAAAAACCATAATCTTAATTTTCAAGATTGGTGAGAAACACATGGTAGACGACATGGAAAAGGTGCATCAAAGCAAAATTTTGAGAATCAGTTGGTGGTGACGTCTGTATATATCTTTTCAATGCGAAAATCACTCTGGTTTATATTTTATACTAGGACACTATCCAAAAACTAAAACTTTTTTTCAGAAAAAACAGTTTTCTGTTCATTACATATCTTTTTTTTTGTTAAGTTATGTCTTGCTTAAAACCAAAAAAAATCTTACTAATTCAAAAAGATACATTTTCTGTTATTTACATTCAGTAGTGTCAAAAACGCTTTGACTTGAGAAAAAATGAAATATTAAGTTACCTTGCTCTTTTACATGAATCTCATAACAGTTAAATAAAGCAAAAGTACTTTGACCTTAAAACCAGAAAAGACACCCTCTCAGGGTAGATTAACAGAATCAGTAAAGCCTTTGCCATCTGCCCTGTATAGCTGATATTGCATAGTACCAAGTCTGCAATCCAAACCTTTCTTAGACAGACGGTCTGCAACGGTATTCATCTCTCTGTATACATGACGAAAAGAGATTGTTATGAATCGACTCTTCAAACTATTGATTCTCTCCATCCATTAACCAAGCGATCCTAAGTTCATGTGTGCTCTCACATTCATGTGGTCGGTCAGTGCTTTAGAGTCCCCTATGATCCACATCTTTTTCAAATATAATTGACTGGCACACCATAACAGCTTCCAGAGGGCTACAACTTCCCCTCTCATGTTTGTACTTGTATCCCCATTCCAAAAACAATTATAGCGACATTCCAGAGATAATATTAGTGAGGCCCCACAACCAAAAAAAAACGGCTGTGATGCCCCATCGAAATATCCAACAAGGTCATGGATTTCATGAGGATGATATCTCTTAAAGAGATAAACAAGAGGCTTTTGGACAGTCTTCATATTATCCCACGAACTATAGATCGGAAAGGTTGTTATGCTGGGATGAACAGTGGCACCCTCAAAGAGCTTCCTGTTACAAGTGCACCACAGATGCCAGTGGAAAAGAATCTTAATGATCCTTACAGCAACCCCTCTTTTTAGCCACCACCGCAACCATACCTCGGTCGAAAGATGGACTGGAATATTGATCTGTAGTTTTTTTACCAATCTCTTCCATATTTTTTTTGTTTATGAAGATATTTGAGTAGATAATGCTTATCGACATCCAGCAATATGTGTTGGAAATTTGAAAATTCCAAAACAATAGAAGGAGAATAAAACTACCTTCCTTAACACAGAGAAAATTCTAAAATTGAATTCACAGTGACAAATTTTCAACTCAGAAAAAAAACAAATTTCTATTCCATAAAAAACTGATACAAATTCTTCCTCTCTGCTGAGGGATTTACAATTGTTGCTGGGCTGCTTCTAAGCACAATTCCTAAAGCAAAAAAAAACTCTTCACTGTCTCTTGAAAAATTCTGCTGTGAATTTTTCATTCACTGTCATTGTCAATTACAAAAAAAAAACTCACTGTGTTTTTAATAAAACTTACACTGCTGTGTAAAATTTTAATTCTGCTCTCTCTATCTTTTTTAAACAAATAAATGCAGTGCTGTGCTCTCAACAACAACAACAACAACAAAATTATAATTATGTTTTATATAAATAAAACAAGAAAAATATCTAAGAAACAATTAATGTCATTCGTTGACAAAATTGCAAAATAATCACCGCTTAAGAAATTTCATTAATGGCATTAAAACTCTGTCAGAACCATTTCAAAAAAAAAAAAAAAAAAATTATGTCAAATTTTGAATTGGTGGCAGCGGTGAATTTTCCGCGGTGGTGGCAGAACGGTGGCGCGTGGGCGGAGCCACCACTACCTTGTGGTTACGGGGCCTCCACTTTGTCCGTACGCATCAATTGGGGTGAGGCCTCGTAGTAAACCACAGCCGTTGATCGGTGGTCAACGCGCGATCGACCAGTCAACTACGAGGGGTGCCTTCCCGTTAACCTCTGCATTGTTTGACCTCCCACACACGGTCGATCTCCGCCAATCTCCTGCTGGTTTAACCCTGCGCCTTTCCAACCGTTCTGCTGCCTGTTCAACCGCGCAGTTGGAAATTACATTCCAACACTCCCCCTTAATTTCAACTGTTGGGTTTTTCTGCATACCCAAGCATTTTCTGAAATGTTCAAAGCTTTTCTGCGCAAGTGGCTTGGTGAGGATATCTGCGAATTGATCCTCAGTTCTACAATGTTGCAAAACGATTTCTCCATTGGTAACCAATTCACGTATGAAGTGAAACTTGGTGTCAATGTGTTTATTCCTTTTATGAAAAATAGAATTTTTAGACAATGCAATAGCTGAACTATTGTCACAAAAGATCACTGTCCCTTTTACCTGTTCTTGACATAAACTTTTCAACATTTTCCGCATCCAAAATGCTTGACACGCTGCTGCTGTAGCTGCCACATATTCCGCCTCTGTTATAGACAATGCTACAATGGGCTGTTTATTAGAAGCCCATGAAATGGCTCCTGAACCCATGTGAAAAACATAACCGGAAGTGCTCTTCCGATCATCAACACTTCCAGCCCAATCACTGTCTATGTATCCAACTAAATCTGAACATTCTGAAGTAGTATAAAAAATACCAAACCTTTTAGTACCTTTAACATACCTCAAAATTCTTTTTGCTGCTTGCCAATGTACATCCTTTGGCTTTTCCATGAATCTGGAAATCAAACTAACAGCATGGATTATGTCTGGCCTAGTTGCAGTCAAGTACATAAGGCTTCCAACTATGCTCTTGTATAAACTAGGATCAAAATCCTTGCTGCTATCCTCTCTGCTGAGTTTTAATCCCATCATTGTGGGAGTGATAGCTGCTTTGCATTCCTGCATGTTAAATCTTTCAAGCACCTCATTAACATACTTTGCCTGTGAGATGAAAATCCCACTTTCATCTTTTTCTACTTCTATTCCCAAGAAGTATCTCAACAAACCCATATCAGTCATTTCAAATTCTTCCTTCATGACTGTTTTAAAATGTTCAATAAGGCAATCATCATTACCTGTAAAAATAACATCATCAACATACAAGACTACAATCAAGATTTTACCATCTTTTTCTTTGATGTAGAGGGTGGGTTCTCCCTCACACTTCTCAAATCCATTTTCGAGTAGATAAGAGTCTATTCTACTGTACCACGCTCTTGGCGCTTGCTTCAGCCCATAAAGAGCTTTCTTCAACTTGCATACTTTGTGCTCTTGGCCTTTCTTCTCATAACCGAGAGGTTGTTCAATGTAAACCTCTTCCACTAACACTCCATTCAGAAATGCTAACTTCACGTCCATTTGGTAAACTTTCCATTTGTTTTGTGCTGCTATGGACAACACTGCTCTCACGGTTTCCATTCTAGCAACTGGTGCGAAAGTTTCCTCATAATCTATCCCATGCTTCTGTTTATAGCCTTTGACAACAAGTCTTGCCTTGTGTCTCTATATTTTTCCTTCATCATTATTCTTGGTCTTGTAGACCCATTTAACACTAATGACATCTTTACCTTTTGGGAGTTCAACCAAATCCCAAGTCTTGTTCCTCTCTATGGCATTTATTTCCTCATCCATAGCTTCTATCCATTTCTCATCCTTGATGACTTCTTCGAAATGAACAGGATCATCAACATGACAATATAAAGCAAACAAAGAATTGATACCTTCCTTAGCTATATCTTGTTCATAAATTTCTTTCAAACTTTTGAATTTCTTACCTTTTTCAGTAGGTGTACAAATGTTTGAAGAAGCACTTGAATTTCCTCCTTGCGGTGTGCTTGGAGAAGCACAGTCATTTCTCCTCAAGGGTGTGCTATGATGCTCTTGTGTTGGTGCTGCTATTTGGGGATGTATTTCAGCCAACTCATCATCATTCTCATCATGAGATAAACAGTGTTTAACATTTACTGTCTTCTCTATGCTTCCATCCCAAGCTTCCTCTTCAATGAACTGAACATCTCTGCTCACAATAAACTTCTTGGTGGATGGGTTATATAACCTGTATGCCTTGGATTCCTCATTGTATCCAATGAAAATACATTTCTCCCCCTTGCTGGCCAACTTCTTCCTTAGCTGATCCGGAATGTGTGCATAAGCCACACATCCAAAAACTTTCATGTGTGTGACACTTTGCTTTGTGCCACTCCATGCCTCTTCTGGCACTTTGTTCATAACTGCTTTTGTAGGGCACCTATTCAAAATATACGCTGCACAATGTACAGCTTCAGCCTAATAATCATTAGGCAAATGCTTTGCTTTTAACATACTTCTCGCCATGTCCATTATGGTTCGGTTCTTCCTTTCGGCTACTCCATTTTGCTGCGGGGTATATCTAGTTGTAAACTGCTTTTGAATACCATTTCCTCTACAAAAACGTAGAAAATATTTAGAGATATACTCACCTCCTCTGTCAGTCCTCAAGACTTTGATATGCAGCCCACTCTGGTTCTCAACAAGTGCTTTGAAATTGCAAAATTTTTTAAACACTTCACTTTTGTTTTTCAAAAAGTAAACCCAATTTTTTCTTGTAAAATCATCTATGAATGTTAACACATAGTGGTTGCTTGCAAGTGATGGAATTTGCATCGGTCCACATACATCTGAGTGGACAATCTCTAAGGGTGCTTTTGCCCTTATGCTTTTCCCGGAAGGAAAACTTTCTCTGTGTTGTTTCCCCAAGATACAACCTTCACAAAGGTTGTCTGGTTTCTCTATCAATGGTAAACCACTTACCATTCCTTTTTTTTTCAACAAGTTGAGACCTCCAAAGTTGAGATGTCCAAATCTCAAGTGCCATAACCAATTATCATCCTTTGGTTCGCTTTGGTAAGTCTCTTGTGCAACTGTTGCTTTCTCTTCACCATTCTTCAAGTCTGCTCTCATTCTGAGAGGGAACATCCTGTTCCTTGTCATCTTTACTTCAGCAATACACTGGTTGCTGGGTGGTTTGTCCATGATGGTACAAACATCATTATCAAAGAAAACATTATATCCCTTATGAACAACCTGTCCAATACTTAAGAGATTAGATTTCATTCCTGGAACATAATAAACATCTGCTATGGATTTCTTTGCACCTAATCTTGTTAAAACATTTACATCTCCTTTTCCCATAACAGACACTTTGCTATCAGTTCCTAGTGTGACTTGTGACTGCAAACTTTCATCTTACATAGAAAACATTGCTAAGTTTCCTGTCATATGGTTACAACAACCGGAGTCTAAAAACCATAAATCCTCATTTTTTTCTTCAGCCATATTACAAGCTAAAAACAAATTATTTTGGCTGCTATTTTCCTTAGTGAAATTTGCACTAGTTCTACTTGTCATTTCTTGCTGCTTCTTTCTACATTCATTAGCATAATGACCATATTTTTTACAATGGTAACATTGGACATTGGACTTGTCATACCTTTGTCCTTGAGCATTCTGTTGTCCACTTTCTTGGCTACCTTGGCCGTGGCTGTGATTTTGACTGTTGCACCTTCCATGTGAATGTGAAGGGTTGTTCCTTCCAACTGTATTTTGGCTTCTGCCTCTTCCTCTTTTGTTTCCTCTGCCTTGCCCTCTTCCTCTTCCGAAAGACATCTGGGTCTTAAAGGCATGTTCAAGAGATGAGTTTTCACTCCTACCCAATCTCTGTTCATGGGTTATCAGTGATGCATGAAGTTCATCCACTGAAAATTTTGTGAGATCTTTAGTCTCCTATATGGTGGTGACAATCACATCAAATCTTGAGGGTAAACTTCTCAAGAGTTTTTCCACAATCCTCTTGTCCTCAAGAGTCTCTCCATGAGATCTTATTTGTGTGACCATTCCAATCACTTGAGTGAAGAATGAGTCAATAGTGTCTGACTCTTTCATACAGAGAGTCTCAAATTCTCTCCTCAGCAACTGAAGTTTTGTTGTCTTCACTTTCTCTATGCCCTCATAAGCTGTCTTGAGAGTTTCCCATGCTTCTTTGGATCTGTTAGCTGCTGCTATCCTCGGAAACACACTCTCATGCACTGCTTGATACAAAAATAAAAGAGCCTTGACATCTTTCTTTTTATTGCCCTTCAGCTGTTCTTTTTCTTCTTAAGTTAAAACATAAAACTCTGCTTCATTTGCTGGCTCTTCAAAGCCATCCTCAACAAATTCCCATAAGTCTTGCGAGACAAATAAAGCCCTCATAGTTATTGACCAGTAGTCATAATTTTTTCCATTAAATTGTGGGAGATAGATATTTCCCATACCCATACCAGTGCTGGCTTTAGCCATTCTGCACTCTTAACTATGATTCAAAAACATTTCACTGTGTGTTTAAATTAACTAACTGTATTGCAACAGTAACAAAAAAACTATATAGAGAATTACCTTTGAATTCTTCTTGTCTGAACCTTCACACTGCTGGAGAGGCTTCTGCAATAACGAACTCCTTTTCTTCAGCTTATTTGACCTTCAAATAGCCTGAACTGGCTTCGATACCATGTTGGAAATTTGAAAATTCCAAAACAATAGAAGGAGAATAAAACTATCTTCCTTAACACAGAGAAAATTCTAAAATTGAATTCACAGTGACAGATTTTCAACTCAGAAAAAAAAAACAAATTTCTATTCCATAAAAAACTGATACAAATTCTTCCTCTCTGGTGAGGGATTTACAATTGTTGCTGGGCTGCTTCTAAGCACAGTTCCTAAAGAAAAAAAAAACTCTTCACTGTCTCTTGAAAAATTCTGCTGTGAATTTTTCCTTCACTGTCACTGTCAATTACAAAAAAAAAACTCACTGTGTTTTTAATAAAACTTACACTGCTGTGTAAAGTTTTAATTTTTCCCTCTCTGTCTTTTTTAAACAAATAAACGCACTGCTGTGCTCTCAACAACAACAACAACAAAAAAAATTATAATTCTGTTTTATATATATAAAACAAGAAAAATATCTAAGAAAAAATTAATGTCATTCGTTGACAAAATTTCAAAATTATCACCGCTTAAGAAATTTCATTAATGGCATTAAAATTCTCTCAGAACCGTTTCAAAAAAAAAAAAAAGTTTATGTCAAATTTTGAATTGGTGGCAGCGGTGAATTTTCCGCGGTGGTGGCGGAACGGTAGCACTTGGGCGGAGCATGTGAGCGGAGCCACCACTACCTGGTGGTTACGGGGGCTCCACTTTGTCCGTACACATCAATTGGGGTGAGGCCCTGTAGTAAACCACAGCCGTTGATCGGCGGTCAAAGCGCGATCGGCCAATCAACTACGGGGTGCCTTCCCGTTAACCTCCGCGTTGTTTGACCTCCCGCACACGGTCGATCTCCGCCAATCTGCTGCTGGTTTAACCCTGCGCCTGTCCAACCGTTCTGCTGCCTGTTCAACCGCGCAGTTGGAAATTACATTCCAACAATATGATCCTTCAAACTGGCAAAAATTATGCACTGGCTACTAATACGAAAACCAGCTTAAACCACGTGAAGACGCGTACAAGTCAGATGCCGATTTTCAAATCGGCTCTACCATCGAATTAGAGTACATCGATTTACCAAAAAATATATATATGTACGCTTTTTTATGACTTATCGCTCCATTCTTGTTCCAATTGTTCTGGCTCAACCATGCTTTCGATTTCCCTACGATTACGATGTTCGTCCAACTTTGTTGTGTAAATTCTTTCCGTTACATCCATTTCGACCATAATATATTCTTCCCGTCCATTTTGACCATTTGTTTTTACAGATGAACAGCAACACTGCTGGATGCCTAAGACGCCGTCCACATTTCGAACTGGTGATTGCAAGATCATCATCATTAAGAAATTTTTCAGAGAAATTGGTGCTCGCCCCATATTTCTCCGTGGATAATCGCCAAAATATTTTGTTGGAACATAAAGTGTTCAAAATTGGCCACGTCATCATATTTCTATGGGCATGTTTCATTGCTTGAAGTATACCTGAAGCACAAGTTGAAATTACAACGCAACGGGTACGTTTCATGCCTGAAGAATACAGACGGCAGCACCAACAATAGTTGAAATGCAATATGATGGTGGATACCATCCATTCTGTGTTTTCGCTGATATTTTTTCCATAGAAATACACAGTATGAAGGTTAATCACGGTAATAATGTGTTTGTCTTGGTCTAGGTTAAGTATATCTATATATAATTTTAATATATAAATGGATTTAAAATTTTTAAATTTAAAATGTATATTTCTTATTTTTATTAGTATTGTTTTATTACTATGGTTTATAAAGCAGGAAATAAAATGACTTAAATTTTTTCCTAAAAATTTATTAAATTTATACTTATGAGCATATATTTATCTTAATTCAATATCTACCAAGAGCAGAGAGGGATCAAATCTCTTTTCACTTTAAGGAAGTTTAAATCTTAATAGATTTCGTCCTTCTCCCCTAGTAAGTTAAAATGAATGTATGCTAGCATTAGATTTAATGATGTTTTTTACATCCCATGATAACAAAATTTATAATAACACTGTATCAAATTAATATTTTCAAATACTACAATGAAATGGGTATGTCTTTAAATATTTGAATATATCCATAGGATATGATTGTTCCTTTTAAAGATATTTAATTAAAATAAATACTACATGATAACAAAATTTATAATAAAACTACATCAAATTAATGTTTTCAAATATTACAAGGAAATATTTATGTCTTTAAATATTTGAATATAGAGATAAGATATGGTTGTTCCTTTTAAATATTTATTTTACATATATTTAATTAAAATAAATATTAAATTATCCATTCAAATTCAATGTTTACCATGAAAGAACTATTAAATCGGTTATATAACTGTATTATATATATATATATATATATATATATATATATATATATATATATATATATATATATATATATATATATATATATATATATATATATATATATATATATATATATATATAGATATAGATATAAATATATATATGTGGTTATTTTGTATTAAACAATTAGATAATTATATTGTAGTATTTTTTTTTATCTATATTGTTATTTTCATTTTTGTTTAGGGAAGACATTATTTATTATTATTGTTGTTATTATTATTATTATTATTATTTTATTGGACTTGATGTACTTACACATCGTCCCCTCAGACAATAGTGTAGAATGCGCATCTCGGAGCATCAATGGATTAATGTGAATATTATTATTTCAAATTTGAAATATATTTTCTAATAATATATAACCTACCCCCATTGAATGCATGGCTATGTTTACATATCTGAAGTATAAGAAGAAGTTGTACAACATAGAAGCCAAGAGGCTCCCAAAAATTTCTTCGAACTCTGATTCAATAAGGGTGGCATAAGGATGCGAAGTCCTGGCTTGAACATTGGGAGATTAGGGAAGAGACCCTCTTGGGGAGCAAGGATAATATTAGAAACATCATTTCTTCCAAATTTAAGGATGATTCGTCGAGTGATAAGGAGTTAAAGGGGAAAATAATGTTAAGATACTATAAGGAAGTAATCAACACCGCACTTACCTTTTAGTATTAACCAGTGCTAAGAAGCCAATGAATATTGAAAGATTCAGAACTAATTCTCATAAGTTGTGGAGTGAAACTCGACTTTGGTATATTGCCAAAATTCCTTGGGATGAAATAATATGCCTCCTTATTTATACTAAGAATGTTGAAGATGAAATTGGATTGTGCCACCCTTAATCACATTCATTTTCATTTCCATAAAATTAGCCCTGATACCAACCTCCTTGACTTGAGGAAAGCTACAATGACCTAACAACCCTGGTTTTCCTCCTTTTTTATCACAGAAATAAAATATTAAATAATCTCAATTAAGAGATTATTTATTAAGGTCAAATAAACCATATTGATCTTAATGGATGCTAATCATTATCAATAACTTTTTAAAATTAAATTAAAATTATTTTCTAGAATATTTATAATTATGTATTTTGTACTCGTAAACCAATTATAGAAATATTAAATTAAGTTTATCCACTTACTAATTTATTTTATAAAATAATATTTAATAAAACATAAATTTTAACTCAAAACTTATTATAATATTTTGAAATCTAACTTTACTATTACAAGTACAATTTTCCCTCCAAGCAGCAAGGTGAGGAAGTGATAATGATGCAAGAGCATCTACCCTGGGTTAGTCATTTTCTATGTGAGTTATTTTTTAAGTCAAGGTTTTATTAATTAATGTATTTTCTTATGGTTTTTAGGAGACAATTGGAATTATTTTAAATATGAGAAGATTTGAGAGGATTATGAAAGCTTAAGAAGATCATGGATTAGTTAATGATAAGGGATTGAAAGAGAAAGTTAGTGATTAGATTAAAGATATTAGGGATGAGGAGAGATATTTTGGGAGTTAGTTTAGGGATCTACAACCTATGTTTCTAATCCATTTGTATAAATAGGTGAGCCTATGAGACATGAGGGAGTTGTACAAGAGTGTGTGTGAGTGTGAGGAGAGGAAAATCATGAGACTCTATGAATATTTTATTTAAATGATTAATCATTTCATTAATTGGGTGTGCATTTGATTTCAATTTTATGTGTGTTTTATTGTTAAGTTGCAGAGGAGAAGAGTGGCTTGTGGTGGGCTTGAATCTCTCAAGAGGGACGAGAGAGTGAATCTATTTCTAATATGATTTTATTTTTTTTACCACAAATTCAGTGGAAGCCTATGCGTCATATATTGCCTCAGATCTATGCGTTGTTGATCTTGTCTCAGATCGATGTGTTATGAATGGTTGATTTTGTCTTAGATATATGCATTGTTGATATTGCCTCAGATATATGAATTGGTTGCAAATGGTACAATGAAAAATTGACTCAGACAATGGTGGAGATTTGATGAAGTCTTGGTTTTAAATGCTCCAAACATTGCCTAAATTTGATATTGTTGTCAACTTTGTATGCATATTCACGCTGCCTAGAGTTGAGATTTGCATGAATCCAACCAATGTTGGTTTCCTTGAAGAGGTGCTTAATCTCTAGGAATCCGACAAAGTAAACCTTGACAACATATATGCGCAATAATGTGAGCGTGAAATTTAAGTTGCAAGCATTTGATGTATCTGAATCACTAGCGAAAAATAATTTGATCATATCGAAATCCATTGAAATCCATCAGAAGAAAGTCGAAAAACAACGTTTTTCGACTTCATACACTGTCATTACCATAGAGTCTGCTGGATTTTACGGTAAATTGTTGCAATTTATTGTTTGCGGTTTGCTTACAGTTTATGTATTACGTATGCATAAAGAGATACCCAAATTGTTTTAGTGTGCTTGTAATCCAATTTCATCTTAGAAGACACTCATATCCTGGAAAATACTTCTGTTAAAATATTCGAGCATGCTGCCACTATCAAAATATTCGAGTTTTGGGCATGGTGCCATCATGTTTGCAGGAGTTGTAAACCATTTAATTTTGCAGGGTGGATTTTATTCTACTTTAAATGTGCTTTTTTGTTGTGATAAAATTATTCAACGTGGACGACTAGTCTGAAGGATCAATTTTTTTTCTGTCTGGGTGAAAATGCATTGAAGTAGCTTTAAATGGAGTGCTTGTGTCAAAAATTTTGGGTTTGTAGAAGTAGGTGAAAATTTTCTCCAAAGAATTACTTTATGCTGCGTAGTTTTAAGATTTTCCATGCTTACAAGTTATTTGAATGAAAGATTAAATAACTCTCAAGTGATTTCAAAAATATTTTAAAGATTCATGTTAAATCAGGTAAAACAAGAAAATGTGAGCTATTTATTTTTGAAATTTTTAAATTTAATGGAGAGATAAGAATTTTTGAGGATTAATAAGGTATTTTTTTCTGAAAGTGTGAATTTCTGGAAAGATAAAGTGTGAGGTAATTAGCTGATCACGAGTTCATAATTTTTTCTCAAAATACAAAGTTATAGGATTTCATTTAAAATAGGATGGTTGCGTAGATCTCATCTTCCTGATTCTGGCACTGTGAACGGTTTGAAAAACCGATATCCTATGAGGGAGATATCGCGTTCTGTTCGAAAAGCCGAACAGGTAAAATTGCGACAGTTTGACCAGGTTTGACTGGGATGCACAGTCAGCAAAAAGAATGCACAGTCAGCAAAAGAGAATATTTTGAGGAATATTCCTTTCCTCAGAACCAATCAGGGTTTCATAAGTGTTGATTCATTATTGGTTGTATGACGTTTACGACGAGCCAATAATAGGGTGACACATGGCCAGCCCTGAGGCTACCATGTGTCCATGCAATTACATGGTAAAATTTATGAGGATATGCAAGAATCAACCCTTGGACCTTGTGCCCAGCACACACATGCCTTATCATCTGTACTATACGTTGATTCTTAACTATTAATGGTTGCGGATTTCTATTATGGTTGAGTGGAATGGTGTATGGGGGATTGGGAATCACTAGCGATCCCAAACCCCAGTGGTACCCACGTCGTATTCATATGGAAAACAAATGTTAAGTCCAACTACATAGTTAGTATTAAACCCAACGACGACAAACTGCAATGTTAAACCATTTCCGCAACAGTTGTCACATGGCCACATTTTATTGTGATCCTCCACGTGGTTACTGAAAACACAATGGTTCAACCCCAGTTCAAAGTTTAAACCACAGTTTCAATGCGAGTTCCACCAAACTGATAATTAGTAGTCCACGGGTTTGGGGTTGGCATGTGGCCACCCCAACCCCAAAGTTTGATGCTACGGTATTTTTGGTGGGCGGTTTGGCAGAGGCACCTAATTTGGCATCCTATGCCACTTTTAACTCCAATTAAATGGGGTTCTCCACTTTTAGTGGAGCTTTTCTAGGTGAAACTGGGAAAAAGAGTAGGAGACTCATTTTCGCCCATTCTGAGTGAATGTAGAGTCATTTTTGACTAATTGGAAAATTTTGGAGCCATTGGTACAGAGAAAACATCTATTAGTGCACTGTAACTACATGTAATAACAAAATTTTGAGCATAATGAAAGATGGACATGCCATTGGGAGCAAGAGTAGCAGATGTCACCCAGGGAGGGTGAACTGCTTCATCATGCCTGATTTGTAAATTTCATGTGGTGACTTATTTCTCTGTTTTACACTGTTTTTCAATGTTACCTAAGCTTTTTTTATGCTTCTAGTTCACTAAACTCATCTACAATTCATGGAAAAATACCTCAATCATTAAGCAAGCTAATGAGACAAATATGCACATGTTTATAAACTGAAAATACACTTAGCACAACAAAACTAATACATTCATTTCAGATCAAGTTGGTATCAAAGCTAGAGTTTATTCTCTAGTGTTGTTTAGTACAAAGAATTATTTAAATGTTTGCAATTTTTACATGCTTACAAGTCTCAAGATCAAGAGAGGAGAAGGAAAATTGGTGGAAGAATAAGTGTCTCAAAAGGAGCCAAAGAAATGGAGAGAAATATTGCCAAAATATCCACCACCTAGTTCACCTCCTAAAGAAGCAGAAGCTCCATTAATCATGCCTCAAGAGGAACGAGAAATCCATGAAGAAGTTGATCCCAAAGACGAAGAAAGAGTGTTTAGGAAATATTTTCTTGACATGACTGAGATGGTTAGAATCCTTTATCAAGAAAGGAATGAGAGACTAGAAGGAGAAGGTTCTAAGCTTCATAGGGAAGGACAACGATCTCCAGGAGGTCACAATGATGAAGATAAGTCAAAGAAGGGAAATGGAGGAAATGGAGGCAATGGAGAGCCATCATCCTCACCTGCATCATCAATGTCCTCTACTCCTTCTTTAGTACATGAGCCACACAAGTCAAAGAATGCTGGTAAAATTCATTTTTTAAAACTTGATGTTAAGTTCGGATTGCCAATGTTTAATGGTGAAGTCAATGCAAAAAAGCTTGATAATTGGATTAGGAAATTAGAGGTCTATTTGAGAATACATAACCTTCAAGATGATGATACGAAAATTCAATTAACTTCATTGATAATGGAAGGTGCAACACTTATTTGGTGGGAAGCCAAGACAAACGAGGAAATCAAGAAACATGGTAAGATTATTTTATCATGGTCAGATTTCATTACTACTATTAAACAGAAATTTTATCCATTATCTCATATGTAGAAAGCCATCATGAACTGGTAGACCTTTAGACAATTAAAGGGACAAAATGTGTAAGAATACACCCAAGAATTTAGGAGAAGAGCTCTCTTATTAGGGGTATATTTTCAGACCCAGGATACTTTTCTCAAGTACATAGGAGGCTTACATAGCTACCTTAAACATATTATTCTCATTTTTAACCCCACCAGTCTAGATGAAGTATGTGTTCAGGCCTCACATCTAGAAGCTAGAGGGAAGAACATTTCTAAAGAGGGTAGAAAGAAACCTTTTAAGGGTAAATCCAAGAAAATAACCTCAAAAGGTAAAAGAAAAAAGAACACATATGTTAAGAAAGAGGGAGAAAATTTGGTTTATAAAAATTGTTCAGAAGAAGGCAGTGATGAAACTCATTGTTGGAAATCACATCCTAAAATGAGGCCAAAGAAACCCAATAACAAAGGGAAATAGAAAACTGCAACTACAAATCAACATGATTTAGGATCTCATTCGGGTGATGAATCTATAATTACAACCATGCGATTGAAGAACGTGAAGGGAAAAGAAACTAAAACTAAACCCAGTACCATTACATGAAATTGTCACATAAACACTCCAAATGAAGAAGAAATAATAGGGTTGTTCCATGTCAGGCTCATATCCAAACATACCAAGGTTGGCACAGTGGTTGAGAGTGGGTCGCAACAAAACTTAAACTCTGAAGACTTCGTCAAGAAGCTTAACCTTGATACCATACCACATCCAAAACCATATCCATTAGGTTGGATTTGTAAGGATGAAAATCTACAGGTTTCAAAGAATTGCATATTGCGGTTTGAAATCACTGCAAATTTTGTTCACACAATTGAATCAGATGTGGTTCCACATGAAATCACTGGTATTTATTAGGGATTCCTTACTTGTATGACAGGAAAGAGATCTTCCATCACCATTAGAATAAGTATCATTTATTCAAAGATGGCAAGGAGTTCATTGTTTGAGCACATTGCAAGAAGACAAACATTGCTATGGTAAATGCTGGATAGCTAAAGAGGCTGGTAAATTCAAGTACGGGTTTTGTTCTTCTTATAATTGAGCCTAAAGCTGATGTTAATCATGAATCATTTGAGGGATGTGATACTAATTTGAAATCATATTTATATGATGTGGTTAATGGACATCATGAGATTTTTCTAGAGCCAACAAGATTGCCTCCAAAAGGAGAGATTCAATGTGAGATTTAGTTGCAGCAAGATTTTCCTCTTCCAAACATCGGCATGTATTGCATGTAGATAATGGAGAATGCTAAAATAAAGAGGAAAATAAAAGATATTTTAGACAAAAGAATCATAAGGCCAAGCACCTCGCCATGTGGTTCACCCATAGTCTTGATACCAAAGAAAGACGAGACTTGGCACATGTGTGTCGATTTTCTAGCTTTGAACAAGATTATGGTAAAAAATCATTACCCACTCCCAAGAATAGACGGTTTCCAGCTGAAAGAAGAAATTTTTTTCACCAAGTTATATTTATGAAGTGGATATCATCAAGTAAGAATTGCAGAATGCGATATATGGAAAACTGCATTCAAAACCAAACAATGATTCTTTCAGTGGCTAGTTATGCCTTTTGGTTTCTGTAATGCATCGGCAATGTTCATGCGTATTATGAATAGTTTTTTGCGTCCATTTCTTGATGAATTCTGATTTTGTACTTAGATAACATTTTAATTTTGAGAAAAATAAGAGAAGATCATGTCTTTCATGTGAATAGAGTACTTGATACTTTGAAGAAAGAGAAATTGTTTCTTAAGATGTCAAAGTGTGAGTTTGGAAAGACCTCTTTGGTGTATTTCGGACATATTGTAGGAGGAGGAGAAATGAGGATTGATCCTTCTAAATTGGAAGCCATTGTGAATTATCCCACACCCAAATTAGTAACGGAGGTAAGAAGTTTCTTGGGTGTAGCTCAATATTGGAGAAAGTTTATTGCTAACTTTTCATCCATCGCAGCTCCTATGCATGCAGTGAAAAGTGTGAAGAAATTCTTCAAATGTGGAGGAAAATAACAGCAAGCTTTCAAAGCATTAAAAGACAAGATCAATTCAGCTCCAGTCCTTGCATTATGAAATTTGAGATAGCCATTCTAGATTCAAACCGATGCTAGTGATTATGCCATGGGCATAGTCCTTTTGCAGCATGGTAAACCTATCACTTATGATTCTGAAACTTTTAATGGTGCTATGACTAATTATCATACATATGACAAAGAACGATATGTGTTGGTACAAAGTGTCAAGAAGTGGAAACACTACTTGATGGGTTAAGATACTATTGTACATACCGATCACCAACCATTATAGTAATTGCAGTCACAAACAAAATTGCAGCAATCAAGACCTTTCGGGTGGATGGGATTTCTTCAATAGTTTCACTTGGTTATAAGGTACAAGAAAGGTATTTTCAATAAAGCTGCAGATATGATTTCAAGACCAATCACTAGTGCATCTACTTTACTCAAAAATGATTCTGTTGTACATGACATTTACATAGAACTATATGCACATGACATTGATTTTCAAGATGTGTATGCTAGTTTGAGTGAAGGGAATCAAGTTGAAGAAAAACATTATCACATGCATAACAATTTGTTGTTTCATTTGGGAAAGCTATGTATTCCACAAGGAGAGAGGCTCATTGTCACGAGAGAAGCTCATTCTTCTCTTATTATTGGAAACTTTGGGGTAATAAAAACAGTGGTGCATCTATAGAGGTATTGTTATTGGCCTCGCATGATAGAAAGTGTGTCATGTTTTATAAGAGGTCTTTCTATGTGTGCAACAAGTAAGCCTAATATTATGAATCTTGGGTTCTACACACCACTACCGGTACCATCAAGGCCATGGGAGAGGGTCTCCATGGACTTTGTTGGAGGTCTACCTATGTCAAGAAAAAAACATGATTATCTTTATGTAGTTGTGGATAGATTCAGTAAAATGTGTATGCTTATGCCATGTAAGAAAACCATTACTGCTGAAAAAACTACTGAACTTTATTTTCAACATGCTTGGGTTCATTATGGATTGCCTATTTCTATTGTTAGTGACAGGGATTCCAGATTCATTGGGAATTTTTGGTCAAATCTATGGAGAATGATGGACATAGAGTGGAAAAATAGTACTGCTTTTCATTCACAAACAGACGGACAAACTGAGGTGGTGAACAAAAACATTGTGCATCTATTGAGAGGATATTGCAGCAAACATCCTAAGTTTTTGGATGAACAACTACATTACATTCAGCACACTTTCAACCGGGCAAAGCACTCTTCTACACAAACATCATCTTTCGAAGTATTCTTTGGGTATTTGCCAAAATCGCCATTAGTATTCATATTTGAGTAGGATGTTGCAATTGATGCCCATACTGACATTGATAAGGCTCAAAAGTTCATTGAGAAAATTCAAATTATACATCAATAAGTTGAAGAACAGCTTGAGAAAATTCAAAGAAAATACAAAGAGAGGCATGACAAACATCGAGTTGATCGCAATTTTCAAGAGGGAGATGAGATATGGTTGCACATTATCAGAGAAAGGATGCAAGGAGAAGGTAAAAAGATCAAAACCGTTCGATATGGTCCTTTCAAGATCATAAAGCAAGTTCGTAATAATGAATTTCAACTTGACTTTCCTTCTTACATGCAAACATATTCAGTTGTTAATGTTGAAAACTTACGCTTGTATGACCCACCTTTGATCGATGAACAAGGAAGTTATGTTCAGCTACCTTCTATTGAAGATTTCTCACCAGAATTTCTGGATGAGCTCAAAGAAGATACAATTCTTGACTTGAGGACAAGGGCATCAATGAGGGGAAGTGTTGACTACCTTCGAGATGGGATCAAAGGCAATAAACCAAGAAGGGAAAAATGCATGGAGGTTGGAAAGGTGAGTGAGTTGTACTCTCATCTACTGAACAGGTAATCAAGTATTTTGGGGTCCAAAAGCTTCCCAATGGGGAGGAGTGATCAAGATTTCATAAAGTTTTCTCAAAATTAGAAGTTATAGGATTGGGTTGAAACTAGGATGGTTGCGTAGATCTCATCTTCCATATTATGGCACCGTGAATGGTTTGAAAAACCGATGTCGTGTGAGGGACATATCACATTCTGATCGAAATGCCAAATATGTAAAATTGTGACAGTTTGACCAGGTTTGACTGGGATGCACAGTCAGCAAAAAGGATACACCAAAAGGGAATATTATGAGGAATATTACTTTCCTCAGAACCAATCAAGGTTCGACAAGTGTTGATTCATTATTGGTTGTATGAGGTTTTGAAGGAGCTAATCATAGGGTGACACGTGGCCAACCCTGAGACCACCATGTGTCCCTGCAACTGCATGGTAGAATTTATGAGGGTCCATCGGAATCGACCCCAGACCTCCTACCTAGCACACACACGCCTTACCGTCTGCACTATACATTGATTCTTAACTATTAACGGTTGCAGTTTTGTATTATGGTTGTATGGAATGGTGTATGGGAGGTTGGGATCCCCCGACAGTCCCGACCCCCCAACAATCCCCACATCGTATTCATATGGAAAAAAAAAAATGCTAACTCCAACCACGCAGTTAGTGTTAAACCCGACAGCAATAAACTACAATGTTAAATTGTTTATGCAACAGTTGTCACATGGCCATGGTTTATTGTCATCCTTCGAGTAGTTATCTCAAAAAAAATTGTTCAATATCGGGTCAAAGTTTAAACTGGAGTTTCAATGTGAGTTTCGCCCAACCGACGGTTAGTAATCTTCGGGTTTGGGGTTGGCATGTGGCCACCCCAACCACAAAGTTTAATGATGCGGTATTTTCGGTGGGCGGTTTGGCAGGCGTGCCTAATTTGGCGGTCTATGCCACTTTTAACTCCACTTAATTGGAGTTATCCACTTTTACTGGAGCTTTTCTAGGTGAAACTGGGAAAAATAGTAAGAGACTCAATTTTCGCCCATTTTGAGTGAATGAAGAGTCATTTTTTTACTAATTGGAGCATTCTAGAGCCATTGGTGTAGAGAAAACAACCATTAGAGTACTGTAACTACACATAATAGCAAAATTTTGAGCATAGTGAAATATGGACATGCCATTGGGAGCTTGACCAGCAGATGTAGCCCAGGAGGGGTGAACTAATTCATCGTGTGTGTTATGTAAATTTCATGTGGTGACTAATTTCTCCTATTTTACACTACTGTTTAGTGTTATTTAAGCTTGTTTTATGCTTCTAATTCACTAAAATGATATATAATTCATGAACAAATTCCTCAATCCTTAAGAAAACTAATGAGACAAGTATGCACATGTTTTTAAACTGAAACAACACTTAGCACAACAAAAATAATACAGTCATTTCAGATCATTATTAAAGGTGAAAATAAATGGTAAAGGTAAATGGATATTATAAATTATGGTGGAGGATAAATGGTGAATTTTTGCACAAGGTTTTGAGTGAGTGATATATGGTTTCATAAAACCATATGTGGGTTTGAGAATGCATAGCTTCATAATGTAATTTTACCTTTTTTAAGTAGGAGAGTTAAGAGAGAGGGGATTTATATGGGATTATGTAAAGGAGATTATGTTATTTTTGGGAATTTTTGAGTGGATTTAGTTATGAAATGTCATTTTCTAGGAAATGAATTTTAAGTAATGTAATGAATTTGGAAGTCATAAAGGAGTTGTAAAAGTCCAATATGAAGCCAAGTTAAAGTTATTGTAAGAAAAATGGGTGCATTTTCAGTTGTACCTGAACCACAAGATCCATTGATGTAAAATTATGGAATCAAAAGCAAGTTTAAGTTAAGTCAAAGGTGAAATTTTAAGTCATGTCCAAGGGGATTGTAATGTGTGCATGATCGGCAAATCCCAACACCCAAAGTCTGGTCATTTTAAAGAAAATTTGAAGAAATAAGACAACTTGGTAAAGTGATTCAATTGTAGTTTATAGTGAACAAAGAAAAGTTCACAATAGACAATGAAGATGCAAAATCAAGAGAAAGGGCAGAACAATGAGGTCATAGCGGTTTTCATTAAAGATGACGAGAGAGAAATATTTGAATTAAACACGTGCTTGGATGTGTTTATAGAGATACTAAAACCATAAATACATAGATGGATAATAAAAAAACATTTAAATGGACAGTTAAACAATTAATGGAACGAATATTGAAACACAAACTAAAATTCCAAAAAAATATATATATTTGTGCACCTGAACAAGGATCATTGTTGGGTGATGATGATTATCAAGGTGTGGATATGTATGAGGAAGAGTCAGTGGACAAATTGAAGTATTTTATGCCACATAAGGAAGGGATGCAGGAAGCCATCAGCGAGACCTCTAGGTCTCATGAATTTAAAACTAATACTTGTTTTGTGCTCGCAGGTAGTGGAGAATTGTAAGAAACTGAAAGTAAGCTGGAAATTAAGGAAGCTCAATAACCATTGGAAGAACCTATGAAAGTATACAAAGTCATAGATATGGAAGATATTGTTGCAGAAATAAATTTTTTAGAGAATTGGTTGAACAATCCAAAGACTAATTATGAAACAAATGAAATGATGATAAATTGTAGCAATTTCATAGAGGATGAGAATGAGATTTCAATGAAGAAAACATAGCAGCAAAGTGGAAACAATGAGGATGATTTCCAAGAGAAGAAGCAAAGAATGATAGGTGTGTGGTATCCTAGTTAATTCATGGAGAACGAACATATAGAACAAAGGAAATAAGCGTGGAAACACATAACATCAACAACATGCCAATAAAATTAATTTACTACAAATGAAAGTTTGGGATCCAGCAGGATTCTTAAAATTTTATGAAGACTATGGTCAGGAGACAATGTTTTCTTCTTACCTTGGGAATCTGATGTAGGAGCATCTACCCTGGGTTAGTCATTTACTAAATGAGTTAGTTTGTAATCTAGAATTTATTTAATTAATGTATTCTCCCATGGTTTTTAAGAGAAAAATGGAATTATTGTAAATGTGTGAAGATCGAGAGGATTATGGAAGCTTGATAAGATTATCGATTAGTTAAGGATAAGGGATTGACAGAGAGATTTTAGTGATTAGATGAAAGATGTTAGGGGTTAGGAGAGATATTTGGGAGTTAGTTTAGGGATCTGGAACCTACCTTAGGTTATAATCCATTTGTATAAATAGGTGAGCCTATGAGACATGATAGAGATGTAGAAGAGTGTGTGTGAGTGTGAGGAGAGGTCAAGCATGAGGCCAAATTATCTATGAATATTTTATTTTATTGATTAATATTTTCAGTAATTGGGTGTGCATTTGATTTCAGTTTTATGTGTGTTTTTATTGATAAGTTGCAACCCTATGGCCTGTGTCGTCGTTAGAGAACAATGTGGTGGCTTCCAACAAATCCTAACTTGCTAGCATGAGAAGCATTCCTAACATTTAAATGTCATTACAACACATCATAAAGTGTCCTTAGACCTCCATGTATAAAAACTACATGTCTTTATATGATTATATTACCACCACTTCCACTTCACATCTTTGAGATGTAACAATGCATTTTGATTTGAATTTCTATGTGAGAGGTTTAAAAATTAAAAAATTCTCAATTTTTTGGGGGAATGTTATATATATGTGTGTGTGGGGGTTAGAATTTAATTTAGATTTATATTAATTAACTCAATTATATAAATTTAATCATATAAATTAAATGGTTAAGAAATTTTAATAGACACTCATTCATAATAAATATTAGAATATTTGTAATATAATACATCTCACATTATGAAAATTAAAAACAAGAAACATAAAAACTCATTAAATTCTAGCTTTATTTTAAATGATCATTGATATATATATATATATATATATATATATATATATATATATATATATATATATATATATATATATATATATATATATATATATAAAAGTTAAACATATATATATATTAACAAATATGAAACAATGTTTTTAACCGTAGAGATTTAGTATCTATAGATATTTTTAATTTATAAATACACTTTTTTATAATATCCTGGGCTAATGCATGGCTTACCAATATTATATGCTCAAAAAAAACATAACTCATTTAATATGACACTTATCGATAATTCATTTTTTTAATTAATCATTAAAAATGTCTAAAAATGTATAATTGTTTTAAAGATAATTCTCAAATTTTGAATGTTGTAAAATATTTCAGAAACATTAAATCAATTTCTAGAATTTAAAATTTATAAAACCTAATTTAATTATTATTATTAAAAAATAATTGCTACCAAAATGAGAAAAGTGCCCATCTCATCTATCATCTATTTAGAGAAACTCATCTAGTGATTATAATTTGTTTAAAAAAATATTTAGACATTTACTCAATAATTAAAATATTCAAAAATTTGAAATTAAAAATAAATAAATAAACGGTATAGGCTTAAAAGTTTATTTTTAATAAAAAACTAAAAATATTATAAATTTAAAAATAATTCACATTCTTAAAAAGTTTATAAAACTATCGTCTCTTTATCAAATTTTTTTCTAAACGGTATGTAATGTATTTAAAATTTTAACAAATAGACTCATTCCATACTTCATATTTTATGAAAAGACTATTATTCCTGTGAAAATCTATTTAGAAAAGTTCTAATTACTAGTTCGAAACCTTACACTAAAAACAATTTATTTATACTCGTCGAGTTATTATCGCTTATTTTGTGAAATATAAGGATGAATAACAACAACATTAATAGCAAGTAATTGAAATATGAAAATTCAAAATTCCTTCTTTCCATTCTGGATTGGTTTATGATATTTTATTATATTTATAATATAGATTTCAAGAATACTTATATAAATTAAAGAAATATCTATGAATAAAAACTCTAATTTGAAAGGGTGCACTTAGTATTTTGGGAGATTCACATAGCCCTGAGGTTTTCACTTGATTGAATAAGTTTGAATTTAAAGATCATGTAATATTTTTTTTCATGAAATTAGGTGATCAATTGTACCATAAGATGAAAAAGTTGATTGCATGAACTCTTTGTTTAAATTCTCAACATCAAGACCTTATGGAAGACGTTCGAATGCTTGTGATTTTTTTATAAGTTATGTTTTATAGTTCTAGTTTTATTTGGTTTGGTGTTGACGTGAGACTTTGTTTTTAATTATTTCCATGTTGTCACAATTTAGATTATTTAATAGATTATTTAATTAGTTTTTCATTTTTAAATTTTATTTATTAAATATAATGTTTTTTTTTTAATTTTATAAAATCAATTTTTTCAAAAAAAAGATATATATTTTTATAAATTTTATGTGTTATGCAAACACTAGAATCAATGCATAAAATAAAATAATCAAATTTATTTTTTATATAAACATATCGATTAAATCAAATTTTTGATTTTATGAACCATTAAATTTATAAAATATAATGAAATTGACATGCTTAGTATTCCTATAAAATAATTTAAACTTTGATTTTTTACTTCATGCAATTTTGATTTGATATCACTTTTAAATTAGATATTATAATAATAATAATAATCCAATTTTAAGGTCACATCCAAGCTAGACACTAAATTGGTGTATGAGACTCTTTTGTTTGTGAGACAAGGGACTCACCTCCACACATCGATTTGACTGCAAAGTCTATGAAGACATACATACTCTACCCCCTCTGGTTTTGAATGTGTGACATCTTAGGAAAAAACACATACTCTTAACCATTAGACCCACTCATTAGTAGACACTAAGATTCAACAAAATCTAGAAAAGTGAAACTTCTATAATGTCGAATCATAACATCTAATATCTAAACTTCAAATCATAACATCTAAGCCTCTGCATTTATATTTTGATATTTGGGATTCATGTCAACTTTTTCTTTCTAATTAAAGTTCTATTAACGTGTCATTTAATGTTTATGTGAGTCATTTTGTTTAATTATTTATTCGGATTATAATTATATAAAAAATTTATTATTATTTAATTTTTGATTTCTAATCTTTTTAAAAATAATGATTTTATTTATAATTCTATATAATTAGTTATTTTAATATATATATATATATATATATATATATATATATATATATATATATATATATATATATAAAAATTACTCTATTTTATAAACAAATAATTAATAAGAAATTTTATCTATATTGAAATCAATACACTATAACAAAAATAATATTAAAAATAGCTTAAAAAAATTAGCAACTTTATCAAAACTAAAATCTAAGGAATAACTTAATAAGATATTATCAACTTATCAACTTTATCAAAGATAAAATCTATACAAATATAATGAAATAAATGTGCTTCGGATTCTACGAGATTGATCCAACCTTTATATTTTTTACTTGACTCACTTGGAATTTTGACTTTATACCACGTGTACCATATGTATTCTTTGATATCGATGATAAAAATGAACTTAAAAAACAATAGGTTTATATTTTTTCACAAATTCTTCGTAAACAAAGTTATACCAGAAATTTTATGTTTCTGTTCTCCGTATTTCTTAATTTGTGAAGTAGAAGAATGAATAAATAAAAACAGCATTATTACATTAATAGTATGTCGTTGTCATTATTTAATTGATATATGAATTATTCAAACTTTCTTCTCCCCATTTTTTTATTAGATTTTAATATTTTCCATTAAATTCATTATATTTCTATTATAGCTTTGAAGAATTGATTTAATCGGCCTTTAATAGTGTGAATGAGAATTGTAAACATCATACAATTTGGATTTTTATTAGCAATAATCACTAGAATCTGGTTATATAAATTTAGTCAAGTAAGATTGTATTGCATTTTTCACTAGATGATATACAATGAAGATATATAATGAAGGTTAAATCTCATTAAATTATGTTTTATTATTAGTATTTATTAATATTTAATACATGAAATAAATGAAATGTAGAAAATAGAGAAAAATCAAATATAATTATACTAATTATATTGTTCATAGAAGATATGATCTTGGAAACTAGTTCAAGAAAAAATCTATCTATGATGTGAGGTTGTTCTGCTATACTTTTTTTGGAATGGAAATAATGCAAGTGTAAAGAAGAACACATTATTTCTGAATTCCGCTTATTAGACTTATGAATTCCGCTTATTAGACTTATAGCTCGATAGGCTCTACAGAACACTAACTCACTCAGTTATGCACTTTCACTCCCACTCATAACTTCTCTACTCCACTTTGGAACAATATCTATTGTTGAATATAATATAACCCATTTTCCTCTCAGTAGAACAATTATAATATAGAACAATAGCCAACTATGGGTTAGCTTTGACTCGTTCAACTCTCAGCTAATGTTAAAAATCTGACCCTTGTAGAGTTATTCATAGTCTTCATGTAGATAGAACATTTTCCATGAGTAACAAGGATTGACATGACATCCACTCATACTATGGTGGTCAAATATTGTAGGTCAATTCTCAAGAGGCATAATGTGTGCATAAAAATTCAATTGACGTGATTCTTACACTATTCTAAAGGTCTCTAGGTGCAGAATAACATCATGGGTTCCAATGCTTCAACATGAAAATTACACCCTAGAAAACATCATTTAAGGCCTCATAATAACTTTGGAAGTTTTTAGGCCCCAATTATTAAATTAGGGTAAGCACTCATTCAAACTAGGTCTTCCAAATGTTGCCACTTTGAAACAATGATATATGTGAAAAATCACTACAAGAAAAAATGACATAGGTGAGGGGCAAAAAATGTCACCATAAGATCATTGGTAAGGGTCAAAAGATCCTTCGTCACCAAAAACTGAACGTCACCAAAGGTGTCGTCGCTGAAAGTATAGGTGTTGTGGTGTCATTCAAGGTCCGTCACCAACAATGATTTATAATGATGGATAGTGACCGTTACCATTCCATATGAGCAATAGTGATGGACAATAGCCTCCATCACAAAAAAACTAAACGTCACCAAAAGTGGCGTCATCGAAAGTATGTGTTGTGGTGACATTCAAGGTCCGTCATGAATATTGATTATAATGAGGGACAGTGACCATAACCATTTCATATGAAAAACAACGATATTTTGTGATAGACCTTTCATGGCCGTCACTATTGGTGCATATATATGGCGATGTTCGTTGACCGTTACCATTTCATATTTGGTGAGCGTAAAAAAATGTCATGATAAGCTCATTGGTGCCTTCAAGGTCTGTCATGAATAATGACTATAATGATAAAAAATGACCCTCACCATTTCATATCAACAACAGCAATTTATGGTGATGGACCTTTGAGGGCTGTCATTACTCATGTGTATATATGGTGGCATTAATTGACGGTCACCATTTCTTATTTTGGTGAGGGTTGAAAATTTTCACTATAAGCTCATTGATGATGGTCAAAAGAGAATTTGTGACCAAAAAGTGATCGTCATCATTCCCTATGAATATCAGGGCACGATGGAATCAAACCACCAACCTCCTGCTTGTAAACTAGGTGCTCTTCCATTGAGCTAGCACCCTTTAAAGAATTAGAATTTTAAAAATTATATCTTGAAACCTTTATAAACTGTAAATTCTATAACTTTTGATAAATTAAAGTTTCGACAATCTTTTATTAAACAAGAAAAACATCATCAAAGTCGTAGGTCCCTATCTAATTGTTATGGAAGTTATGAAAAGTGGGTGGAGGAAAAAATAGTTACGTATAAGAGACTCAATATGTTGAGTTGAATACTCAATTAGAATTGAAACTCTGAAGACATTTATAGCCTATAAATGACCTATAACTCACAAATTCACCAAATATTGCAAAGGAAATTTCATAAGTAGATAGCATATGGAAGAAGAGCATCGATGAAGAAAGATGCAATATGTTACCAGTTGAATGAAAGAAAAATCTCAATGTTGTTGTTGGTGGGTGAATTTTTATAATTGGGACATTTGTCTTTCTTTTATCACATAAATATTGAAATTAAAATTAGAAAATTTAGATATCGGAATGGTATCTAAATTTTTGTGCAAATGTAACACAGACCTCTAAGGAACCACAGAGAAAAATAAACAAAAATAGTACACACACACACACATATATATCCTCTTCACATAAAGCGACATGTGATTTGGAATTTCACAAGTCCACACTCAAAACATGACAACAACCAACAAATAAAAAAAATTGAAACTTATCACAATAAGAGAATGTCTTTTCAGCAGTGGACACCAAACAATAAAATAGTAATTAGTTCACTTTAAGACTACAAAACATTGGAAAAAAAAAATGTGTTCAATTATCTGCCATTACAAAATAGACTTAATTCTAATGAAGCAAAATAGTTTATACTAAATCACAAATAGTTATGTATAAGATACTGACTATGTTCAGTTGAATAGTCAATTAAAAGTGAGACTTTGAAGACAATTACAACGTATAAATAACCTATAATTATAAAACCTAAAATCTGAAATTACACTAAAGATTTATTTCTCACCTTGTCAACCATGTAAATTTGTTGTGACAACATAAAAATCTACCTTTAAAAAGCTGATTTGCATGCCAAAAAGTAAAAAAAAATGAGCATATATTACACAGTTATGAATAATGACGAAGATGATGAGCCCATTTATAGGATTGATAAAGAAGAAGACATCTTTTATTGTTTAGCTTTGAAATATCAACAAAAAGTCTTCCAACTTGCCCTTCACTAATGATGGCCTCTTGCAACAAATCATGTTTGAATTTGACAGGTTCCATTAAAAGAATGAATTACTTTAAATAAATTATTTCCAACTAAGAAATTTCTATAAAAAAATATGGAAATATTCATTAAGTAGAAATATTATTCTAGAATAATATCATGTTAGACAACCTAAAGTATATTAAACATCCCTTATATACATCTATAATATCCCCTCAACTTCAACACTCTCTTTATGCAACATTCCTTCAAGCTCTACATTTTGTCTCCCTGATTCAGTAACTTTGATACCAGAATAGAAGGATCTAAATGTGGTGATTTTTTGTCCTATCTAACAGAGAAAATTAAAAACCTCTTTAAACAACATTTCCACTTTATCTGCAACCTATACATTTGCATCAAAATACACATTAGTTTGGATCTTACAGGTCCTATGCCAGAGGTATGATAGGAATATAAATTAATTAGCAAACATCTACCCATATGTATAATTTTTATCATAAAGTACCTCTGAAGCTTCCTTTCTGAACCAATCTTGTTGATGTGGATCATGGAACTCTAATTTTGAAGGTGGCAAATGAAGAGACAAAAAAATTATGGAGGAATATCAGAAACATGCAATAATACATCCAAAGCTCTCACATTGAATTTGGGAAGAACATAGGTCTAATATATTAGTATATAATAGCCATTAACTATCATACACAAGTATGGGTACTCCATAAAAATCATGAGTTACATAAATAATGTAAGATATGACAATATCAAAATAAAAAAATAATATGAAAGTTGCTTCCAAAATATAAAGGAGCCAAATTCAGTGGCATAAGAAGAGATAACATTTTGGCAATGCTTTAGGTGTATATTTAAATTTTAATTCATGGTTTATCATATCTCTCAAAGAATGGTGGCTGAAAGGGCTAGCCAAGGGTAAGTGGAGAGAGGAGTCAACACTGTTGGTAAATTTGAAGGAAAAAAATCAATTTTTTTACAAGCTCACAAAGGAACCTTTGAGGCCATAATTTAAAGAATTTGTTGCTATCTTAGATGGATAATACAACATATAATTGGAAATATACATCATTGTTGGTGCATTTGGAGAGGGTACTGCAGATCCAAAGGGAAGATACCACGACATCCCTAATGTAGAATGAGATCTAGATGCTTTTCTCAAGAAAACCAGTCTCAAATAATATGTGGCATGTTGCAGTGGTTCTCCCATTTATAACACCTACAAATATTATGATAAATAATTTCATGGAAAAATAAAGTAGGCTAAAAATGAGGGTCGAGCATTATGGTAAATGGCCTTGTCTTGGACATGTTTTGGTAGAAATTCAATTTGATCATGGAAAAATGAGTCACTACCTTGTGTCCAAGTCCAAATTCAGACACTACTCCAGCTTGAAGTTACTCTTGTAAACTTAAATAGTGAAATCAACAGTGAACAAGTGAATTTTAGAAAAAAGGGAGAATGGTCAAATAGAAACATATAGTTGAATTTTTTGGCAGAATTGAAGAAAAATCTTTGTTAAATCACCTCAGCATATCTCAGGGAGTCGTAGACAAGAAATCTGTTTTGAATTTAAATAAGAGTGGGGAGCTAAAGATGACACTCAATAATTTCAATAATTTATGTAACTCATGATTTTTATGGAGTACGCATAATTATTTATCATACAAAATTATGGGTACTCAAGAAAAATCATGAGTTACATAAATTATGTAAGATATCACAAGGCCAAAATAAAAATATATTATGAAAACTACTTCCAAAATATGAAGCAGCCAAATTTAGTGGCATAATAAGAGAGAAAATTATGGAATTAAATTTTACTTCATGGTCTAGCATATTTCTTGAAGCATGGTGCCTGAAAGGGTTGGCAAAGGGTAAGTGGGGGAGGAGTCAATAGTGCATGGTACATTTGATGAAAGAAAAAGAAAAAGAAAAAATTACAAGCTCACAGATGAAGCTTTGAGGCCATAATTTGAAGAAATTTTTGCTATCTTAGATGGAGAAGGCAACATATAGTTGGAAAGAGACAACACTGCTGGTACATTTGGATAAGGTACTATAGTTCCGGAGGGAAGATACCATGACATCACTGATATAGAATGAGATAGAGATATTGCTCTCAAGAAAAATAGTCTCAAATCATATCTGATGTGTTTCAGTGGTTATCCCATTTATAAAACCTACAACTATTATGATAAAGACGTTCATGGAAAAATAAAGAAAGCTAAAAATGAGGATCGATAATTATGGTGAATGGCCCTGTCCTGGACATCTTTTGGTAGAAATTCAGTTTGATCATTGAAAAATTACTCATTCCCTTATGCCCAGGTCCGAATTCAGACACCATTCCAACTTGAGGCTACTCTTGTAAAGTTAAATAGTGAACTCAGTAGTGAACAAGTGAATGTTAGAAAAAAGGGAGAATGGTTAGATAGAAACAATATAGTTTAATTTTCTGGAAGGACTGAAGAAAACAGTTGTGGTTAAATGATCTGAGCATCTTTGAGGGATTAGCAGACGAGAAAACCATTCTAAATTTAAATAAGAGTGGGGAGCTAAAATGGCACTCAATAATTTTAATAATTTATGTAACTCATTATTTCTGATGAGTACCCATAATTAGTTTTCATAGACAACTATGGCTACTCCAGAAAAATCATGAGTTACATAAATCATGTAAGATGCCACAAGGTCAAAATAAAAAGAAATATGAAAACTTCTTCGAAAATATAAAGAAACCAAATTCAGTGGCATAAGAAGAGAGAACATTGTGGAAATGCTTTAGGTGTAGCTCTAAAGTTTACTTCATGGTTTAGCATATTTCTTAAAGCATGTTGGTTGAAAGGGTTGGAAAAGGGTAAGTGGAGAGATGAGTCAACACCACATGGTACATTTGATGAAAAAAAAAAATCAAACATTTTTACAAGCTTACAGAGGAAGCTTTGAGGCCATAAATTGAAGAAGGTGCTGCTATCGTAGATGGGGAAGGAAACATATAATTGGAAAGAGACAAAAATGCTGATACATTTGTATAGGGTACTATAGATCCAAACGGAAGATAACATGAAAAACCTGATGTAAAATGAGATCTAGACACTTTTCTCAAGGAAAACGGTCTCAAATCATATGTGGTTTGTTTCAGTGGTTCTCCCATTTATTAGACCTACAACTATTATGATAAAGAACATCATGGAAAGATAAAGCAAGATAAAAATGAGGGTCTAGAATTATGGTGAATGGCCCTATCCTGGACATCTTTTGGTAGAAATTTAGTTTGATCATTGAAAAATGAGTCACCACCTTATGTCCAGGTCCACATTCAGACACCACTCTAGCTTGAAGTTACTCTTGTAAAGTTAAATAGTGAATAAGTGAATGTTATAAAAGGGGAGAATGGTTAGATAGAAACAATATAGTTTAATTTTCTTGCAATCTTGAAGCAAAATATTGTGGTTAAATCATCTCAATATCTTTGAGGGAGTAGTAGATAAGAAATCCATTTTCAATTTCAGTAAGAGTGGGAAACGAAACAATGAAATAGTTAGTGAGGGACTATTAGATGATGGTGAAGCTGATGATATCCATTCTATCATTATTTTCGTGCACAAAAAAAATTTATGAGGATGAGTTTCTTCCTATAAAAAAGGATCAACCTTATCCTACAACACTTGAATTAAATTTGAGGAAGCAGAACAAGTATTGTATGCTCCCAATTAGTTGCAAGGGAAGCATTTCAGTTTTGGAGAGGTATTAATGGGTTGTGAGTTTTTATGATGGCCATTTTCAAATATGTGCACTCAGAAGTTATCTCAATTTTGAACTATGATGGAACTTCTGCTGGGTTGAACACCCATGAATGTGGGGTGTGACAAAGATCTCTAGACCATGTTTGTGCACAGGGAATTGAGGATTCTAGAAACATGTTATCATGCAGAGACAAAATTTATGAGAATGAGTTTCTTCCTATGACAAAGGCTCAACCTTATGCTACAACACTTGAATTAAATTTGAGGTAGCATAACCATTAATGTATGCTCCCAGATAGTTTCAAGGGAATAATTTTAGTTTTGGAGAGATATTCATGGGTTGGAAGTCTTTATGATGCCCATTTGCAAAAATGTGCACTCAGAAGTTATCTCAGTTTTGAAGTATGGTGGAATTCATGCTGGGTTGCACAACCATCAATGTGGGGTGTGATAAGATCCCTGGACCTTATTCGTGCACATGGAATTAGGAATGTCCTTGAATTGAGGATTCCAGCACCATGTGAACTCATAAGTTATCTCAGTTTTGAAGTATGATGGAATTTGTGTTGGGTTGCACACCTATCAATGTGGGTTGTGACAAAGATCTCTTGACCCTATTCGTGCACAGTGAATCGAGGATGTCCTTGAATTGAGAATTCCAACACCATGTTTTCATGTGGAGACAAAATTTATGAGGATGAGTATCTTCCTATGAAAAAGGCTCGACCTTATCCTACAACACTTGAATTAATGTTTAGGCAATATAACCAATATTGTATGCTCCCAGATCGTTGTAAGGGAAGCATTTCATTTTTGGAGAGATATTCATGGGTTTGAAGTCTAGATGATGGCCATTCACAAAAATGTGCACTTAGAATTTATCTCAGATTTGAAGTAAGATGGAATTTGTGCTAGGTTGCACAGCCATTAATGTGGGGTGTGACAAAGATCTCCGGGCCCTGTTCATGCACAGGGAATTGAGGATTCCAAAAAAAAAGTCCACTCAAAAGTTATCTTATTTGTGAAGTATAATGGAATTTGTGGTGAGTTGCACACCCATCAATGTGGGGTGTGAAAAAGATCTTTGGACCCTGTTTGTGCATAGGGAATGGAGGATTTTGGCACCATTTTTTCATGCAATGACAAAATTTATGAGGATGATTATCTTCCTATGAGAAAGAAATGACCTTATCCTACAACACTTGAATTAAATTTGAGGCAGTATAACCAGTACTGTATGCTCCCATATAGTTGCAAGGGCAAAATTTCAGTTTTGGGGAGATATTCATGGGTTGGAAGTCTTTATGATGGCCATTTGCAAAAATGTGCACTCAGGAGTTATCTCAGTTTTGAAGTATGATGGAATTTATGTTGGGTTGCACACCCATCAATTTGTGGTGTGACAAAGATCTTTGGACCCTTTTTGTGCACAAGGAATTGAGGATGTCCTTGAATTGAGGATTCCAACACTATGTTTTCATGCAGAAACTAAATTTATGAGGATGAGTTTCTTCTTATGAAAAAGGCTCAACCTTATCCTACAACACTTGAATTAAATTTGAGGCAGTAGAACCAGTACTGTATGTTCCGAGATAGTTTCAAGGGAAGCATTTCATTTTTGGAGAGATATTCATGGGCTGGCTAGAAGTCTTTATGATGGCCATTTGCAAAAAAGTGCACTCATCAAGGATTCTACTCATATGCACTTGGTTTCTTATATCTCTGAGTTGGGCACATCTAAGGAGATGTATGATAGGTTGGTTGGCATGTTCAGGGCTAGAAATGCTAATCAAATTCTATTTTTGATGAACAAGTTGAAGAGCATTAAGATGGACAAGGCAGAATCCATCCAATCATATTTCATGAGGCTCACTGAAATCAAGAATGATCGCTTAGCTATTGGAGAGGTCATCGCTAACCGAGAGCTCATTCTAATTTCTCTTGGTGGACTTCCCAAACCATGTTATGTATTTAATACCATTATTATCAATAATAATATGATTCTTGATTTTGATGAATTTTTGACGAGATGCACTCAAGAGGAGACAAGGATGATGGAGAGAGACAATCCCTCAAATGTGAATGGAAGTGACCCTATTTCCTTCACCGCTCATGCAAATAAGAAGTAAAATGTTGGACCGAGAAATCAAATTCATTGAAGAGCGGGTCCTAAAGGAAGAAAGGGAAGATGTTACAATTGTAACAAGTTTGGTCACTATGCAAGAGAATGCCCCAATAAAAGGGACTCTCCTCGATATGATGACTACAAAAAAAATAAAAACTTCAGAGGGAATGGAAATCAAAGGAAAAATAGGTTCAAAGGAAATAGGAAGGCTTCCTCTGATCGAAATGGAAATGGAAATGGTCAACCTTTCAAGAGGTCAAGGAACTCCCGATATGATGAATAAAATGTTGTGCACTATCAACACAATCTTCTCCTTACCTTACATCACATTCAATTTTTACTATTTTTTTCCCCCACCTATGAAAATCTACTTCATCAACAACTTCTTCATTTCTTCAGTCCACCCACAACTTCTCTAAATCTAGTTTATGTAAGATTATAGATAATTGTTGTGTGCAGATTTACTAATGTCTTACATTTCGAGTGGTCTCACCACCGATCATTAGGGACACATATTCTTTGGGAAGCTATCAAATATTTCTTCCTTCAAAATCTTCGTTCATGATGACCCACATGCCCCCTGAGCTCCAAAACTATTAACAAATGGTATTATGATGATGATTGTAAAGCTATATATAGAAGGCTCAAATATGATCTAGGCCTTCATCCCAAGATAGCCACAACCATGCATAAGGAGTATTATTGACCTTAATTAGAAGAAACATAGTTTCTTGAATTTTCAAGAGGAGAGAGCTCCTTCCCCTCCTTCACAGATCTCCCAATCCCTTTTGGCACATATACCTCCCTCAAAATAAATTACTATCAACCAACATTGAATCCTACACTTGGTGGCCACACACCTCCTTCCTCTAAAATAGTCCTAGACATATTCCCACTTAGGTATCCTCTACCCCTTGCTCTTGTCTCCTCTCCATTGGATGCACATAATGAATAGTAATCATATTTAAATCACTACTTATGCAAGGTCATAGTGATTTTGTGATAATCATGTCTCTTAGACACTCATGCACTACGCATCAAGAAGCATTTGTATATATAAGAAAAATACTGAGAAGATATTATCAAAAACCTTTAATAATATTTGAATGTAAATTTATCACAATCAATTATGAAAAATTTCAAGAGTCTATCCTCCTAACAACCTTTGTCAATATAATTCCTTGTTAAGCAGAATAGAAAATCATTTTCTTAATCAAAGTGTTATATTTTGGATCAAGGACACAACATCTTGATTACTCAAGTAATGCTCTAATCTTATTTTGAGGGTGAAGCAATGCAGAAAAGAGATACTTGTTATAAAACTCCACATACAATATTATAACTATTATAATACATTAAATAGTTAATATTTCTAATATGAAATATCAAAATCCTAATATCAAAACCACATAATAAAGGGCACATCTAAGGTTGGAAGGAGTGACAGAGTGTTTGAGAGTGAGATTGTCAACAACATCATTTTCCCAAATCTCCAAGACTCTAGGTGTGTGTGTGTGTAGAGAGAGAGAGAGAGAGAGAGATTATGTTGCATTTATATTCATAAAAAATATCTAGAATTCCAAATTGGTTGTAGAATATGTGAAAACCTACATATTTGTACATAAATAAAGATAGAAATGGCATCGAGAGTGAATTAATGATTAATCATTCAAACATCAACCTTCTAGAAACTACGTTCTATCAATTACAAGCAAACATACAAATTTTTAAGCCAAATAATAGAAGCTATACCATAGCTACAATGTGCAAGATATGAATAGTGCATATGTGGAAGAGAATTCAAATGGAAACAAAAAAGAGTAGTACGTTTCAACCTAGAGATTATGAGAAATCTCAATGAGAGGATGATAAAGTATTAATAAGATCAAAGCCATGTGAACAAATAATTGTTGTAGAGTGAGATAGCAAAGATGAAAATTTCACTCAAGTGGAAAAATAATTGGTATGGAAGTAAATATTTCAAAAGAATATCTAGAAAATATAGAAAATATTCTAATTCAACCTTCTCAAATTCATCAAAATGATCTTATAACATATGTAAGAGAAAAACATCCGAATGATATAGTCTTCAAAGTTCTCAAATTCATCAAAATGATCTTATAACATATGTAAGAGAAAAAAATCCCAATGATATAGTCTTCAAAGTAAGATTAAGGGAGCAAAATCACTTAGGCTCAATGGTAAAAAGAAATTTTCGATGTAAAGACTCAATCTTAATTTGTGAAGGTATAGTGGTCAAGTCTTTTTCAATAGTGATTTTTGTGGTTGAGAGAGCAGCACCACTGCAGTTTTCTTAAGTGGTTATTTAGTATGACCATGACGTCAGAATTTTGGAGATCTGTGACCACATGTTGGTAGGCTTTGATATGAGAGATACTTAAGAGCTCTGGGTTGGGCATGCGTACTCTTGCTGCTGCGGAACTCAGGTTGAGAGAGTCAAACGTCTAGGTAATGATCAGATTAGAAATGGACTAATTGGTGACTTGAAAATGGCCCATGTGAGGTGCAGGAAGTTGAAGCCGAGGGAGCTGATGGTGTTGCTGATATATTGCAAACGTTGGGTACTAAGGCCCTCCGCTAGCATAGGTTCCATGTGACCCGCCCAGTTCACGCAAAAAAACATCACTCGCCTACCGCTTGTTTCATCGACGATCCATCGCGAATAAACTTGTAGGGGAGGTGAGTACAGAAACGCTACCAAAAAAATTACGTACCTACTCATTTTCGATCATATCTTTTCTGTGTAATCTCCTGTCCTTGAATTTTTCTTTAAATAGGCCCCTATTTGAATAAGATCATGACAATGCACAACAATGCGTTCAATTTTTGTAGCATGGTTAAAGGCTACCTTCTGCATGATCACTATTTTATAATTTCTTTTAATGATATATATTAAGGGAAAATAAATTGCGGGTTTATCTCCAAGGCGGCCATGAAAGGAGGTAGTAAGCTGATCTCAAGATCGACACTTCCTTCACCTTCCCTAGCGGGATATAGAGATACTTTCCCATCCAAATTTTTGGCACAACCACTCCTTACCCGCACAGGCCTTCCCCATCCGAAGTCGATGTCATACATTGGAAATCTCGGAGATCTGTTAAAAATATTAAAGTCACCTACCAGCCTTGGGCAGGAAGGAGAAACAAGTACAAGGCAGCAGAATCAGATTTTTGAGTGCACAACACTCTGTATTGAAGAAGCATGGAGAAATCCGTAAGGATGAATTTAAATTGTTATGGGCCGCAGCCATAGACAGCAGAGGAGAGTTAATTTGGATTATGGGGGAAGTTACTTTTGCAGGTGGAATGAAGATTTCCCGTAGTTCTGAACTACGGAGGAGAAGTTTTATTTAAAACAGTCATTTCGGGCTTTAAAGCCCTTAACAACCAGAATGGAGAAATTGAATTAAATAGGGAGAAGTCCTTTTTTGTTTTTGACTTGGCGGATAAGTGGTCCCCACCTCTTAATCGCTAATCGCAATCGCAGATTTCTTTTTGGAGCAGTGTCTTGTTGATGTGAATATCTGCGATGCGATCCAATTGCAATCGCAAATCGCAGTTCATATAAGTCTCATAACCCAAGTTTCTTGTTGATGGAAGACTTCCGCAAGCGGAACGTTTTATATAACATCTCACATTATAATATAATCGCCCCCCAAAACAGCGGAGGCCCGTGGGTCCACTTGAACACCTGGCGATGTTTTAATGGAATCACAATGTTCCAATCGCAGGGATCAATCGGCGGTCCTTTGTTTTGTGTTCCGATCAAAGGCAGGACCCGATCGTATAATATACCACAGTTGAATGTGCCATTCGCATTCGGTTCCTTAATCGCAATCAGATTTTTTTTTTTTTTTTTTGAGGTTTTTTTATTGTTAAAGCACGGACCCGATGAAGTTTATGAAGAGGAGTTTAATGGGAAATCACATCCGATTGTTCAATTGCAATCGGAAGCTCGTAATTGATGGATCCGATTGCACTTTGAAGTGGCGGACCTCATGGCAGTATGCAATGGAGTTAATAAGTTCCATCACATCCGTGTCCTGATCGCAATCAGAAATTTTCTATTGTGTGCCCCGATTGCACTTGTTTAAAGTTCGGACCCGATTGCTCTATGAGCCATGTTTTATATGGTCATCGCATCCGGGTCCTCAATCGCAATCGCAAGTTTTTCTTTGACACCACCGATCCGATGACTGCGATGTGGTCCCCACTCGCACGTCGTGCATTTGAATTTTTTAAAGTTCTACAAAGGTTTTTATGTAATGTTTTTTTTATGCGCGGCATATAAAAGCCAAAAGGCCTCCGAGCCTGGGTATTATTGCATTGTCATTTGTTTTGTTTTGCACAGCAGCGCGGAAGAAAAGAGAAAACACAGCAGTGTTGGTGATTTTGTCAGAGAGACAGAGTGTATTGTTTTGAGAGACAGAGATTTGTTTGTGTAGCACTGCGTCTGTAGCAGTCATTAGTTTTTTTTATCCGTCTGTTAAGAGGAATATTTGTATCAGTTTTTGAAGAAATAGAAGATTTTTTTAAAAGTCTGAAAAACTTTGTCTCCTGCCAAATTTGTTTTAACTTCTTTGTGTTGTAGAGGGGAGTTTACTCTCTCCATTTCTATTGTTCTGGAATTTTCAATATTTCAACATGGTATCAGAGCTAGTTCAGGCTCTTTGAATGTTTCAAAGAAGCTAAAGAAGAAGAAGACTTGTTGAAGCATTTTCTCCAACAGTGTGAAAGCCCTACAGAGGTCAAAGTTTAGGTATTTCTCAAAGATAACAGAGCTGTTGTTTTTGGTTTGAAAGAGTTTGTTCTTTCAAGAGAAGGAAAGAAAGTTTGTTTAAGTGTAGAGTTCAGTTTAAAAGCAATGGCTGGACCAAGCACTGGTATGAACATAGGAAATGTTCATCTTCCACAATTTAATGGAAAGAACTATGATTATTGGGCCATTACCATGAAAGCCTTGTTTGTCTCACAAGACTTGTGGGAACTTGTAGAAGATGGTTTTGTTGAACCAGCTAATGAGCAGGCTTTTAACGCCTTGACTCAAGCAGAGAAGGACATATTGAAGAGCAATAGGAAGAAAGATGCTAAAGCTCTCTTCTTATTGTATCAAGCTGTAAATGAGAGTGTGTTTCCAAGGATAGCAGCAGCCCAGAAATCCAAGGAGGCATGGGAAACTCTGAAAGTAGCCTATCAAGGTATGGAGAAAGTTAGGACAGCAAAACTTCAATTGCTGAGAAGAGATTTTGAAACTCTTTGCATGAAAGAGTTCGATGATGTAGACACATTTTTTACACATGTGATTGGGATTTTAAATCAGATAAGATCCCATGGAGAAACTCTGGAAGAAAGAAAGATTGTGGAGAAACTTTTGAGAAGATTACCCTCAAAGTTTGATGTTATTGTTACCACCATAGAAGAGACCAAAGCTCTCTCACAGTTCACAGTGGATGAACTACATGCCTCACTGATAACTCATGAACAGAGATTGAGCAGAGATGAACATTCATCTCTTGAGCACGCCTTCAAGACCCAGATGCCATTAGGAAGAGGAAGATGTCAAGGCAAAGGAAGAGGCAGAGGCAGAAGCCAAAATAGAGGTGGAAGGAACAGCCCTTCACCTTCACATGGAAGGAGCAACAGTCAGAGTCAGAGCCATGGCCAAAGCAACAGCCAACAAAGTGGACATCAACAAGGTGGACATCAACACCAACATGCTCATGGACAAAGGTATAACAAATCCAATGTCCAATGTCATTATTGCAAAAAATATGGGCACTATTCCAATGAATATAGAAAGAAGCAAAATGACATGAAAAATAAGAAAAATGCTAATGTAGCAAAAGAGGAAAAGAACCCAAGTAATGTGCTGTTAGCTTGTAATGTAGCACAGGATAGAGAAGATGGTGTTTGGTTCTTAGATTCAGGATTTAGTAATCACATGATTGGAAATAGAGAAATGTTTGCCAATTTAGATGAAGAGATTAAATCTGAAGTGACCACAGGGACTGATACTAAGATCTCTATAAAAGGAAAAGTCAGAGTTAGTATTCAAGCAAGAAATGGTGAGCATAAATTTGTTCCTGATGTGTATTATGTTCCAGGATTGAAGTGTAATCTTTTGAGCATTGGGTAGCTCATAAATAAAGGTTACAATGTAATTTTCAAAGATGATGTGTGCACAATAAAAGATATACCTCCAAGCAAGAAAATCATTGTTGAAATTCAAATGACCAGCAATAGAATGTTTCTGCTCAAGCTCAACACTAACTTGAAGGGAAAAGGAAAGAGTATAGCAGCTGTAACACAAGAAGCCTTTCAGAAGGAAGAAAAAGATGAAAATTGGTTATGGCATGTGAGATTTGGACATCTCAATTTCGGAGGATTAAATTTGTTGCACAGAAAAGGAATGGTAAGAGGTTTTCCATTGATTGAGAAGCCTGACAGCCTATGTGAAGGCTGCATCTTGGGAAAGCAACACAGAGAAAATTTTCCATCAAGGAAAAGCATAAGGGTGAAAGTGATCCGGATTTATGCAGGAACGCAACAGAATAAACACATAACCATAAATACAGAGATGCAACAGAAATAATACTTCATTTCATTAATATCAAAGAACTGAAATTTGCTTACAGACAGAATGAAAATAAAACTAGCTAGGGCAGTGGTAGCTATCTCTGAGAAGAGATGTGGCAGCTACAGGCCTCTAAACTATGTTACAATGAGGCTCGAGGGCCTATTTATTATTTAGAAACAATGGAGAACTGTAAACATCCCAAAAAAGTAACCCTAGGAGATGAAGCGCCAAAACTATGGGCCCCGTTTGGGTAAAATGGTGTTTCAACTTCCCAGGGACGTAACTTTGGCATACTATCTCTGTTTGACGCACATGATACATCATTATAAAGCTCTATCCGAGGAATACAGCTTTCGCGATGAATTTTATGATCAAATTCACTAGTGCTTTGATACCCAAAAAACGTTGTTTAGGGCCTCAAAACGGCTCCAGAAGTTCAGGACCCGAAAAACTGCTAAAAATAGTAAGTTATGCCGAAACTGAAAAACTGAAAGAGACAATGGTGGGGGGGCAAGTGGAATAGGTGGGTAGCCACCAATATACACCTGGATCAGAAAGCACCCTTAGAAATCATTCACTCAGATTTGTGTGGGCCGATGCAGACAACATCAGTTTCGGGCAGCAATTACATGCTGACCTTCATAGATGATTTCACAAGAAAAGTGTGGGTTTATTTTCTGAAATATAAGAGTGAATCTTTTTAGAAATTTTGCCATTTTAAAGCTCTTGTAGAGAAACAGAGCGGACTTCATATAAAATTTCTGAGAACCGATAGAGGAGGAGAATATATCTCAAAGGAATTTCTGCGATTCTGCAGAGAGAATGGCATACACAAGAAATTTACCACAAGGTACACACTGCAACAGAATGGAGTTTCTGAATGGAAAAATCGAACCATAATGGAAATGGTGAGAAGCATGCTAAAGGCAAAACACTTGCCGAATGAGTATTGGGCAGAAGCAGCAAACTGTGCTGTGTATATTTTAAATAGATGCCCCACAAAAGCTGTGATGAACAAAGTTCTAGAAGAAGCGTGGAGTGGCAGAAAACAGGGAGTCACCCACATGAGAGTTTTTGGATGTGTTTCATATGTACACATTCCAGAAAAGTTGAGAAAAAAATTGGATAGTAAGGGGGAGAAGTGCATTTTCCTTGGATACTGTGAAGATTCCAAAGGATACAGATTGTATAACCCATCCACAAAGAATTTTGTGATAAGCAGAGATGTGCAATTCATTGAAGAGGAAGCATGGGATGGAAGCATTGAGAAAACAGTGAATGTTAAAAACTGTTTGTCTCATGATGAAGATGAGGGATATGTGGTTGAAATTAACAACCCATCCACTACACAACCTCCAGCAACGCAGGGACAGCAAGGGACACCTCAAGCGGCAGCAAGAACACCCTTGAAAAGAACCGGAAGTGGTTCACCGAGTACACCACACGGAGCAGAATTCAGTGCTTCTTCAAGCACAACTACACCAAGTGAAAGTGGAACAAGATTCAGAAGCATTAGAGAAATCTATGAGCAAGGAGCAGCAAACTAAGGTATGAATTTCTTATTTGCTTTGTATTGTCAATTTGATGATCCTATTCATTTTTAAGATGCAATTAAAGACAGAAAATGGATAGAAGCTATGGACGAAGAAATTAATGCCATAGAGAAGAACAAAACATGGGAGTTAGTTGATTTCCCAGAAGGTAAATAAGTTATTGGTGTAAAATGGGTCTATAAGACCAAAAGCAATGCGGAAGGAAAGATAGAGAGACACAAGGCCAGACTTGTTGTCAAAGGATATAAGCAGAAGCAAGGGATTGACTATGAAGAAACTTTTGCACTAGTTTCAAGAATGGAAACAGTGAGAGCAGTGTTGTCCATAGCAGCACAAAACAAATGGAAAGTATATCAGATGGATGTAAAATCTGCATTTGTAAATGGAGTTTTAATGGAAGAGGTATATGTGGAACAACCTCTCGGATATGAGAAGAATGGCCAAGAGCATAAGGTTTGCAAATTAAAGAAAGCTCTTTATGGGCTGAAGCAAGCACTAAGAGCGTGGTACAGCAGAATAGACTCCTATCTGTTGGAGAATGGATTTGAAAAATGTGAGGGAGAACCCACTCTCTACATCAAAGAAAATGATGGTAAGATACTCATTGTTGTTTTATATGTTGATGATCTAATTTTTACAAGTAATGATGATTACCTTGTTGAGAATTTTAAAACAGTCATGAAAGATGAATTTGAAATGAATGATATGGGTTTGTTGAGATACTTCTTGGGAATAGAAGTAGAGCAAGGTGAGAAAGGGATTTTTATATCCCAAGCAAAGTATGTGAATCAAGTTTTAGAAATATTTAATATGCAGGAGTGCAAAGCTGCAATTACTCCCACAGTAATGGGATTGAAGTTGAGTAAAGATGACAGTAGAAAGGATGTTGATCCAAGTTTGTATAAAAGCATAGTTGGCAGCCTTATGTATTTGACTGCAACTAGGCCGGATATTATGCATGTTGTTAGTCTAATTTTCAGATTTATGGAGAAGCCAAAAGAAGAAAATTGGAAAGAAGCAAAAATAATTCTGAGGTATGTTAAAGGAACTAAAAGGTATGGTATTTTATATACTACTTCAGAAAATTCAGAATTAGTTGGATACACTGATAGTTATTGGGCTGGAAGGGTAGATGATCGGAAGAGCACTTCCGGTTATGTTTTTCACATGGGTTCAAGGGCCATTTCATGGGCTTCTAAGAAACAACCGATTGTAGCATTATCTACAACAGAAGTAGAGTATGTGGCAGCAACAGCGGTAGCGTGTCAAGCAATTTGGATGAGAAGAATGTTGAGAATTCTATGTCAAGAACAGGTAAAAGGGACAGTGATTTATTGTGACAATAGCTCAGCTATTACATTGTCAAAGAACTTTGTATTTCATAAAATAACAAAGCACATAGACACAAAATTTCATTATATCAAAGAATTGGTAAACAATGGAGAAATTGTTTTACAGCATTCTAAAACAAAGGAGCAATACGCAGATATTTTAACTAAACCATTGGGACAGAAGACCTTTGAATTTTTAAGAAAATGTTTGGGTATTATTGATAACCCAGCAACTGACTTTAAGGGGGAGTGTTAAAAATATTAAAGTCACCTGACAGCCTTGGGCAAGCAGGAGAAACAAGTACAAGGCAACAGAATCAGAGTTTTGAGTGCACAGCACTCCGTATTCAAGAAGCATGGAGAAATCCATAAGGATGAATTTAAATTGTTATGGGCCGCAGCCACAGACAGCAGAGGAGAGTTAATTTGGATTATGGGGGAAGTTACTTTTGCAGGTGGAATGAAGATTTCCCGTAGTTCTGAACTACGAAGGAGCAGTTTTATTTAAAACAGTCATTTCAGGCTTTAAAGCCCTCAACAACCAGAATGGAGAAATTGAATTAAACAGGCGGAAGTCCTTTTTTGTTTTTGACTTGGCAGATAAGTGGTCCCCACCACTTAATCGCTAATCGCAATCACAGATTTCTTTTCGGAGCAGTGTCTTGTTGATGTGAAGATCTGCGATGCGATCCAATCGCAATCACAAATCACAGTTCATATAAGTCTCATAACCCAATTGTCTTGTTGATGGAAGAGTTCCGCAAGCGGAACATTTTATATAACATATCACATTATAATATAATCGCCCCCCACAGCAGCAGAGGCCTGTGGGTCCACTTGACCACGTGGCAATGTTTTAATGGAATTGCAAAGTTCCAATCACAGGGATCAATTGACGGTCCTTTGTTTTGTGTTCCGATCAAAGGCTGGACCCGATCGTATAATATACCACAGTTGAATGTGCCAATCGCATCCAATTCCTTAATCGCAATCGGAACTTTTTTTTTGTTTTTGTTTGAGGTTCATTTATTGTTAAAGCGCGGACCTGATGAAGTTTATGAAGAGGAGTTTAATGGGCAATCGCATCCGGTTGTTCAATCGCAATCGGAAGCTCGTAAGTGATGGATCCGATTGCACTTTGAAGTGGCAGACCCAATGGCAGTATGCAACGGAGTTAATAAGTTCCATTGCATCCGTGTCCTAATCGCAATCGGAACTTTTCTATTGTGTGCCCCGATTGCACCTTTTTAAAGTTCGGACCCGACTGCTCTATGAGCCATGTTTTATGTGGTCATCACATCCGGGTCCTTAGTCGCAATCGCAAGTTTTTGTTTGACACAGCCGATCCGCCGACTGCGATGTGGTCCCCACTCACACGTCGTGCATTTGAATTTTTTTAAGTTCTACAAAGGTTTTTATGTAATGTTTTTTTTATGCGCGGCATATCAAAGCCAAAAGGCCTGCAAGCCTGGGTATTATTGCATTGTCATTTGTTTTGTTTCGCACAGCAATGCGGAAGAAAAGAGAAAACATAGCAGTGTTGGTGATTTTGTCAGAGAGACAGAGTGTATTGTTTTGAGAGACAGAGATTTGTTTGTGTAGCACTGCGTCTGTAGCAGTCATTAGCTTTTGTTATCCCTCTGTTAAGAGGAAGAGTTGTATCAGTTTTTGAAGAAATAGAAGATTGTTTTAAAATTCTGAAAAACTCTGTCTCCTGCCAAATTTGTTTTAACTTCTCTGTGTTGTAGAGGGGAGTTTACTCTCTCCATTTCTATTGTTCTGGAATTTTCAATATTTCAACAAGATCTCCCAATGAACACACTACCTCTGATTTTTTTATCCAGCTTCAATCCAATTGACTGCTCATTAAATCTTGGCACATCGATACAGGGCTTTCCAATGGTGAGCCCACCTCTTGTATGTCGTCACTTCTCTTATTTCTCTCTCTTATTCCTTTCCTCCCGATTGTGGTCATTCCATCATCGTCTGCGGAAATATATTTATTAAAACTTGGTACAGGAGAACGGGCGTCCGACACTCGAGTATGAGAGACTCTGATGTGCTTCTGCCGAGCGGATATAAGTTTAGAGGAGCATCCGTAACTATTCTCTTCCAAAGCCGTCTTCACGACCTCTACGGGAAAGTTTGGAGAGGCCCGACTTCCGCGAATCAGAAGAGAAGATTTATCATAAGCCATAGCGGCTTTCTCAGCCGTTTGGTAGGTGTCGAGCCACACTCGAGCTCCATGCCTTGCTGAATCTCTTATTTCCATTGGAAATTTACCCCAACGACGCCTACGGACCCCTCTGTACGTTGAGTGGTGATATCATGTGGTGTAGAAACACTGATGCGGATGAGATATCGGCCACTAGGAGGTTCCCGGCCATGACCGTGGTGCTAAATATTTGGATGGTGTTGCTGAAATAAGAGTAAGGCAGCAGTGGAATAAATCTGTCTTAGCATATCACTGAGAGCTTGAAGGTCATCGGCTTGTTGCGAAGTAGGCCCCGAGCCCATGTGATGGCCTCCTATATGTGGCCACACAGTGCCTGCAAATAGGAGAGTATAATAGAGTCGTCTGATTTATTCTGGTTGGCTTTGTCCTTTAGTCTCAAGATCGTCTCCTTGCTGAAGTGAAATATTTTTTCTCTTAGCCAAGGCAAGGAAAAGCTGTTGATTGTTAGGGTTTGAGGCAGCTCCAGAGCTATGTGGGAATATTTTATGTTGAAAAAAAGCTTATGAAGTGGCGTGTGAGAGATTGTGGTGGCTCCTCTGTAGAGATAGGCCCATGGTTCTGGATCTCCTCTCTCCTACTACAGCCTCCTACTCCCCCCTCATTCATGGAAGTTAAATTCTAGAGTGGGGTGCTACTATTGGAGTCACTTGTACTAGACTGATTGAGTCAACTGTGAAATCATGGAAGAGGGCCATATTCTGTTACAATGGAATCTCGATCGAGTGGAGATAGAAGGTTTGTACAGGATCAAGTGGAGATAGAAAGTTTGTACAGGTGGCTGTGTTGGAATAGACCCTCAATGATGTATCCAAAAGTGATTTAATCTTCGTTTCTATTGTATTTCTTCAAAAAATATTCTAATATTAATCTCGGTTTCTATTCTATATCTTCAAGAAATATTCTAACCATAGCCTACAGTGGCAGAGAAATAAATGGGAAGAGTACCTTGTTGGTCGAATTTAATTCAAGCTAGCAAGTAGACCTTGATGGTGGTTTGTGTGGATAGTGCCAATCCTTGTGATATTCTTTCTGAGAAGCACAACCATTGTGGGGCTTTACACTGAACGTGTGACTGCTGGACATGAACAAGTTTCAGGGCCATAGAATCTAGGGGCTTTTCCTTGCAGATATTTAACAATGCCTCTTTCTGGCCTCTTTGCTCATTTTCCATGCTCATGAGGTGAATTATTAGGGATAAAACATTGCAGAAGAGGGTTTTTATAAACCCTTCTAGCAGAATTAAATATTTTTTATGTTCCCACCTAAAACTGTTTTTCTTTGTTTTGGGTTGGGTATGGATTTTATTTTATTTTATAGTGTAAGCTTTAAAAGTTGTTTGGTTTTATTTTTTTTCTATGTGTAAAAGTGGAACTTTAAAGTCATTTCTTTCAATTTAAATTAATATTATTAATATACAATGGATTAAAGTGGGGAGAGGAGATTATGGTATCGAACTAATTATTTTTAATTAACATTTATAAATTATGCAAATAAAAATAAATTATTTTAAATAATTAGTGGTAATTTATGGCAAATATGTAAAAATTAAAAAGTAAGCACAATAAGTTTATTTCCTAATTATTAAGATAAATAAATCTTATTGACTTCTACAATTTGTTATTTTGAGAGAGATGGAAATTTGGACCATGCCCAAATCACCAAGATTAATGTTAGCTAGCAAACCATCGAAAAATTGAAATTGAAATTTATATCGATATCCTCTAAAGACAAAATAGGTCAAGCTAGAGATTATACCCATCATGAGAAGCCCATATAGAAAGGTGGGGTGTGTGGGAAAGAGGCCCCACTAAGATGATACATAAATAACCATTGAAGTGAACTAGGAAACTAGTAAACTAATCACCATAAATGAAACAACAACATATCAAAACCTAGGCGTATAAGAAGTTTATCCGAAGGAGGAAAAACCCAGCATTATGAAAATAATGAAACAACAGTGGAGGAACACAAACAACCATGTGCAAATAGAAGTAAAATTGCAACCAAAAGAGTAGGGAGAATGTGGGCACCTAATTAGCATAATTTTATTGGTACCACTAGCTCCAAGTAAAATTAATGATATATTTCATAAAATATTACATCATACAATGAACTTATGGAATAAATAAAGCAACGAATCAAAATTTATTCCAAGATATTAATGACAAAAATCTAATCAAAATGGAAGATTGGAATCCAAATATTTATATCAAAGTAAAATGAAGTTCCCCTTGTATATACATAGGACATCCATGGATTTTCACTTACATTACAAATGCAAAACAAAAGAAAAAGTGATAATACCTACCAAAACCAAATAATTTCATCACCAACTTCAATGTATTCATGATACTCCATATGGTCTTTCCAATCCTGTACACATAAATATTGACCCTTCCCATAAAACATTACATCCAGATATTCAAGTTATAAATCTAGAAGAAATTTTAGTGTTGAATTCCCAAGCAAATTAAAAAACTCCTAGTCAAAGAATTTAACTTACTCTACAACAAGGGTCACAAAATGAAATTGAATCAACATTTTAACATAACAATTTTAATTCATACTATTTAATATTTACAACCAAGTCCCTACCTCCTTCACAAAGTTCCATGACCTTCTACGGAGCCAGTTCTTCAACTTCAATTACAAACATGAGTCCTAGTAGATCCAAGTCTAGAATATTTGAATTTGTTTAGAATATTTCCTTGCAACTTGAATACAATTATGAATCTGCATCTTGTGTATCTTCTGAGGAGATATAGAGACCAACCAATTGCTAGTCTTATATAAGAGGATACTAATATAAGCTCCATTGTATATACGCTTCCACCTTTTGATTTGATGTTTGTAAATACATTCCTATAAATATAAGACATATTTTGACAAGAAAAAAAAAAATAATGGGTGACCTACACTAAAAGCTAGTTCTTTTCTTGCATTCTTTAATTGTGTTGGAGCAAAAAAAGAATGGAAAAGAATGACAATAACTAGAAAAATATGCATACCATCAATATTAGAGAGTGGCTAAGCCAATGCAAACAAAGTCAGTGCCATGGATCACATGGTTATGTATTGGGATAATAAGGTATATGTATATAATAAGTTGAAAGGAGTACCATGTATGCTTATATGGCATAACTTCTGATCTAGTTTATCTTAGCTTTAAAAACTTGTTAGATGGGACTATGATAAGAAACTATCAACCAACACAAAAAATATTAATGGGATTTCAACTTTCAAGGGCTTTTTTAGAATCTCGTCCATTCATTCAAGATATCTAAAGGGATTATCTAGTATTAAATACATAACATGATGCATATCAAAATGTATGATGACAAGAAAGAATCACTAATGCCTCCTACAGGGGGTTCAATAGGATGGCCAGTGATGGCGGGCTACCCTGCTATATACCCACAATATTCACTCTCTTGTGCATATAAAACTGCATCTCAAGTTTAGTCCCAAATAATTTTAAATATGGAAAACTCCAACATCCGGAAGCTTTTTATTTAATGGTTGTAAAACCAATATAAATCAACCCCATATTAAAACATTCATGTCAATTGGATAAATGTTTGAATTTTTCAAGCTTTGGATAACAATCCAAATATCAACCCATATGTGCTAATTCCCATCATATGGAGATATCAAATTAACATTTGATATTTCAAAAGCCCAAATCTTATATCTGGTCACACTTACCAACTCACATATACAAATTCTTATATGCTCACCCTTTGTGATATTTCACTAATCTCGATGACCAAATTCTATATGCATTCGAACCATATTATACATTTCACTTATATTAGAGTTTGACTTTGATTGAAACATGGGCCAAGCGTATAAATGTTGGGTCCCACAATATTGACAAGCCATTTATATTGACCAAACTGAATGCCAATTAACATTTTATTTCCCATAAACATTCTGCTTTGGACTAAGGAAAGGTCAATCACCAACAAATCAAAACATATCGTCCATGGTTTTATAACTCACCTTGCCTTAATTTTAACGGATCTTCATGATGTGAATGTCGTCAATCATTTTCCGAGTATCATCGAATGGATATCGCAAAAGTTTTATCCTCGTGACTTAACTCTCCAAAATAACATGAAACTCGTGGTTTTTAAAAACGACCTCCACCTTACATGTCAAGTGCCGAATGCTATCGTGTTTTTTTTTCAGATTTTGCTTACCATTTTTAAGTTGTGCAATACTGCTGGTTTGTCCTTCAAACCCGCCTTTACTTTTTCAACACTTCTGGTTCCACTTTAACTCCTGGTTCTGTCCAAAACTCATCCCTCGCTCTTGCAATTCGAAGACTTGCTCTCCATTTTAAATTTCATTAACCATCATCTCTCTCCAACATTTTCGTAAACTCGATCCTTTGGTTCTGCTTCTAAATGTAGCAACTAGTCTAGATTTCGACTTCATTCTGCATCTCATTTCAATTTTTCCTCTGCATATATCTTCATGAATGTAATGCTGCTCCTCCTAATCGTTTGAATACCATCAAATCATGATTTGTTTCTACATCAGATCCGCTTCAACCTTTTTTTTGATCCGCTTCAAACTTTGTTGTTCCTCAATGCTATTAACACATAGCATCAACGCACTACCTCTTCAATCCATATAATTTGATATTTGTTCTAATTAAACCCTTAATTTGATTCAACACTCCATCATTGACTTATAATTCTGCACTATCAACTAATCCTCTACTATGATTCCCCTTTTCTACATGAATTCACTTCTTAAGATCCGATATATTCAGTTGTCAACTCTGTATTAAAACTCAATATCGATCCATGTCATCGACCCTTGTAGTGGTCGATGACTACAACCCTTCCTCGTCTTCTCAAAGGAGTGCGCAAACCCCTCAATGCATTTATTTCAAACCAAAATTTCGGTATTAGTTAACATTGATTCTTTTTTCATATACAGAGCCTCATATTAGAGATTTGTTACAGATTTTCTCATATAATTACCCATATAATTCAAACATCTTCACGTAGAATTTGATCCAAGAATACACATATATTTCAGAACCAATTTCCTCATTATATATATGAAGTCAAATACAAAAGAATTCACTTACAAACTTCTTGTTTGGACAGATGTTCAATTAGATGGCCCTTCTACCTCACTACTCTATCTCTAAACAGTTTTTTTTTCCTATCTGCCCATAGGCTTACATTTATACAAATTAATAATGAATTGGTTCAGTTCCCTTAACAACAAAACTCTTAGCATTCCCAAATTCCTAAATCTAGACTAAATCCCTAGATTTGTGGAAACTATCTCCAACTTATTCCTACTCTGTAGTCTTTTCGAATCTCTCATCTCTTCATATGCCCAACTAATCATTTGAGAGTAGTTACAATTCTCTCCACTTTTAATTAAAATTAATTAAAACCCACTAAATTCATTACATAAAATCTAACTCTCTTGAAAACTAAAAACCCCTAAGTTTAACAAAAAATGCATGGAATTTTTTTTAGCCTAATGCCCCTGCATCAAACTCCCAATGTTAAAATTAATCATGATCTCCTGATCATGTGCTCTTAAAACTTTGCCTCCTAGGTCCCATGCTTTTCATTGCTACTGTCCATCGGTAGCATTATTCTTCAACTGTACACTTCCAGGTTTCCATACTTTGTTCTGCAACTTGCCTCCATCTATGCTTTGACATTCCTCTTTTGTTTTTCCTTTGCCAAAATTTCTCTGCTTTCTTACTACTACTTCTGAGACACCTTCATCATCAATCTCTTGATATTTTCAATTTCTATGTCCAGACTCTCTTCTTTCTGGAAATTACTTTGCCCACTGCTGCTGCTTCTAATTTATGTTCATGCCAACACTATTGCTGCTACTGCCTCCAAGAATTTTTATGTTTCCCGTGTGGCTATCTCCTCAATTGTTGATGTAATTGTTTTTGCTTCTGCAGATGTCACCCCACATTTTGTTGCCTCTACGGCTGCCTCCCAAAATTCCTGGATATCTCTTAGGATATATCCCTCTGCAACAATTTTATTCTGCTCATTGCCTGCAAATTTATCTTCAAAAAATAAATTATCATTTAATTTTCTTCCTGCAGTAACATACTCATTCAGTATACTAGTAAACATAATCAAATTTGTCAAAGTAGTATCTTCCCCTTTCACAACTTTAGGAAATTTTACTCTAGTGTCTGCAATCTCTTTCTCCTGTTTAAATGTTTCCAGTAAACATTTCAGCCACTCATCAGTGTGTTGCAATCAAAATTCAACATCTTCTTCTTCTTTGACAATCTTCAGTAATTGTCTTTTTTAGTATGAATCTTTCGTCGTAAAAGACCACTTTAGCTACGCATAACAAATAGCCCTAACATCAAGTATGACTGCCAATATCTTTAAGTCTACAGTTAGTTGATCCAAATAACGCTGCACAAATCCAGATCTAAGCATAAAATACATTAAGCAGTAAAATGAAATATGGCTCCATGCATCCAATAGACAAGACAAGAACAATATATTTGAAAGAATTTTTTATATTATATTGAAAGGGGGCACCTGAGAGGAAAACAAGAAAGGTTTTTTCCGGTTCTCCTCAATGGGATGGGTTCTTGACAGTCCTCAGCACTTCAGATCTAGAATCTCTCTCTCTTGTTGGTGTAGAAAACCCAAACAAACATAGAACTCAATGGGAGCTCACAAGGAAAAAATGGAGAAAATATGACCAAGTGTATAGATCTAGAGTGATCTTTAGGCAACAAAAGGTGACTAATGAATGGGGAAAACCCTTCTATTTATAACAAAATATTAGGGCGATCTAGAAACTTGGTGCGTGAATAAAATATTATTAATCAAATTCTAGAACCACCCTTTAGGAATATTTTATTATATTTGTTTGAGGGAAAAGGATTTTTGACTTCGGTCAATTCCTTTATTTATAAATAATAAATAAATAAATGATTTATTTACTATTTTAAGGAAATGGTGGGAATATAATTAAATAAATAATTATTTATTTAATTATTTATAAATGATTTAGTCAAATTTAACTAGGAATATTATTTAAATAGGATTTAAATAACTTATTCCTAGGAAACAATCAAATAAATAAGGATTTATTTAATTGATTTCCTTGTTTTGGGTTAAATATGACCAGCAAATATAAACAAATATAGATTTGTTTATTATTTCCTTTTGGGGTTTCCTGTTTAGACCATAAACAACTTAATAAAGGTGTTTTACTAAGTTATTTCACATAGTGAAAGCAATTTTAATTAGGGTAAAATTGGTCTTACATGGTGTACTTGGGTTCATCTAATGATAGTAGGTTAGATGAATAAAAAATGGTGTAACATATTTCCCCCCAACGTACGAGTGTTAGGAGAAAATCGTATGACCGAAGTACATCATAAGAACTCAATCACTAGACATCAAGAGGGAAGTCAGAGAGAGAAATGTAAGGTAGTCTAATGTGCTGAAGGACTAGACCCTGAGGAGACGAGACTTACAGGTGCAACAAGTCTTTATTTTATGAAGTGGTACCTGTGCTAAAGGTGGCGGGGGAGGCATACCTATGCCCGCGAGACAAAGTACAAAAGAATAGTATGTCCAGTAAACAAATAAGTGAACTATAAAGTACATGCTAGCATAAATACGAGCCAGAAAAATAGAATAATGAATCCCACATACATGTTATGCCTGGAATAATCGTCAGGAATTATACAATAATATTTCAGTACATGAGATACAAATACAACCTAGATGCCCCCTATACACGGGGAAGGGCTCACAAAATCTGACTAATACATGCAAAACGAACAGGCGCTGCAAGGGACTGAGAACGACATCATGAAATGGAGGGAGCTGCATCAAAGGCTAAAATGAAGAAGTCATCCGGGCATGTGTGGGGCTACCTGCAGGGCCACCCCCTCATGAGGGTTAAGACATCTCACACATACCCAGGAATCACCAATAGCTGTTGCTGCATCACTGGACCAACAAGTATACAAATCACGATCATGCTGATCAGAGCTCGAACCAAGGTACACCCCCCTCTAGACCTGGCTTCTAGAGTAAATGAGTTGATGTCGTCAGAAGGAGGTCCGCCATAGGTGAGGCAATAAGGGATCCCCAACTTAGGCACGAGAGAAAATAGTAGAGCGACTTAATAGACGAACATTAATGATGATGATGAAATGATGAAAGGTCCAAAGGGGACCCTAAAAGCATGAGTACAAAATGGTATCTCATGACGGAAATCGACACAGACAAAAATAAATATGGAGGCCAAGCGGTGCCCCAAGGAAAAGTGTTGTAAGTGAGGAAATCTGATTTGGAGGAGAGGGGAAGGAAGACTTCGTGGACAACATGTGTCCTAGTGAAGTAATGAATGATGAAAACAAACATATGCTGGCTATCTACAAGAAAATAAAGCATGCATTTCAAGCGGGAAATGCTAAGGGTAATATCTATTAAGATAGAGTGTGTTGTGAGGATTAGGAAGGGGGTGGCCTTCAAAGTCCTCTAAAAGATATGCCCCCTTCCCAAGATCTTTACTGATGATGTAAGCACCTAGCCATAATGAGTCGAACTTCCTATGACCAAGGGTATCATGGGCCTGGTCATATATTATAACAAGGTCACCTTCATGAAAGGTGCGAGGGTGTACTTTTCGGTCATACTGAGCTTTGGTGTGATTTTTGGCCACTTAAAGAGTTTGCAATGCAACACGATAGTCTTCAGAGGCACGCTCAAGCATGATAATTCATTGTTATATAGGTTGGGTATCAGGGAGAAGTTTGACGACCAAATAAAGGGAAGGAATTTCACACTCGATTGGTAAGACTGCCTCCTTGCCAAAGACAAGGTGGAAAGGAGTGAAACTAGTGGCAGTTTTAATAGAAGTATGGTAAGCCCACAAAGTAGGGAAGAGCATAAGATGCCAATTGGTTTTGTGCTTATTCACCATTCGTTGAAGCATGGTCTTAAGAATTTTTTTGACTGCTTCAACTTGGCCATTCCCTTGGGGGTAATAGGAGGATGAATATTGATGCTCAAAAACAAATAGTGAGGATAGCTCATGCAAAATCTCATCTTCAAAATGTTGGCCATGGTCAAAGACAAATTTTTTTGGAACTCCGAATCGAGCAGTGATGTGGTCGAAGAAAAACAGAGCGGCGGTGGCTGCCGTATTGTTGAATGTTGGCATAGCTTCGACCCATTTTTTGAAATAGTCAACTGCCACGATGATATATTTGTGGTTACCAGTAGATGGAGGTCGACATTCCATGAAGTCGATGGCCCATTTACATAAAGGACCAGCTGTGACGACGGGATGGAGGGGAGCAGGGGGAGCTCGTGCCTTAGGGGCGAAATGTTGGCAATTGGAATAGTGTTTGACTGCTTCAATGCAATCGCCAGAAGAGAGAAGGCCAAAAATACCCAACGCGCATAATTTTTTGGGTGGTGGTGAGGCCGGAGAGGTGGCCGCCACAAGCGCCGCTATGACAGGCATTGAGGACGTGCTCGGCTTCATCATGTGTGAGGCAACGATGAAGGACAGTATCTACTCCGTGACGATAAAGATTGGTACTGATCAGAAGGTAGCGAGGGGCTTAGTGTCGGATACATCGTCAAGCATCACGATCAAGATGAAGGGCAAAATTTTGGGTTCGCAATTAATGAAGGATGTCATCATACCAGGGATCGTCGGTGGTGATGGCGAATAAATGTTCATCAGGAAGAGCATCATTAATTGGAGTGTCTTGCGTTCCGGTAGGTAAATCAGAAATGAGTTTAGCGAGGGCTAAACCTTTCGTGCTTTTTGGGTGACAAATTCAAGGTCGAAATCTTGGACAATAACAACCCAACGGGCGTATTTCCCACTGAGGATGCTAAATAGGAAAGCCATGGGGTTGGAATTCGTCACAACCTTGGTGGAATGCATGAGGATATAATGACGCAGTTTTTGGACCGAGAACACGATAGCTAGCGCTAATTTCTCTTCATGTGAATAGGACACAAGGGGACCGGCAAGGTTCTTACTGACATAATAGATCACATGTTCAACACCGTTATCATCTTCCTGGATAAGGACACCGGCAACCGAATAGGTGGAAGCAGAGATATAGAGGATTAAGTCCCGGTCAAAGTCAGGAAGACGGATCAACGAAGCGAATGTGAGAGCATGCTTGAGGGCATCAAAAGACTCTTGAGCATAGGTGTCCCAAACAAAGGGGGTGTGAGATCGAAGGAGTCTAAGGAAGCCATGTGCGGTGGTGGCATAGTCAGGCACGAATCAGCGAAGAAAATTAGCTTTACCTTGGAGACTTTGAAGCTAGCGTAAGGTAAAAAGAATAGGAAGCTCAAAAATGGCTTGAACCTTCAAAGGATAGAGAGTTATCCCGTCTTTAGATACTATGAAGCCAAGGAGACGACCGACATGAATGAAAAAGACACATTTTAATGGGTGAAGGTGAATATTATACTTGCGACATCGGAGAAAAATGGTATGCAGATCATGGAGGTGCTACACCCGATGTTTAGAACAAGTAGTGAGGTCATCTAAATAGGCAAGGATAATATGAGCTAAGTCATGGAAACAATAATACATGGCTCGTTGAAAAGTGGCGTCGGCGTTTTTAAGGCCAAATGGCATGACTCGGTATGAAAAACTGCCCCACGAACTAATGAACACGGTTTTAAGTTGATCAGCATAACGGATAACGATTTGGTTGTATCCGGAGAAACCATCCATAAAGGATAGCATCTCGTGCGCCGCACACTCATCAATGATTTGGTCAATAAATGGTGTGGGGAAGTTGTCTTTGGGACAAGCTTTGTTCAGATCACGGAAGTCAATGCAGACTCGAATAGTGCCTTGTTTTTTGAGGACAGGAACAGGGTTGGACACCCAAGTGGTGTACTCAATTGGATAAATGAAACCAGCTTGCCTGAGCTTATCGATGTTGGCTTTGATGGCTTCACGTCTGGAGGGATGAATGGGTCTCAAATTTTGACGGACTGGAGTGGCATCAGGTCATGTGTTGATATGATGCTCGACGATGGCAGGATCGAGTCCAGGCATTTCTAAATAGGACCAGGCGAAGATATCACGGAATTCTTCGAAGAGTTTAGTGTAGGCTTCAATTTCTTCTGGAGTGAATTGGGCACCCATGGTGATATGTTCTTCGATTCCTGGTTTAACATAGATGTCTATTTTGATGGTAGGGAGATATTGGCCATATTACCTTCTTCAAAAGCGTCAGGTGCAGGAATGGGATTTTAAAACAAATCGACCTTATCGGGGATGAATTATTTAGATTCGACAGCATATTGGTCATGGGATTGATGTGGTAGGAAATATGCACTATGGTGCATATCGTCCGACGGAAAATCAAGGTTGGTCATGGCTTCCATGATGTCTTCATCAGACTGGAAGATGGGAAGAGTGGATGGAAGAGGTTGACCTGATGAGGTAGAAATATGAGACTCTGGATTGTGATGGGAAGGGCTCACATGTGCGATGTCATGTGAGGTGACAGAGTGAGCAGTTGAGTGATCAGGCGAAATGTCGAGGGAAGGTACTAAGGGGTTGGTTGCCGGGAATCGTGGTGATGAGGAAAGGTAAGAAATGGTGGCTGAAGTTTCTGTCATTTAAATATCAGGATGGGAGATGTTAATGGGCGTAGACAGGTCATCTGGAGTGAGTGAATAAGGTCTATGGTGAAGCATGGCTTTGAATTGGCGGTATTCGGCTAAAGAGGAACGATACTCGTCAAGGCGGGGGCAGAGGTGGGTATAGTGTCCATGGAAATTGTACAAAGAATAAGGGTGATTGGTGCGCAAGTTTTTAAGTTTTGGGATGGAATCCGATATGGTGACATAAACCTCTGGGATGTTTGATTTCGGAAACGTTTCATTAACCATGGTCTTGAGATACGGTAATTCAGGACAGGTATGGGTGGCGTGACCAACAACATCACACAAATCACACTGGATGGTATGCTTTGGAGGCCAAGGAGGGGTAGGGTTTTTCAGGGTAAGCTTGTCCTTTGATGCCCCCCTGTGAGCTTTTCCATTCTTACTCAAAGTGTTTGCAACAGGAGGTGGTTTCTGTTGAGGTGACTAAGGTACCGTTGCAATGAGAGAAGTCATGGGGATTGGTTGAACCGGGGTCAAAGTGATATATGGTTTAGGTTTACCCGATAGGGTAGTGGCTAGAGGGTCAAGATACCAGACGAGTATACCGAGGGTCCAGTTGGGGAGGGATAGGGTGGCCAAGATAGGGACTGAATAAGCTCCGGGAGGGGGAGCCAGGAAATGTATCTGACCAGCATGGAAATAGCCAGGAGGAATGGTGCCAAGGGGGTTGATATCAGGTGGAATCGACCCAGGAATATTATGTGTAGAAAAAGGTTCAGAAGGAAGAAGGTTGGCTAGCGGGGGCGAAGGGCTAGGAGCTGGTTGAGGTTGAGGTTGCTGACTAGCCAAAGTGGGCTTCGTAAGGTCAGCCCAAGATGACTGCATCATGCAAACGTTCACCAAGCTAGGATCAGATACAGGAGGAGGGTCCAAAAAGGTTCCAAGCAAGGAGGATTCTTTATAGACGCCGGGGGAAACACTGGTCAATGAATGAACGGTTGGCTTATTGGTGACAACAGAGATGGTGGACTCAGGGGAGGTCTGAGATTTTGGTTCATGGTAAGTCAATTGGTCAATGGTGACAAGCTTGCCATTATGAGGGAAAAACATCTTGCGGTGGATTGTGGATGGGACAGTAGACATGGCATAGGTGTAACTACGCCCCAAAAGAATGTTGCAGTCAAGAGGGGTGTCGATAACTTCAACGTCGACACAAACAGTCTTACCCGCAAGGGTGATAGGACAGTTATGGAATAGGCCAATAGGCTAGGAGGAATAGCCATCCCACGCATGAAGGGTGATTGTGGAAGGGGCTAGCTAGGGAGATCTGAGTTGTTTCCAAACAGAAGCGGATATCACACAGGTACATGCCCCCTCATCAATGATACACCGAGCGACGTTGGCATTTCATATTTTGACTGGGATTTGGAAAGAAACAGAAACAGGTAGGGGGGGATGGTCTGACTGACGGGCATCGAAAACAATAAATTGTCCAACTACAAGATCTACAACGCCCATGACAGATAGTAGAGCCTTCTTTTGGGAAGGACATGACTGGAGGAGTTCCAATGTTGAAATGGCATCAGGAGATTACACCAGATCATCTACTATGCTATATGAATGGTCATCCCGACCAGAGGCAACATTTTGGCGTAATGGGCCCTTAGGAATCTTGGTATGAACCTCAACTTTGGGCGGAGGGATTTGCAAGGGACCATTGGGTGTCGACAGAGGATCTATAGGACCTGAAGATGGGGACTCGGAGACAGACGGAACGGGAGGCATGGAGTACTGACGAGACCGAGTTTGAAGGTTAAGGTCGACGGTGAGAGGTTGTTCAACGGCCATCATGAGAATATGGTAATCGGAGGAACCAGAAGGGGAAGGTTGAGTGGCCACGAATCGTTGTTGAGGGAAAGGATCGGTAAACACAGCGGGTTGAGAAGAAGCCGGATTGGGAGGGATAGTAGGGGACAAATTTTGTCCTCGTACGGTGGCCTGAGAATCCCACATCTTCCGCATCTATGGTAATAGGGGACAATCGTGAGTTTAATGTCCATAAACAATGCAACATGAACAGGGCTTATTGGTGCGAAGCGGCCTGTCTGGCTTTGGCTGAGAGCCCTGTGGTTGGTTGGAAGTGTTAGGATCAATAATCGAATGGTTGGATCCATGATTACCAGGGGCAGATTGATTGAATTTCCTCTTTCTTTGAGAAGGAAGAGAATTGGTCGCACCCTACTGTGCAAATACTTGCCCTGGAGGGGGTAGTAAGTGTTGCGGCGGGGGTTAAGAAGGAAAGGGGGTGAGAAGTCCAAATGTTGGAGGAGCTGGGACACCAGGCTGTGGGTAAGGATAAGAGTTAGGATGGGCAAAATTGAGGTAAGCAGGAGTGGGGGAAAAAGGAGGAGGCATGTCGTATCCTAGGTACATGCTACCTGGAGGGGGGAAAGTGCTGGAGGTGCTAGCCCCTCCTAGAGGGAAACCATGGCCCATAAGAGGTTGAGGAGAGGTATGTGAAAGAGCTCCAATGATACCGTCGGCAGAGTGAGATGCCCCCGGGGAGTTAGTGCCACCGGTCTTGGGGAGGTCAGGAAGGACGGTATAGACATAACCAGATTGAGCATAAATAAGGTCATATTTCAAGGCTATTTGGAGGGCAGCTTCTTCGGTTTGAGGGAAATGGGAGGCGACATCTTCTCCAATGGGGGGTAAGAGAGAGCGAAGGAACTAGTCCATATAAACCCGGTCTTCAAAGGGAGGAGCGCGACATAATCTTCTTCTTCGCTGCTATTCTTGGAGGATTGATGAATGGAAGTTAAAATCTCGGTACTAGTGTCGTATCAGAGAGGTAGCTGGAAATAAGATAAAAAATCTTGGGCAATGGTCGCAAAAGTGGTATGGGAGGAGGTGGCCTGCTCAACATACCATTTAGAAGCTTCACCGGTAAGCGTGTGTTGGAACAATCTAAGATGAATGGAGTCATTAGTAATGGAATTGGATGAACACCACATATGGAAAGATCGGATATGGTTGGATGGATCTTCACTAGCAAGGCCTTTGAACTTGGGAATGTCGGAGGGGAGCTTGGTTGGAATAGCAAGCCAAATAACATCGTGTCAGATAGGATCATTGATCAGCTGATTGAAGTCGGGGAGACTAAGGTTGGCCATATAAGGGAGCAATGGGGCAGTCGAGGTAGGTCCCATAGTGGTTCCATCGGAAACGGACCCAGCAGTAGAACTGGGGTTGCCGCTACTGCTAGGCCCTGAACTAGACATGGTGAAGGTAACAGGGGGAGAACCAGGAGTAGGGGGAGAACTTGAACAACCATAAGAAGAGTCGGAGTGCGGACTCGGGGGAGGACTAGATGATGGCGGGAAGGAGTAGTCGACCAACCGGAAACTGAGGGTGAAGACCAAGAAGTCTCTGGGAGAAGCGCCTTGGGGGTGCAATGATGACGGGAAGAAGAAAAACCAACAAGGGCAGGGAGGGACAAAATCAAGTGAGGTCAAGGGCAGAGAGGTGCAGTGACAATTGATTTTAAAGTCTTTTCCAGGCAGTGTTAACCAGGCTCTTCTTCACTTAGGGTCAGTGTGTGGCATGCGTTAATTTTAATTGATTAAACCCATACATTTTTAGAGTAAAAGAAAAAGTGTGCTGCGTAACTGAAAATGAATCTGTAGTAAATAAGACTGAAAGAACAGAAAATTAACAGCTAACAATGCATCAATCTAACCCAAGAAGGCAGGTCTCTCAAAATGAGTCTATAAGAGGGAAAACATCTAAGCAAAGAACTCTAAAAATATGCCAATAGATCTAGGGTCGGGAGGGACGGGGATCTAAAGAAGAAATTTGCTGAAAAGAGGTGCGGAGAACAGCAAAGAGGCAGAGGCAAGGTTGCTGTAACAAAAGGGGAAATCAGCTAAAGGGAGGAGGGACGAAGAGGTGGCCCTAGAGGTAAACCCAAAAAAAACTATATGAGGTGATTTGAAAGGGATAAGAGCTGATCTAAATGGATCTGAAAAGGAAGTATCAGATCTGACAACAAGAAGGCTGAAACTCTGAAAATTCAGACGTCTGAAATAGCTAAAACTCACCCACCAAAAGTGGAGGGTACTAAAGCCCTAAGGGAAATATTCCCACTTAGTTGAGTGAAACATATCAGAAACAGGTCTAAACGGGTAGAGACGGAGATTGGAAAAACCTGACAGAAGCTTCAGACAATCCCAGAAAAATTGCTGGAAAATTGCAGAAAAAAGTGCAAGTCACAGGTTCTGACCTGTTTTCAGTCCAGGTTGCAGGTTTGGGGCAGAAAAGTACGTCCTTAGGTCCAGGTCACATTTTTTAGGCCGATAAGTGTGACCTGCAGATTCAGGTCTTTCGACGGAAGATTGCAGAAAAAAGTGTCGTCTCAGCTGCAATTAATGTTGGTCACCTACGCAATAGGGCCGGAAACACACGGAACTTAAAAATTTAATGTTTGAGAGGTGAAAAAAACTATTAAAATAGGAAAAAAAAAAAAGTGAAGAGAAACCCTAGGATCTGAAATAGCTGGATATGCAGGAATAGATAAAACGACAGTGGTCGCAAAAGAAAACCCGTGTGGAGTCGCCAATTGTTAGTATGAATCTTTCGTCATAAAATACCACTTTAGCTACGCATAAAAAATAGCCCTAACATCAAGTATGACTACCAATATCTCTAAGTCTGCAGTTAGTTGATCCAAATAACGCTGCACAAATCCAGATCTAAGCATAAAAGACATTAAGCAGTAAAATGAAATATGGCTCCATGCATCCAATAAACAAGACAATAATAATATATTTGAAAGAATTTTTTATATTATATTGAAAGGGGGCACCTGAGAGGAAAACAAGAAAGGTGTTTTTCGGTTATCCTCAATGGGATGGGTTCTTTATATTCCTTAGCACTTCAGATCTAGAATCTCTCTCTCTTGTTGGTGTAGAAAACCCAAACAAACATAGAACTCAATGGGAGCTCACAAGGAAAAAGTGGAGAAAATGTGACCAAGTGTATAGATCCAGAGTGATATTTAGGCAAAAAAGGTGACTAATGAATGGGGGAAACCCTTCTATTTATAACAAAATATTAGGGTGATCTAGAAACTTGGTGCATGAATAAAATATTATTAATCAAATTCTAGAATCACCCTTTAGGAATATTTTATTATATTTGTTCGAGGGAAAAGGATTTTTCACTTGGGTCAATTCCTTTATTTATAAATAATAAATAAATAAATGATTTGTTTACTATTTTAAGGAAATGGTGGGAATATAATTAAATAAATAATGATTTATTTAATTATTTATAAATGACTTAGTCAAATTTAACTAGGAATATTATTTAAATAGGATTTAAATAACTTATTTCTAGGAAATAATCAAATAAATAAGGATTTATTTAATTGATTTCCTTGTTTTGGGTTAAATATGACCGGGAAATATAAACAAATATAGATTTGTTTATTATTTGCTTTTGGGGTTTCCTGTTTAGACCATAAAAAACTTAATAAAGGTGTTTTACTAAGTTATTTCACATAGTGAAAGCAATTTTACTTAGGGTAAAATTGGTCTTACATGGTGTACTTGGGTTCATCTAATGATAGTAGGTTAGATGACCAAAAAATGGTGTAACAGTCTTGCACCTTCTTGTTTGATTCTGGCAATCAAATCAAGTCCTTCAAATTCTGCCTTTTCACCTTCTATCAGAATAGAATTCTGATTCTTCATCACTGTGTCAGTTTTAAAAATATGCCCCACAGTCTGCTCTTGGCTATTCAGACAAGCCAGCTCCTCCTTGTCACAAATAGTAACAAGTTTCTACATGACTGTTCCTCCTTCCGTCAAGACAATTCTAAAGGATGGTGTTAACCAGGCTCTTCTTCACTTAGGGTCAGTGTGTGGTGTGCGTTAATTTTAATTGATTAAACCCAGACGTTTTGAGAGTAAAGGAAAAAGTGTGTTACGTAACTGAAAATGAATCTGTAGTAAATAAGACTGAAAGAACAGAAAATTAACAGCTAACAATGCATCAATCTAACCCAAGAAGGCGGGTCTCTCAAAATGAGTCTATAAGAGGGAAAAAAACTAAGCAAAGCACTATACAAACATGCCAATAGATCTAGGGTTGGGAGGGATGGGGATCTAAAGGAGAAATCTGCTAAAAAGAGGTGCGGAGAACAGCAAAGAGGTAGAGGCAAGGTTGTTGTAACAAAAGGGGAAATCAGCTAAAGGGAGGAGGGACGAAGAGGTGGCTCTAGAGGTAAACCCAAACAAAACTATATGAGGTGATTTGAAAGGGATAAGAGCTTATCTAAATGGATCTGAAAAGGAAGTATCAGATCTGACAACAAGATGGCTGAAACTCTGAAAGTTCAGACGTCTGAAACAGCTAAAACTCTCCCACCAAAAGTGGAGGGTACTAAAGCCCTAAGGGAAATATTCCCACTTAGTTGAGTGAAACAGATCAGAAACAGGTCTAAACGGGTAGAGACGGACGCTGGAAAACCCTGACAGAAGCTTCAGACAAACCTAGAAAAATTGCTGGAAAATTGCAGAAAAAAGTGCAGGTCGCAGGTTCTGACCTGTTTTCAGTCCAGGTCGCAGGTTTGGGGCAGAAAAGTGCGTCCTCAGGTCCAGGTCACAGTTTTTGGGCTGATAAGTGCAACCTGCAGATTCAGGTCTTTCGGCGACAGATCGCAGAAAAAAGTGTCGTCTCAGCTGTAGCTGATGTCGGTCACCTGCGCAATAGGGCCAGAATCACACGGAAGTTAAAAATTTTAATGTTTGAGGGTTTGAGAGGTCAAAAAAACTATTGAAGTAGGAAAAACCAAAAACTGAAGAGAAACCCTAGGGTCTAAAATAGCTAGATATGCAGGAATAGATAAAACTACAGTGGTCGCAAAAAAAAACCCGTGTGGAGTCGCCAATTGTTAGTATGAATCTTTCGTCGTAAAATACCACTTTGGCTATGCATAAAAAATAGCCCTAACATCAATTATGACTACCAATATCTCTAAGTCTGTAATTAGTTGATCCAAATAACGCTGCACAAATCTAGATCTAAGCATAAAAGACATTAAGCAGTAAAATGAAATATGGCTCCATGCATCCAATAGACAAGACAAGAATAATATATTTGAAAGAATTTTTTATATTATATTGAAAGGGGGCACCTGAGAGGAAAACAAGAAAGGTGTCTTTCGGTTCTCCTCAATGGGAGGGGTTCTTGACAGTCCTCGGCACTTCAGATCTAGAATCTCTCTCTCTTGTTGGTGTAGAAGACCCAAACAAACATAGAACTCAATGGGAGCTCACAAGGAAAAAGTGAAGAAAATGTGACCAAGTGTATAGATCCAGAGTGATATTTAGGAAAAAAAAGGTGACTAATGAATGGGGGAAACCCTTCTATTTATAACAAAATATTCTAGGGCGATCTAGAAACTTGGTGCATGAATAAAATATTATTAATCAAATTCTAGAATCACCCTTTAGGAATATTTTATTATATTTGTTCGAGGGAAAAGGATTTTTGACTTGGATCAATTCCTTTATTTATAAATAATAAATAAATAAATGATTTATTTACTATTTTAAGGAAATGATGGGAATATAATTAAATAAATAATGATTTATTTAATTATTTATAAATGATTTAGTCAAATTTAACTAGGAATATTATTTAAATAGGATTTAAATAACTTATTCCTAAGAAATAATCAAATAAATAAGGATTTATTTAATTGATTTCCTTGTTTTGGGTTAAATATGACCAGGAAATATAAACAAATATAGATTTGTTTATTATTTCCTTTTGGGGTTTCCTGTTTAGACCATAAACAACTTAATAAAGGTGTTTTACTAAGTTATTTCGCATAGTGAAAGCAATTTTACTTAGGGTAAAATTGGTCTTACATGGTGTACTTGGGTTCATCTAATGATAGTAGGTTAGATGACCAAAAAATGGTGTAACAGTCTTGCACCTTCTTGTTTGATTCTGGCAATCAAATCAAGTTCTTCAAATTTTGCCTTTTCACCTTCTATCAGAATAGAATTCTGATTCTTAATCACTGTGTCAGTTTTAAAAATCTACCCCACAGTCTGCTCTTGGCTATTCAGACAAGCTAGCTCCTCCTTGTCACAAATAGTAACAAGTTTCTACATGACTGTTCCTCCTTCCTTCAAGACAATTCTAAAGGATGGACTGTCTCCTGCAATACCTGTAAGAACAATCAAATTGTTAGTTTCAAAATCACAAGACCCAATGGTCTCACTTGTTGATTCAGTCACCAGTTTTTCTTTCTGCAGTTCCAAGTTTATTTCAAGACACAAAAATTATTCACTGTCCTTCTCCTCTAACAACAGATCAGTATGTTGCTCTGAGTTTCCTTCCAAATCCTTTTTCAGCACATCAGTATGCTGATTTGCATCCTCCATGAGACTGTCAGCTAGTCTCTCCTTCTTTCCATCATCTGATTCATGAACACTATTCATGAAGACCTTCCTGCCCTGCTTCCTCAGCAAATCATCCTGTGCATAGGTCTTCTGTTTCTCCAATTCTCTTTTGTGAAAATCCAACCTTCTATACAGTTCAACAACTTCAATTGGAGTAGATTTTGGGAACCTTACACAACCGTTTATACCTCCACTTGTTCTTGACCGATCATCAGATGGTCCTTCATCTCTTGCCTCAATATTCTCATTAGACTCCTTTGTCCTCATGCCTTCCTGAGATCTTGCTATCTTAGCATTGATCTGAACATATTTCAGATTCAATTTCTCCTCCTCAACAAACTTTAAAGCTTGTTCATCCTCTTGTGATGTAACTGCAAAGATACACAACTCTTTAGTTTTAAAACCACAAGACTTTTCATTATCGGTTGCTTCATTTATCAGTGCCTCAGACTGATCCTCTTCTTTTGTAGAACCTGTAATCACCTCACAATTTTCAGATTCAAAAATACAAGGCTTTACATCATCCAGCTGATCTGGACTTGTCCAATAACTTAGGAAATCATCAATGATTTTCTCTTCAGCAAGACAATATTCTTGTTTCCTTAAGTCTTCATTATGGTTCATAAGATCCTTCATAGATTTGTATTCTTCACCTGTACTCTGTTCTGCTTCACAAACAAAAACTTCTTTTCTCAACTCAGCTACTCTGAGTTTTGCACATTCCAACTGTACATTCCTCCTCTGTTCAAGCTTTCTCATCTTTTCTACAAACTGCATGTTCTCTTGTTGTTCTCTTCTCTGTTGTAGCCTTGGCCACTTTAATCTCTTCTTCATGAGTCAACCAAAACTTTGGCTTTCCTCTATCATCATATTCAGTTTTTTAAACTATTCTCTGAGCTCAGCTATCTCTTTCTCATATTCTGCATCAATCAATTTCTTCCTCATGCCATTTGTCCTGACATCTTCTTTCTCTTTTCTGTTGTGGCCTCTCTCTAAACCTCTGCTCTCTTCTATATGAATTTTAGAAGTCATATTATTCTCCATGACTTCCTCACTCATGAGCTGCACCAAGCCTCTGCAACAACAAGCTCTCCTTCTTCCACTTACCTCACCAATCCTTTCCTCCGGATCTAGTATTTTGGCAAGTATTGGTCCCCTGTCTGTTGGAACCTTCTGAGCATCTTCACTACTTTCTCTAGGCTTCACTCTGCAAATTTTATAACTCATTCAACCTCTGTTGAATTTCCTCAAGGTTCTGCCACACTTTATTTCTCACTTTAGAATCCTCTGTTGGACTATTTCATCACTGCTCTCAAAGCTATGATCTGGTTTTACTGAGATTTCTTCAATTGCCTGCAATCTGAATTCTACAAAAAATTCTTCAAAACAGATTTAAACACTACTCATCAGCTCGCATTATTTTGACAACACTGTAATTGTTCTCCTTATCCAACCTTCAGCTGAATATCAGGTTCACTGCCATCACCATCAAACTCTGTCTTCACCTTTCTGCAACCATAATTATGCAATTACAAATTTCAAATTAGATTTAAAATTATTTTACCTGCAAGACCCCTGCATGATCTTGTCTTCCATTCATTTCTGCAAATCTCTGTTCACTGCAATTCTGTGTACCTTTCCATATCAGATTTTGAAATCTGATCTAGTTTCATTCTTCATCACACATTCAGATTTAATTAATTAAAAATATTCAATTCTCAACAAAGATATCCCTACTCTAATACCACTTGATGGCGGGCTACCCCGCTATATACCCACAATCTTCACTCTCTTGTGCATATAAAACTGTATCTCAAGTTTAGTCCCAAATAATTTTAAATCTGGCAAACTCCAACATGTGGAAGATTTTTATTTAATGGTTGTAAAACCAATATAAATCAACCCCATATTAAAACATTCATGTCAATCGGATAAATGTTTCAATTTTTCAAGCTTTGGATAACAATCCAAATATCAACCCATATATAATAATTCCCATCATATGGAGATATCAAATTAACATTTGATATTTCAAAAGCCCAAAGCTTATATCCGGTCACCCTAACCAACTCACATATACAAATTCTTCTATGTGCAGCCTTTGTGATATTTCATTAATATCGATGACCAACTTCTATATGCATTCAAACCATATTATACATTTCACTTATATTAGAGTTTGAATTTGATTGAAACATGGGCCGAGCATATAAATTTTGGGTCCGACAATATTGACAAGCAACTTATATTGACCAAACTGAATGCCAATTAAAATTTTAATTCCCATAAACATTCGGCTTTGGACTAAGGAAAGGCCAATCACCAACAAATCAAAACATATCGTCCATGGTTTTATAACTCACCTTGCCTTAACTTTCGCGCATCTTCATGAGGCGAATGTCATCGATCATTCAGCGAGTATCGTCGAACGGATATCGCAAAAGTTTTAACCTCATGACTTAACTCTCCAAAATAATGTGAAACTCGTGGTTTTTAAAAACCACCTCCACCTTACGTTGCAAGTGCCGAATGCTATCGCGTTTTTTTTCAGATTCCGCTTACCATTTTTAAGTTATGAGATACTTCCGGTTTGTCCTTCAAACCTGCCTTTACTGTTTCAACAGTTTTGGTTCCACTTTAATTCTTGGTTCCGTCCAAAACTCCACCCTCACTCTTGCAATTCGAAGACTCACTCTCCATTTGTAAATTTCATTAACCATCGTCACTCTCCAACGTTTGCGTAAAATCGATCCTTTGGTTCTGCTTCTAAATGCAACAACTAGTCTTCATTTCGACTTCATTCTGCATCCCGTTTCAATTGTTCCTCCGCATATATCTTCACGGATGTAATGCTGCTCCTCTTCATCATTTGACTACCATCGAATCACGATTTGTTTCTACATTGGATCCGCTTCAAATTTTTTGTTGATCCGCTTCAAACTTTGTTGTTCCTCAATGCTATTAACACATAGCATCAACACACTGCCTCTTCAATCCATATAATTTGATCTTTGTTCTGATTAAACCCTTAATGTGATTGAACGGTCCATCATTGACTTATAATTCTGCACTATCGACTAATCCTCTACTATGATTCACCTTTTCTACATGAATGCCCTTCTTAAGATCCGATATATTCGGTTGTCAACTCTGTATTAAAAATCAATCTTGCTCCATGTCATCGACCCTTGCAGTGGTCGATGACTGCAACCCTTCCTCGTCTTCTCAAAGGAGTGCGCAAACCCCTCAATTAATTTATTTCAAACCAAAATGTCGGTATTAGTTAACATTGATTCTTTTCTGATATATAGAGCCTCATCTCAGAGATCTGTTACAGAGTTTCTCATATAATTACCCATATAATTCAAACATCTTCACACTAAATTTGATCCAATAATACACATGTATTTCAGAACCAATTTTCTCATTATATATATGAAGTCAAATAAAAAAGCATCCAGTTACAAACTTTTTGTTTGGCCCGATCTTCAATTCGATGGCCCTTCTACCTCACTACTGTCTCTGAACAATTTTTTTTTCCTATTTTCCCGTAGGCTTACATTTATACAAATTAATAATGAATCGGTTCGGTTCCCTTAACAACAAAACTCTTAACATTCCCAAATTCCTAACTGTAGACTAAATCCCTAGATTTGTGGAAACTGACTCCAACTTATTCCTACTCTGCAGTCTTTTTGAATCTCTCATCTCTTCATATGCCCAACTAATCATTCGAGAGCAGTTAAAATTCTCTCCACTTTTAATTAAAATTAATTAAAACCCACTAAATTCATTACATAAAATCTAACTCTCTTGAAAACTAAAAACCCCTAAGTCTAACAAAAAATGCATGGAATTTGTTTTAGCCTAATGCCCCTGCATCAGCCAGTGTGGGTTGGGGAAAGCTAGCTAATAGCCCAGCCAACAGAGTTCTTTCCTGAGCCAACATAGTTCTTTCCAGAGATACTAGAATAGATAACTTTGGATGGTCTAGTTGGTGCTCCTTCACTCGACCGGGGGTGTGGGAAACATGCTAACGAATCTTGATACGTTACTATCAGGCAGGGGTTAAGTTCTACTCACTTGGTGCTTTTAACTCATCATTGACTGATTTCCATTCCTAGGGATGGTGTAAACCACTTAGACAGACTCTCCATACCATAGTTAATATATAGATAAGAAACTTTACCTTCTTACCTACTAATTATTGAATGGATTTGAATCCATGAATAATATAGCTCAATCGTTGGAACCCTAACCCCATCCACATTCCACTACCCTACCACTATTTGATTGAACTAAAAAAATTTGTGCCAAAACCAATGCATTGAAGTCCACTCTATGCGAAGCATGGATTTCGCAGCACAATACCCTCAAGATACACAGTCATACCCTCTTCCTGTTTAGTCTCAACATCATATGAATCATACTTACTTTTCCTTGAATAATTCCTCTTCTTGTGAAGATTCATTCCAATTTTTTTCTCATCAATAAAATTTATTTCTCATTAGGCATTATCCTTAGTCCTTATGCTCCTCATTTTGGGGGTCATCAAGGGGTTACCTAGCTATGATAGAAGGTTTTTTGTGCTCACTCTTTCGTGGAATTTTAATTTGTCTTACGGTCATAACAATGGGTGTTATTGGAGATATTTATTACCAGTATGCTTGCTTCACCAATATCATTTTCCTTGGCCATGCTATGTGTTTATATGAAGGTATGATGCTTCGTATATTTATGGCGAGCAGTGTTGGTAGAGGTGATTTGACAACCCCCTATTGTCTCTCATGCCATGCTGATATTACTGCTTATGTTAGAGGGTGAGATGTGTGCATTGATTGTTAAGGTGCGTGTTGGAAATGTTGTCATTGATGGAAAAGGAGATGACAAAGGAGGAGCACCTGAAACATCATTCAAGGGGCAGAGAGGCAGCAGAAGAAACAGAGGAATTGAAGCAGAAGAAACAAAGGAATTAGAGATAGAACAGTGGAGTTGAAAGGGCCTGAAGACCTTGATTGAAGACTAAAACCCTGTGGTAAAGACTTAATATGCTTGGGGATGAGTTGGAGCATTGCTTAAATGGCAAAGGAGATCCCAAAGGAGGAGCACTTGAAATAGCAACAAGGCATGAGACATGAAGAAGAGGCAGTTTTAGAGGAGCTTCAGGAGAAAGGAGCAGCATCAGACAAAGAAAAGAGGTACACTAGGAAGTTGAATAATGATTCACCAGTGATGTTTAAACTCTGGCCAGCAAAAAGTTTGTAAGATAATTCACTGAATAATGAGGAAGCTATTTCAGGATTATTGTGCATCTATCGAGTTAAACCCTGTGTGAACATATGAGTTCTGGATGAATGGTAGCAGATTTCTGTACAACCAAGTTTATAGTGATTCTACATGGGATTGAAATAAATTGATGTCAGTGAAATTATTTAGTATGCCTAGCCATACCTGTAGAAGCAATTAGAGGGATAAGACTGTGAAACTATATTTACCTTGGCGCCACAGCACACACTTTTTTTATATCTAGTGAATATTTAATGGTCATGTGAGGAAAGACCGACCATATCAGAATTCTGTTCGAATGTTGGTATGAATCCTCGTGAGGGATTATGGAGGTCCGTTGAAAATTGGAGGAGTTCCCTGCTCAGACGTAGTGAGAAGTTGAGTTCACGTCTAGGGTTAACGTGTTTATGGTGATTATCGAAGTGCAGAAAGGCTGGAAAGGAATCCCATTCCTATATCAACCATGGTGGGGAAACGAATCTCATCCCATGCATACATGACGATATATTTATATACTGTGCAAGAGTCATAAGTTTGGGTTTTTATTATGATTTGACCATAGTTTTCAACAGGCCAAGAATTGATTAAACCAAAGGTTATACTGTTGATAGTCCATGGCAAATATTGTTAGCACAGAAATATCCATGTGGTTAAAAAGTTTTTATAAAACACTGAGAGTTATTTTAAGTTTGATTAAAAGGCAGTTGTAAAATCAGCTATTATATAACTGCAATGAACAGGGAACGGAATACAGCAGAAAATGAAAAAGAGAATAAGGTTGGATGAACTGAAAATGTAATGTGAGTTTCAAACCATTATGTTTAACTCATATATGAACAGAGAATGTAGACAGGTAGCCCAAGAACAGAAATAAGACAGTGAACAGGTGAATAAACACAAGGATAAAAGTATGGGTCTGACAGAGATACACAGAGATTACAGGTTTAACAGGAATATGTACAGGAATGAGTTGGACAGGAGAATAAGCACAGAAAATAGGGAATATGCAGATGATAGTGAAGAAAGTGTATGCAGAACAGGTTCTTAACAGCAGCAGAAAAAGACAAATCCAGTAAAGCCAAAATCCAGAAAAGGAGCTGAGTGAAATTGAAATGTGTAATTAAAAATGTGAATGTAAATGTTGTAATTATTTTTATTGTGTGTGATGCAAAGGCAAGTATCCTAAGGAAAAGACAAAATCCCACTGTAGCATGAAATTTTGTACATATTATTATGATTTTAAATTGAGTTGGATAAATAAATGAGGAGGCAAAAGACCAAGGGGTATGACCATCCATTTCGAATTCCTAGAGGAAAACAAACAATCATCAAGAAATTTCTATAAGTAATATCATTTTGATATGCAAAATGAGAGTTAGGTGTAAAAGAGAGAGTGAGTGAAGAGAATGCAGAAATGAAGCAGTGAAGCAGAGAAGAAGGAGGAGCTGAGCAGAGAAGAAGGAGAAGCTGATAGAGAATCTGAAAATATGCAGAGATGATACAGGGTAGATATGAGAATAGATGAATAGCAGAGCAGATGGAACATAACAGAGCTGATATTCGAGGTAAATTAGCAAGTGTTTCTCTTTTGAAAGAGTAAGGAAGTTGGAGCTTCCGTACCAGGTTGTAGCTTGATAGATGTCAGTTGGAGCTGACTGAGGTAGGAACCTCCTGTAGGTTGGTGCCTGCAGAAAATAGATGAGAGTTGGTGCTTCCACATCAAGTTGTAGCTTGATAAAATTTCAGTTGTAGCTGACTGAGGTTGGAGCCTCATGTAGGTTGGTGCCTACAGAAATTAATGGGATTTGGAGCTTCCTTGCAAGTTTTAGCTTTCAGAATTGAGGTAGGAGCCTCCTGCAGGTTGGTGCCTGCATAAAAATAGTGGTGAGAGGGAGTTGGAGCTTGCCTTTTCATCACAACAATAATAAGATGTGTTTTTCTCCCTTTATGGGTTTCCACTTATATTTGGTGTCTTTGTGCATGATTTTTCTGTGTTGATGTGGTTTATCTCATCTGCTTAATACTTGCTGCTCTCATATTAAATCTATTGTTACATTATATTAATACTTGCTGCTCACATTCTAAGACTACTCACATATTAAGTTTAACATGAAATGAAGGTGTGAATATGTTAATGAAAAAGTTTTAAAAGTCCATGAATGTGTTAAAATGATTCACCCCCCCCCCTCTCAGTTTAACTAAGGGTTCAACAGTGCATGCTAGTTTTAGTAAGGTAGTTTCCTGGTTGATCCCCTTCCTTGTAGAGCCTCAAGCCTCTCACTTGAAAAATTTTTGGGGAGAGGTAAGGGAATATTTAACATCAGAGACAACTCTGACCGATTGGCAAACTGACCAATAAATTTCTCTAATGGTTCCCTCTCATGGAGTCACGCCAATGATCTAGCTGGGAGGACATACTCTTTTTCTCCTATGCCCAAAGAGTTTGACTTTGGAGCAATTAATTTCTTACAATAATTGTGTTATTCTAGGAGGGGGGAATTCCTCTTGCCCTTATTCCCTGATGTGGATTTCAATGCCGAAGAGGACGATTCTTGTGAACATTATGTCAAAGTTCTTAGTTCGATCAATGCTTTATTATATATGTAATTATTCTTTTTTGATTCTTTTCTTCGACAATGCGTTATTATATAGGTAATTATCCTTTTTCCTTTTTCCGTTCATCCTTGAAAATATTATATCTATAACTATGATTTCTACCCAAATTATATATTTAATTATGATTTATTATATACCTAATTACGTTTCAGAATAAAATTCTACTATTTTATATGTAATTTTGAAATTATTATATATGTAATTACCCTCTTGAATAATTGAATAGATAATTGATTGAAAGAGCTTCTCGCCCCCCAATATTGTGCTAGGGGAGAAAACCTCATCCATATGAATGATTTTTGCGTTAAAATACTATGGTTAATCGAGCAACTTGGTATGAAGTTATGACTGTGTCGCTGGGGGGGGGAAGATTAGGGCTCAAGAACCTATTGAAACCCATTTTATTTGATGCCAAAAATAAAGGTGTAATTACATATATCATGAGATATATCATTTTATATGATATTATTCTATGATTGAGTTAATTACTGAAAGATAGGAAGGTGCTCCACCCGAACATACACCTTTACTTAAGGACCTTCTGAGAGCTAGTGGGTACGATGGTCCTAGATAGCATCACTTTGACAAGTTTTCTTGTCCCCATGGCAACCAATGTCCCGAGGGAGAAGGGAATAAGAAATTCCTTCAAGAAATATCATAAACAATAGTCTTCAAACAAGCTATGCCACCCGCTACCGATATCACTCTTGCTACTCACACTGAAATACACCTACTGAGCTTAGTACACTTGGTTCAATCAACATTTTCTTCATATGGTGGAACTAGCTTGTGTGCATAGTGAATGTTGATTGTGTCTATAACAGGCTTAGCCTTAGATAAAATGCTTGATGCAGTGGGTTAAGTAGGTGATGAAGGAGATAAAGGTCTAGGACCAAAAGGTTGTAGAGTTATTTCATATTTTCTAGTTACTCTGCCATTCCCTCCCTGGAAAGGCACGTAAAATTTTGGTTTTATCCAATAGCAGTACTATGAAAGGCATAGGTCAAGGGGGTAGCTTGAGTTTTGAGGGTCGTTTTATAAAGACAACTAGATGCATATTCATATTTCCATTGAATACGCATGTAGAGTGTTGGTATTGTTGCTACGTTATATGCCTAAATATTCAGTAACCAGTGTAACAAGTACATGTAACCTAATTACACTAAGGGCACACAATACGCATTTCCCTAATACATGGTTTATAGAATAATACTCATCAATATAACTAGAACAAGGTAGTCGTATTGATCAATCTTTGCGATCTATGTAATACAAGTCAATCTATTTGAGCATAGTTACCATTATTATTCATAACAGCTTAACTCTAGTTTATTTACGGTTCTACTTAGGTTGAGTCTACTATAACAATGTAAACAAGAGAAAGCTAAGTTGATTACTTCGATCATGTGAATAGTTTAAGCAATGTTTTTATAACAAGCATCATTTATACAACACGTTATCATTAGGTGGTAAGTGAAACCAATACACAGTGAATTCAAACATGACGTTTATTTCATAATCAATTCTCTTAGCCATCTATAAATTCTGTTATACCTAATGATGGCTAAATATCCTTTTGAGTTTGCAAGAAACAAAATTTTATGAAAATATTGTGATTTCTTGAAACCTCACTGTGTTCATTATCCCCAAGTATTCATTTCACTGAAAAATCTTCATCTATTCCAAATAGCCCTGTTGTTACACAAGAAAATTGTTTTCAAGCCTCTGTTCTCACCATTTCACCTCCATTTCTTTCCCCATCTTATCATTATTACTCATGTTTTCTAAAAACATCTCTCCCTCCTCTAAAAAATCCTTTCTTCCTCTCATTTCCTCCTTAAAACCCCTTTAAAATTTATAAAACTCCTTTATAAATGGTTTAAACCCTCTTTTTAGCCTACCGGAACCCCTCAAAAAGGTTAAAAAACCTCACTTCGGCCTATTTTCCGCTCATTTTAACCTTAGGGCTCAAGCGCCTCTTGTCTTAGCCCTAGTCCATTTTCTTCATATGACCTAGCACCATGACCAAGCACTAGGCCCATTGGCCCATTGGCATTTCAACTTTTCGCCAATCCCTGTGACCTTTTTTCCCTTTAAAATGTGTTCGCTGTCGAAAATTTTTCTCCACTATGGCTCTCCCCTTGTGTGAATCTCCACCATCGATCTTGCTTTTCAGATCGAGTGACTCTTGCTAAATTGACACTTCGCACTTCGCCACGTCCAAGTTCCCACCTCCCAGAATTCTTTTTCATCGATGGTTAATCCCCCGAGCAAATCTCCACCATTGATCATGTTTAAGATCTAATGGCTCTCGCTCCATTGGCACATCGCAATCGCCTCCCCTCATCGGACATCGCACTTTGGCGATTCTGATTTCCTCATTCTCAAACCCTTTTCTCCGCTGATTTCCATCCTCCACCGATGAAATCTCCACATCCGATCAACCCAGATCTACGGCGCAAGTTCACTACGGGGGCACCCGACCAAGGTGGCCCATACTCCCCAGTCCCCCCGCACCCTCGATCTCCACTATCAATCTTCTCCTGATCCAACTGCTAGCATATTCCCCCTTTTCCATTTACTGCGAAGGCACAGGCCAAGAAACTGGCCTGTACATCTTGGTCCCCCCGCAGTTGATATGAGTCGTCGATCTTCTCCAGATCCGACGGCCAGCGGGACTCCTTCCTGTTCTCCCTCTTGTACCTCCATGGTCCCCCCACAATAGATCCCGACCATTGATCTCGTTAATCCAATGGTCAGCGCTTCATCGCTATTCGTCTGTCCCCTCGCCCATATGTTATATATTGTTTGTCCCACGATGAACCCCCACCGTTGATCCTCGTGATCCAACGGTGAGCGCTCAATCGCATTTTTCGCCCACTTTTTGGCCCATCTTGTGTTCACACGAAATTGTGATGTAATCCCGACCGTTGATCTTCCCGATCCAAGGGTCATTGCTAATTCGCCTTTTCGTTGAGTTTTTCGACCATTTGTGATCCATGCGAGATCATGATCAGATCCTGACCGTCGATCATTCAGATCTGACAGTCCATATTGACTCTCACGCCCATTTCACCAAAACCTTTTAACACCCATAATTCAATGCGAAATGGGTGGTTTTCCTCAGACATGTGTCAGCCCCTGAGCACTATCGCGTTCATTTAGGCCAAAGCTGCTAACTGCCTGACCTCAGTGCAAAAACCGACAGTTTCTTGCAAAACCACCCTTCCTCTTTTTCGCGCCCATATTTGATTTTTCCTCCATTTTCTCCTATTTTTCTGCCTATGGGACCCCTTCCCTACAATAATCCCTTCCTCTGCATTACTCTATAACCCCTCCTCAAGCTTCTGTTAGTAGTCAAACCAAAAATGCAGGTTTTACTTTATGGTTTTGTGTTTTGCATGCAGGTTTTATGGCGCCCATGTGGACCAATCCTCCCATTGCAAATTTAAGTTGTAGAAAAGCCTCAGGATGACGATCCTCGGCTCCAAAGGATGCTGAGTGGGAGATTACGGGTCCAAGTTTTAAAGGTGATCAACACCTCATGAACGTTGATTGCATAATACAACCCTCCACCGCAACAATAGAAGACACATGTGCAAACAAGAAAGACAGTGATTAAAGCTTAAAAGAAGATTAAAAGGTTAAAAACACAATTAAAAATAGATGAAACATAAGTTTAAAGAAGTTCAAAAAGTGTTAAAAGCAACATGATGAGTTATGAAATCTAAAGAAAAATCAGGCCATAAACACAGTTTAAATGATTAAATTAAGGAAAGTCAGGCTAAAAAGCCTCGGATACATCAAAAGGAAGCAGATATTCACTCAGAATATCTGAAAGCCACCTATAGCCTACTTTCTCCCTGCAAAGACAAATTGGAAGTTATTACATAGTCTAAAAGATATTTTAATCTGTCAGGACAATTGTTGTAAAGATAAGAATAAGCATTTAAAGTCAATATTTTCTCCCATCTACCTCTCAGAAGTTAAGACAAAGTTATTAAAATAGAAAAGTAGTTGCAGCTATTTCTGCCTTATTCCTTGTATGGTTTTCAAGGCTAGAAATGCATTTACTCTGTAATTAATAATATTTTGAACCATAAATCAATTCCACCTCCTAATTTGCAGTATAAATACTGCATTAGAACTCATTGTAAAGTTGGCATTTGATGACTGTTTGAAGTAATGCATAGCTCTGCTGAAGTTGAAAGAAAATTTATGTTGTCGAACCTGTGGATGTTTTGACCTATTTTTTTATGGAGAAAGCTCTGTCATTGGATCCATGACCATGGATGTTGGTGAAGTACTCTAAATATCTTAATGTTTTTCCTATTTTCTATTTTGTTTCATCATTTCTTACTACAGTAGAGTAAAAATTTTAGGCTAAGAAATTTCTCCTAGAAGCACCTTAGACCTGTTTACTCTACACTGTTTTATGTTTTCCTCTGCTGAGGCATTCTAGAGAATTCTTAATTGCTCTCTAGAACCCTTATGCTTGTTTATTTCTTAAAATAGTTCAATACAGTTGGCCTCAAGAATGATTTATGGTTTTCCCTGCTTACTTGTTGCTACTTAAAAATTGTTTCTAAAGTCTCCCTTCAAAGTACCATTGTCCAAAGTCTGCCAAAGAGGTTTTGTTCCAATCATACCCTTTGTACTTGCCCAAATAATTGTTTTGAAGGTATTTATAGCTATAATCAAAGATGTATAGGAGTTCCCTCTTCTATGAATGCAGTTATTTGTGAATCTTGAATGTTTTCTTATCCTTGAAAGTGAAATATTTGGATGAAATAGAGCGTTCCTCGACTCCTAGATTTTATTTTAAAATTTTGTCTTGGAATTGTCATTTATTGAAGTGTGGTTTCTAGAATTTATGGTTAGCCCTATCTATGGAATGCCTCTTCATGTTCAGATAATGTTTTAAGTCCCTTTGTTGAGAAGTACATATAATTAAGGATTCTTAATTATCCTTAGTTCTACTTTTCATTCTAAACCTTTGATGTCCATTTCATTTCACCTAAAAGACCTTATAGATCTACTAGCCAAGTTATATTTTCCCTTTGATATCCATGATTCATCTACCAACTTGTTAGAATTTCCACTTGAGTCCATTTCCTAATAGCTTAGGGATTTCCCTTTTCTATCTATGCTGCCTAGACCATCATGCCTAACCAAACAATCAAACAAACACATACTTCATAACTAGCCTAAAATCAACCCTTAAAAGCAAACAAGCTCATATATTTGCAAAAACTTGAGAGATCCCTCTCAAATATTAGGAAGGCTAGGTCCTAGAGCTCTAAAGATTGGTTTTGATGTTGCCTTGTCACTTGGTATGCCAATCTACAAAATCATAGGACTATAACATAATGGCAATCATGGTGGGACCCTGAGTACATTTTAGTCTGACAAACTATTATAGACTCTTTAGTCCTTCAGTTACTGCAGAAGATTAGCTGATAAGCCATAGAGTAGACTTTTTTTGTTTCACCACCTTATCTAAGTGATGAAATCAAGTATAGGACACTCTTACAAACCATAGAAATACAAAAAACTCGGAAAAACCCAAAACATTTCAGATTGGTTTTCAAATAAATCATTGGTGGTGGAAAATAAAACATTTTACCTTTAGAAAAGCTAAAAAATTCCACCTAGCAACTTCACTAGCCCCAGTAGGCCTATTACTCCTCGAGACCTGCATATTTCCCTAGGATTTTGTTAACCAACCCTGAGGAAGTTTAGAAACATACTTCCTTATTATATAAATCATTGTGAGAGGAAAAAAGTCCTAAAAACCTCAGCCTCTCTAAATTTTGGAAACTAAAATCTGGCTTCACAAAGGGTCAATACTAGATCCCATCCAGATGCTAATCCTCCCACCATAGTTGATAATCCAGAAAATATTTTGTGGCAAACTTCTAGATTTTGAAAACCAACTACTAATACGACCATCCTAAGAATAAGATATGTCCCTAAAAATCTCACAGTCTTGAAAGATCCTCACTTTGAATTACCTCACACAAAGAACCTATTTAGAAATAAGTCTCAAAGTGATTTAAACCAAGCTTATTTTGAAACCACATATTTGCAACAGAGCTTTAGCATAGAAGCTTCACCTTCTACTCCACCTGATTCTAAGATTCTCCATCATTTCAACTCCTTCAATAACAGATCTGACCATCATCCGTTTGCTAGCCCAAGTGTTTCTTCTACTCCTGTATACTCAGCCCACTTTCCCTCTTGTAAATCTACCTCTTGTAAATCCCCCATTATTTCCTATCATGGAAACATGGTATGCTCCACTAGTGTTACCACAACCTCTGGTTCCCTTACCCAATGATTACCAATCCAAAATTCCCCATTTCACTAGAAATGAACCTACTACTACCCAACAGCATTTAGATAAAATGAATGATGCTTTTGATTACATGGAAATAGAAGAAGATACCATTAAGATGAGAATCTTTGCCCAAAATTTAGGAGGACAAGCCAAGAAATGGTTTAAAGGTTTAACTCCTAATAGCATAAATGATCCCCCTTATTTATATCAAACATCCATAAACAAATGGGAAATTAGGAAGAACCCTCTCCAAATCCTTTCAGAATATACCAACCTCAAAAGAAACATTGGGGAAAGTATCCAAGACTATTGCACTAGATTCAATAGTGTTTACAATGCGCTTCCCCTAGACATGAAACCTCCACTAGGACTAGCCTTAACTAAATTCCCAAAGGGCTTTGATCCTGAAATGACCTACCAAATAAGAGAAAGAGACCCCTCCACTTTAGAAGATATGGAGAGGGAAGCCTTAGGTGTAGCAACAAATATGATTGAGAAAAGAGCTAGGTTCAAAGAAGAAAAAATAGTTACATACAAGGATGAAACAATGTCATCAACCTCATCATCCAGTGCTAAAGTTGACAACTTAGTAAGAGTAATGGAGAGGATGCTTGAAAAGATAAATCTGAATGATAGAGTGCCTCCTAGAGAAAACCAAAACAACCCCCAAAATAGAAATAGAAACCCAAATTTCAAAAGAGACCCTAATCAAGATAGACAAAGAGAAAATGACCAACAGATTAGGCCTCCCTTTCAAAAAAAATATGTTGATCAAGAAGAAGAAAGAGAAGTTGAAAGGTTGGAAGAAAATCATTAAATTTGATAGGATCTGACAGTGAGACAAATGTTTTTCTCACTGAAGAAGAACAAGGATTCTTCTCCTCGGAACAAACTGAAAACAACCATGAGGATTCTGAAGATTACAGATTGGGGTTTGAAAATGCAATCATGGAGGTACACAAACAATATAATCTTAGAAGCAAAGGGAGCCCAAAGATTTCCAATGACAAAAAAACTAATACTTCTATTAGGAAAATTTCAAAAAATCAGCCTAAGAAAACAGCCAGTAACACCAACACTATGGCCAAGAAAACTGATCTAAATAAAGACAAAAATAGTCAACAAAGCGTTGAACAAAGTTGCCCTAGTACTTCTGCTAGTGACCCTAACAAATCTGTCCCAAAAAATAGTCAAAATAAAGTTCAGCAAATCAGGATTGCTGAAAGAGTTGTAAATGACAAAAGAGATGTAAATATGTCAAGAAAAATAGTTCCTTTCAGCCTTGAAGGGGAAATTTCCAAGATCAAAATCACCATACCCTTAGCTGAAATAGTAACTCTTGATGTATATAAAAATAAAGCTTTGAAAGCTTTGAATATAGGAAGTGACACTGATACTTTAAACTTGATAGATGATAAACCATAATTATTATTTGGTCCTAAATTTGAAGGAAAATACCAAGAAGGGGTTGTCCCTCCCTTCTATGTCAGCTTAAATATACATGATAAGATCTTGCACAATGCCATGTCAGACTCTGGAGCTTCACATAACCTTATGCTCAAAGTAGTAATGGAAAACTTAGGCTTGGAAATTACTAAACCATATAAAGACCTGTATTCGTTTGATTCAAGCAGGGTCAAATGCTTGGGCCTAATCAAAGATTTATGTGTCAATTTGGCACAGATTCCTACTAAAGGTCTAGTAATGGACATAGTAGTAGTTGACATTCCCCCTAAGTATGGAATGGTTTTATCTAGATCATGGGGAGCCAAACTTCAGGGGAGCCTTCAAATGGGCATGTCCTATGCCACCATCCCAATGCTTAACCAAACCATAAGACTATACAGGGAGTCTCATATGAAATACATGGTGAGCAACATAGGTAGGCCAAACAACACTCCTATGTATTCCATCCATTCAAACTTAGATTCCTTTATCGTATTTAATGAGTATGACATTAGTCAACAGGAAAAAGGAAACAAAGAAGAAGTCAGCCCACCAGAACAGTCAAATCTGTCCTCCATTCAAATACAAATCAACCTAAACTTTAGCAGCCTCCAGTAGCAGAAACAAAATGAAAATGAGACAGAAACACCTTGCAAAATGAGCTTTGATGGCTCTTGTAGCAGAACAAGTGCAAGGGTAGGTGTGTGGATAGACAATACAAACCAAGGATATTCCTATAAACTAGATTTTCCATGCACAAAAAACATTGCTGAATATGAAGCCCTCCTCCTTGGCCTACATTTGCTCAAATATTTAAAGGCAAAAAAATATCAGTCCAAGGAGATTTCGAGCTAATAATTATACAAGCTAAACGGGAATATTCAACTAAGAACCCAAGACTCAGAGAATATCGAAATGTTGCCCTAGATCTCCTAAAAAACTTTGAAAAATATGAACTCATTTTCATTCCAAGAGCTCAAAATCACCTAGAAAATGAACTTTCCTTTGTTGCTAGCAATTACCAAATACCACAGATAAATGATAAATTTAATGTCAAGATAAAAAACAGACCTGTAGTACCTGACAATGAAGACTATTGGCAAGTGTTTGAAGATGACAAACACAAAGATGATTTCCTACAATAAAGGAATGATTTTTCTATACCAACACCAAGCATCAATCATGAAGAAAGATGTTTAAACCAAGAACAAATCCCTGAAATAGAGATGCCATTTTATGATAATATAAATCAATTCAAACATCTTTTTAAGGCATAAATAGTTGACAATACAGACCAAAAGGACCTGGAAGTTTTACAATGTAAAAATGATACAATTCCAGGAGGTCTTACACCATTAGAGCACCTTTTTGATTTCAATGATGTAGCCAAAGAACGAAGAATGGAGCCTATAGAAACAAATGTAGAATAACATAACATAGGCAGCCTAGAAGAACCCAAAATGATCAAGTTATCCAACACTCTCCTAGCCCATATCAAGCTGCAATACATAGAAATTTTCAAAGAATTTAGAGATGTGTTTGCATGGGGATACAAGGATCTAAAATCATATGATACCAGCATCATTCAGCACAAAATTCCTCTTAAGGAAAATAAAAAACCTTTCAAAAAAAATAAAAAGGATAAACCCTATTTTATTGCCTTTAGTCGAGAAATAAATCAAGAAAATGTATGATGTTGGGATCATAGTTCCCCTCAGATATTCAGAATGGGTTTCCAACTTACTATATGTCAAGAAAAAGACTGGATAAATCAAGCTTTTCATTGACTTTAGAAATCTAAATAGAGCCTCCCTAAAAGATAACTATCCCTTGCCTAAAATGGATCACATACTTCAAAGGGTGGTTGGATCTAAAAGAATATCATGTTGGATGGGTTCTTAGGTTACAATCAAGTGTTAGTACTCCCAAGTGATCAACATAAAACTGTTTTTACTACACCTTGGGGTACTTTCATGAATGTCAAAATGCCATTTGGTTTAATGAATGCAGGGGCCACCTTCCAAAGGGTCATGGATATAGCCTTCTCAGAAGACATAGACTATTTTATAATCATTTACCTTGATAACATTACTATTTTCTCTAAAATTGATGAAGAACACTTGATTCATTTAAGAAATGTAGGAAATATGGCTTATATTTGAATCCCAAAAAGACACCCTTTGGTCTCCAACAAGGAAATATTTTTGGCCACATAATTTCTGAAGAGGGAATCAAAGTAGACCCTAAAAGAATTGATGGCATATTGAAAATCAGCCATCTTAGAAACCTCAAAGAATTACAATCTTTAATTGGGAAGATAAATTTTTTAAGGAGGTTCATCCCCAACCTTGCTGACCTATTGAGAAATATCACGAACATGCTAAAGAAAGAGATAGGTGTTAAATGTACAATACAAGCTAAATAATAATTTGAACTAGTAAAACAAGCTCTAACCCAAACACTAGTTCTTATTAGTCCTGATTTTACCAAATATTTTTATATCTTTTCTTTTGCATCCAAACATATAATAGCTGCAATATTGTTACAAAAGAATATCATGGGGCAAGAACAACTAATATCCTTTTTTAGTAGGGCCTTAATAGATGCTCCACTCAAATATAACATCATGGAGAAACAAGCGTTGGCCCTGGTGAAAGCATTGAAAGACTTTAGAGTTTATATTTTGCATTCTCATATCATTGCTTTTGTCCCAAACATAGTTTTCAAGGATACTCTAAGTCAAGACCCTGATGGTAAAAGCGGAAAATGGATTGCTATTATTCTAGAATATGACTTAGAAATCAGGCCAACCAAAGTAATCAAAGGGTAGAGATTAGAAAAAATCATGGCTGAGTCAAACTTCCAAGCTTTAGATATGAATATGGTTGATATTTTGGAAGAAACGGAACAATTCACAGCTCCATTTATTGAAGAAAATTTTTCGAATTCACCTTGGTATGCTGACATCATATATGTACTGCTTTATCTGAATACCCCTCCCTCTCTATATAAAACTAAAGCTATATTTTTAAAACAGAAGGCTTTAAATTATTGCATACTAGATGGGGTTTTATATTGGAAGAATGTTGTTGGAATATTTCTTAAATGTTTGCTTGAGAGTGATGCAAGAAAAATCATGCATGAGCTGCATGAGGGAGAATGTATAGGACATCTTTACTGGAAGACTCCAACAAATAAAATCCTCAAATTTGGTTACTATTGGCCCACCCTTTTCCCAGACAATCAGAAACTCTTCATGTCTTGCCATAAGTGTCAAATTTTTTATGGCAAGAGAAAACTCCTACCTTTACCTTTACATCCCATCAGTGTTGAAGCTCCCTTTCAACAATGGTGCTTAGACCTCATTGGGAAAATTCACCCATCTTCTTCAGCTCAACATAAGTGGATCCTCACTGCCACTGATTATTTTATGAAGTGGATAGAAGCCATACCTTCTAGGAATGCTACTGACTCTGTCATTATCAAGTTCCTTGAAACCAACATACTATCCAGATTTGGTTGTCCTAGAAAAATTATCACAGATAATTCTGCTGCTTTCAAGTGTAAAAGAATGGTTTACTTCTGCTATAAATATCATATCACATTGGATCATTCCATTGCCTACTATCCCCAAGGAAATGGATTAGCTGAATCCTCCAACAAAATCCTTGTCAATATTATCAAAAAACTGTTGGAGTAGAATCAGAAATCATGGCATAGTAAGCTTATTCCTGCTTTATGGGCTGAAATATTAACTACGAAGAAATCTATAAATATTTCCCCCTATCAGCTGGTTTATGGCATGGATGCAATTTTCCCAACATCTCTAGGAGTTCCAGCCATGAAACTCCTTCAAGAACTACAAACTAAAGAGAATGATATGCAGAGAAGGATAAATCAGACCATTCATTTACAACAGTCTAGAGAGGAAGTGTACAAAAGAACACAAACAGTCCAAGAAAGCATCAAGAAATTATTTGAAAAAAGGACTAAAGAAAATAATTTCCAAGTTGGAAATATTGTTCTAAAGTGGGATTCTAGAAAAGAAGAAAAGGGAAAACATGGTAAGTTTGAGAATTTGTGGAAAGGGCCCTACATCATTCATTCTATAAGGGGTCATAATGCATTCTTTCTACAAGAGCTGAATGGAGAAAATATGTTTGGAGGTCCTGTCAATGGCAGGATGCTCAAGCACTACTTCTGTCAAGAGTCTTAGCTTCATAGTTTTTATTCATTATACATAATCCATTTGAAAAGAAATAATGAAAAATACAAAAAAACAATAAAATAAAAGAGAAGGAAAAGAGGGCATATTCAAAACAGGTATAGCCCCATACCCAAAAAAGAGAAATTTTGAAAGTGTGCCAATACAAATGCCACTACTAATTCAAAAATGATATAATCTTCACTCATCTAGCCTAATCATGGCTGTACATACTTTAAATTTATGTTGATAAGCTAGTATAAATGATGATTGATAAAATTATTTCAGACTGAACTTATCCAGAGAAAGTTAGATTAGGAGATTGAAAAGATACTTGTTCCACATGCTCAAAACAGAACCAAAGAGATAGATAAGGATGCCCTTCAAAAGGAAAATCATGGCCTTATATTTTTTATTTAACTTTTATGCAAAATAATGTTTGTGTGCAGCTTGTTCAAAATGCCACAACCATAGTTGGTCAGATTTCCTAATTCTGATATGAACCATGCTTTAAATTTCCATGTCAATAGATAGAGAATCAAGATTTCCAAACTGTTTAATCTTGGAAAATCAGTTAGTATAGGTAGAAAATAAAAGAGTTAAGCCATTTAATCTGAACTCTGGGAAGAAATTAGGATAGGACTATATAGTTTATTTTTCTATTTTCAAAAATAAAATGTCAAAAGAGTTTGCTAGTTCAAATGCACTCAAAAAGAAGAAAAAATGCTAGGATAAGTAGGATTGGGTAGGTAGTGATGCTGTTTTAAAAGAGAATACATGTTGCAAGTTACTGATAAATTATTAGATCCAAAGAAAATCAGCAAAGGAAATAATAGAGATTCTGCCCAATGGACTAAGGCACTAGTCTCATGAAATCTAGAGATTGATAAACCAGAGGTTTTGGACACCTAAAAGGATAGCTCTCTCCCCAAGTGGAGCCACTATTATCCATCTATAAATTCTTTTATACCTAATGATGGCTAGATATCCTTTCGAGTTTGCAAGAAACAACATTTTATGAAAATATTGTGAGTTCTTCAAACCTCACTGTGTTCAATATCCCCAAGAATTCATTTCACTGAAAAATCTTCATCTATTCTGAATATCCTTGCTGTTACACAAGAAAATTGTTTTCAAGCCTCTATTCCCACCATTTCACCTCCATTTTATTCCCCATATTATCATTCTTACTCCTGTTTTCTAAAAACATCTCTCCTTCCTCTGAAAAATCCTTTCTTTCTTTCATTTCCTCCTTAAAACCCCTTTAAACTTTATAAAACTCCTTTATAAATGGTTTAAACCCTCTTTTTAGCCTATCAGAACCCCTTAAAAAGGTTAAAAAATCTCACTTCGGCCGATTTTCCTCTCATTTTAACCTTAGGGCTCAAGCACCTTTCGGCTCAGCCCTAGCCCCTTTTCTTCATATGACCCAGCACCGTGACCAAGTGCTCGGCCCATCGGCCCATCGACATTTTGGCTTTTCGCTAGTCCCCACAACCTTTTTTCCCTTTAAAAAGTGTTCGCCGCTGAAAATTTTTCTCCGCTATGGCTCTCCCCTTGCATCAATCTCCACCGTCAATCTTGCTTTTCATATCAACGACTCTCGCTAGATTGGAACTTCCCACTTCGCCATGTCCAAGTTCCCACCTCCCAGAATTATTTTCCACTGATGGTCGATCCCCCGAGAAAATCTCCACTGTTGATCCTATTTAAGATCTAATGGCTCTCGCTCCATTGGCACATCGCAATCACCTCCCCCCATTGGCCATCCTACTTTGGCGATTCCCATTTCCTTTTTCTTAAACCCTTTTCTCTATCGATTTCCATCCTCTGCCGATGAAATATCCACCGTCCGATCAACCAAGATCTACGGCGCATGTTCACTACGGGGGACACCCGACTAAGATGGCCTGTACACCCTAGTCCCCTGCACCCTCAATCTCCACCGTCGATCTTCTCCTGATCCAACGGCCGACATTTTTCCTTGTTTCCCATTTACTTTGGAGGCACAGGCCAAGAAATTGGCCCGTACCTCCTGGTCCCCCCGCAATTGATCTCAGCTGTCGATCTTCTCCAGATCCGACGGCCAGTGGGACTCTTGCTTGTTCTCCCCCTTGTACCTCCATGGTCCCCCTGCAATAGATCCTGATCGTTGATCTCATTAATCCAATGGTCAGCGATTCATCGCTATTCGTCTGTCCCATCGCCCATATGTTATTTATTGTGCGTCCCATGATGAATCCCAACCGTTGATCCTCTTGAGCCAACGGTGAGCACTCAATCGCATTTTTTCACCCACCTTCTGGCCCATCCAGTGTTCGTGCAAAATTGCGATGTAATCTTGACCATCAATATTCTTGATCCAACGGTCATCATTGTTTCACGTTTTCATTGATTTTTTCGACCATATGTGATCCACGCGATATCACGCTCAGATCCTAACCGTCTATCATCCAGATTTGACGGTCCATATTCACTCTCGCGCCCATTTCACCAAAACCTTTTAACACCCAAAATTCAATGTCAAATGGGTGGTTTTCCTCAAACACATGTCATCCCTTGAGCACTATCACATTCATTTAGGCCAAAGCTGCTAATCGCCCAACCTCAGCGCGAAAACTGACAATTTTTTGCAAAACCACCCTTCCTCTTTTTCAGACCTATATTTGATTTTTCCGCCTATGGGACCCCTTCCCTGCAATAACCCCTTCCTCTGCATCACTCTATAACCCCTCCTCGAGCCTCTGTTAGCAGTCAAACCACAAACGCAGATTTTACTTTATGGTTTTGTGTTTTTTATGCAGGTTTTATGGCAACCATGTGGACCGATCCTCCCATTGCAAATTTAAGTTGCAGAAAAGCCTCAGGATGACGATCCTTGGCTCCAAAGGGTGCATAATGGGAGATTACGGGTCCAAGGTTTAAAGGTGATTAGCGCCTCATGAATGCTGATTGCATAATAGAACCCTCCACCGCAGCAACAGAAGAAACCTGTGCAAACAAAGAAGACAATGATTAAAGCTTAAAAGAAGATTAAAAGGTTAAAAATACAGTTAAAAACAGATGCAACAGAAGTTTGAAGAAGTCTGAAAAGTGTTAAAAGCAGCATGATGAGTTATGAAAGTTAAAGAAAAATTAGGCCATAAACATAGTTTAAATGATTAAATTAAGAAATGTCGGGCTAAAAAACCTGGAATACATCAAAAGGAAGCAGTTATTCACTCAGAATATCTGAAAGTCACTTGTAGCCTACTTTCTCCCTACATAGACAAATTGGAAGTTATTACACAGTCTAAAAGATATTTTAATCTGTCAGGATAGTTATTTTAAAGATAATAATAAGCCTTGAAAGTCAATCTTTTCTCCCATCTGCCTCTCAAAAGTTAAGACAGAGTTATTAAAACAGAAAAGTACTTGCACCTATTTCTTCCTTATGCCTTGCATGGTTTTCAAGGCTAGAAATGCATCCACTCTATAATTAATAACATTTTGAACCCTATATCAATTCCACCTCCTCATTTGCAGCATAAATACTACATTGGAACTCATTTTGAAGTTGGCATTTGATTACTCTTTGAAGTAATACATAGCTTTGCTGAAGTTGAAAGGAAATTGGTGTTCTGGAACCTCTGGATGTTTTGACCTGCTTGTTGATGGAGAAAGCTCTGTCATTTGATTCTTGAGCACGGTTGTTGGTGAAGTACTCTAAATCTATTAATGTTTTTCCTGTTTTCCATTTTGTTTCATCATTTCTTACTACAGTAGAGTAAAAATTTTAGGCTAAGAAATGTCTCCTAGAAGCACCTTAGACCTGTTTACTCTCCACTATTTTATGTTTTCCTCTCCTGAGGCATTCTAGAGAATTCTTAATTGCTCTCTAGAACCCTTATTCTTTTTTACTTCTTAAAATAGTTCAATACAGTTTCCCTCGAGAATGATTTATGGTTTTCCTGCTTACTTTCTGCTACTTAAAAACTATTTTTGAAGTCTCCCTTGAAAGCACCATTGTCCAAAGTCTGCCAAAGAGGTTTTTCTCCGATCATACCCTTTGTACTTGCTCAAATAATTGTTTTGAAGGTCTTTATAGCTGTAATCAAATATTTCTAGGAGTTCCCTCTTCTATGAATGCAGTTATTTGTGAATCTTGAATGTTTTCTTATCCTTGAAAGTGATATATTTGGATGAAATAAAGCGTTCCTCGGCTCCTAGATTTTATTTGAAAAGTTTTTCTTGAAATTGTTATTTGCTGAAGTGTGGTTTCTATAATTTATGGTTAGCCCTATCTATGGAATGCCTCTTCATGTAGATAACATTTTAAGTCGCTTTGTTGAGAAGTACATTTAATTAGCTATTCTTAATTGCCCTTAATTCTACTTTTCATTCTAAACCTTTGATGTTCATTTCATTTCACCTGAAAGACCTTGTAGATCCACTAGCCAAGTTATATTTTCCATTTGATATCCTTGATTCATATAAAAACTTGTTACAATTTCCACTTGACTCCATTGCCCAATGACTTAAGGATTTCCCTTTTCTATCTATGCTGCCTAGATCATCATGCCCAACCAAACAATAAAACAAACTCATGCTTCATAACTAGCCTAAAATCAACCCTTGAAAGCAAACAAGCTCATATCTTTGCAAACAATTAAGAGATCCCTCTCAGAGACAAGGAAGGCTAGGTCCTAGAGCTCTAAATATTGGTTTTGATGTTTCCTTGTCACTTGTTATGCCAATCTACCAAATCACAGGACTACAACAAATTCAACTACTTGTTACATAGAGTACTGTAAAACAACCTGTAGATCGAATTCCGTGTCAAATACTTGTTTTTTTTAACAAGTATGTGTGTTCCGTAATCAAGAAAAAGTATATTGTGTATAATTATGAACTTATTGTATCTGTACTATGAATAGAGTAGAACAACCTATACAACATTAAGCCTCTTGTATTGAGTTAGTGTAATAATTGAAAAGAAAGTCAAAAGGATGAAGACAGATGCAAATAAACTTTGAACAAATAAATCCTCAGAGGTGTTGATTCCTGAACATCATCCTTTAATCATGGGGGACACAGAATGTAAGATAAGAAATGATAATTCTTTCCAGTGGGGAAGAGTTTATCAAATTTTCATCTCAGGGGATTTCTCAAAACACATCCACAATGATCTTGAACATGACCTCAGTATCAACATTTACAAGAATGTGACCAAATCATGCCTCCATAGGATTGTTGCCATATCCCATGTTCTTCCTTGTGTGGAGGTAATCTCCTAGCTCATAGGCCAGGTGGACTTTTCCAATATATGGATCCTAAACCAACAACAGAGCCCAGTTGGAGGGTACCAGACCTTCAACATATTGTCAAGAAAATTCCTCCCAGAGCCTGAAGTTGTTATAGCATGTCAAGATGTAGACTATGTTTCTTAGTTGTTTTATGGCCATAGTTAGATGTGAGCCTTGAATTGGTAACTTGTTAAGTGGGATGAGTTGAGATTGGAAATGAGTAGCCTAAAATGAGTTATATAAAATTCTTAGGCGAACGCATGTCAAGAAGTGTCAGGTGACAGAAGGGAACACCAAGTTAAAATGAAAAAAAATGAACACATGTGAGGGCTAATATTTCAGGACCTCACCTTTCAAGAGGGGCATGCTCGGCATACCAACACTAGTGCCAATACATGCCAAGGGCCACGTTTTAGTGTGTCTTAAGTGACAAATCATCCTCTATTACTTCTCTCTTAATTGTGAATAATTGATCTCAAATAAATTTCATCTTAAACCATGCCAAGGAATTCCACAGTATCCAAACACAAGCCAAGAATTTTCAAGTGCCGCTAAGTGCCAAAAGCCAATATGTGTTAGGGAGTTATAGGGCATGTTATGCAGTTCCAATTTTTCTGAGGGAGTGACAAGATATGCTAGATATTTCCAGGGCATGCTAGATTTCTAGGGAAGCATACCAAGATGTTCCAAGTGCCAATGTGTGTTGAGTGTTAGTGAGTTCCAGGGAAACAGAAGGGAGCACTATGTAAAAATGCATGGAAATTAATGAATAAGAGTGTGTGATAGGGAGTGTCAGCAAGTTCTACGTGTGCTAAGGAGGGAGTGACATGATATGCTAGGCAGTGCTAAATCATTCTAGTGTGCCAGAGTGGCATGTGGCCAAGATGTGCTAGGTGCCAGGGTGTTCCAACACATGATAGGAAGTGTTACAGAGTCCTAGGGACACACAAGGGAGCACTAGGTGAAAATAGTGCATGCAAAAGAAAAATTAAGAGATTGTGACAAGAAGTGTCAGTGAGTTGTAGGTGTGGTAAGGAGGGAGTGAAAAGGTATGCTAGAGGTTAGGGAAACAGGCCAAGATGTGTCAGGTGCTAGGGTGTGCCAATGCATGTCAGGGAGTCTTATGGAGTGTCAAGGAAAAACAAGGGAGAAATAGTTTGAAATGCATAGAAATGAATGAATAAGAGTGTGTCACAGAGATCGTTATCAAATTCTGTGTGTGCTAAGGTGGGAGTGGCAATGTATGTTATGTAATGCCAAGGAATGCTGGAGTGCCAGGGTGACATGCCAAGATGTGCCAAGTGTCAGGGTGTGCCAATGTGTGTCAGGGAGTGTTAGGTAGTGCCACGGAAACGTAAGGGAGAACTAGTTCAAAATGCATGAAAATGAACAAATATAGAGGGTGTGATAGAGAGTGTGAGTGAGTTCCAACTATGATAAGGAATGAATGACAAGGTTATATGCTAGGCAATGCCAAGGCATGCTAGAGTTCCATGGCATGTCAAGGAATGGTAGGGTCTTTTAGGGAGATCCAAAGCATGTCAAGGAATTCAGGGGATGCTAACATGTGCCACATAGTGCCAAGGGATTGTTAGACGTTCTAGATGTTATGACACGTCAAGATGTAAACTATGTTGCGCAATTGTTTTATGGCCACGATTGGACGTGAGCCTTGAATTAGTAAATTTTTAAGTGGGATGAGTTAATATTGGCCATGAGTAGCCTAAAATTAGTTATAATGCATTCTTAGGTGAACAAGGCATAGTCTAGTTAAGTAAATGAAACTTGGTCAAGTTGTTATAGTCGAGGCAAGACTTGGTTGGGTTCCCAAGTATAAAACAAATAAGGGCAGTTATGATGACATGAGAGTTAAGGAGTGCGAGGGTGTCGCAATGAATTAAAAGGTGCACTAAGACATGTCAGTTAGTTTTAATACATGACAAGGACTGTTTCGAAGTGTTAGGACATCACAAGGGAGAACTAGTTCAAAGTGCATGGAAACGAATGAATAAGAGTGTTTGTAAGGGAGTGTTATTTAATTCAAGGTGTCCCATAGACAAAGTGTGTTAGGAGAATTACATAATAGGACTTGTAGAAGGCAAGCCTATTATTGCAATAAGGGGATGGATGAAGCAATTTCAGACAAAGGAGACTTTGTGCTAAACACAACACTATTTTTTCAATGACTTGGTTGTGTTCCCAAGTCGCAAAAAAGGTAAGGTTATCTAATATGAGGGCATGAAAAGTATGGAGTGCCAAGGTGTGCAGGGAATCCCAAGAAGTGCTAACACATTCTAGAAATTTCCAAGACATGTTAGGCACTCCAATATGTGCTTGATGCTAGGGTTTGGCCCCAACACATGCTAGGGAGTTCTAGGGAAATAAAATGGAGGACTAGTTTCAATTGCATGGAAATGAATGAATAAGAGTGTGTGATAGGGAGTGTTAGCAAGTTCTAGGTGTGATAAGGAGGGAGTCAAAAGGTAGGCTAGGAAATTCCAAGGCATGATAGAGTGCTAGGAAAACATGCCAAGATGTGCCATGTTCCAGGGTGTGCCAACGTGTGTGAAGGAGTGTTAGGGATTTCTAGAGAAACACAAAGTAGCATTATATCATAATGTATGGAAATTAATGAATAAGAGTGTGTGAAAATGAATTTCAATGAGTTCCAAGTGTGCTAAGGAGGAGTGACAAGGCATGCTTAGAAGTAGTAAGGAATGCTAGAGTGTTAGGGCAGCATGCGGCCAAGATGTGCCAACGCATGTAAGGAAGTGTTAACTAGGAGTGTCAGGGACACACAAGGGAGCACTACATGAAAATGCATGGAAATTAAAAAATAAGAATTTTTGATTGGAAGTGTCAGTGAGTTCCAGGTGTGCTGAGGGAGTGACAAGGTATTCTAGGCAGTTTTAAGGCATGCTAGAGGCCAGGGTGACATGCCAAGATGTCCTAGGTGCTACGGTGTACCAACACTTGCCAAGGAGTGTTAAGGAATAATATGGAAACACAAGGGAGAACTAGGTAGAAATGCGTGGAAATGAATGAATAATAGTTTGTGACTAGGAGTTTCAATGAGCTCTATGTGTGCTAAGGAGAGAGTAACAAGGTATGGTAGGTAGTGCCAAGGAATGCTAGAGTGCTAGGGAAACATGCCATGATGTTCCAGGTGTTACAATGTGCCAATGCATGCTAGGGAGTGTTAGTGAGATTCAGGTAAACACAAGGAAGCACTAGATCAAAATTCATGGAAATGAACGAAAAAGAGTGTGTGATAGGGAGTGTCAATGAGTTCTAGGTCTATTAAGGAGGGAGTGACAAGGTTATATACTAGGCAATGCCAAGGTATGTTAAACTACCAAGGTGTGTCATGAAGTGCTAGGGTGTGTTAGCGAGCATAAAATAATGTCAAGGAATGTAGGGGATCCTAACACATGCCACATAACGTTAAGGAATTGAAGACATGTCAGGTATTATGGAATGTCAAGATGTGAATTGTGTTTCTTAGTTGTTTTATGACCACAGTTGGATGTGATGAGCCTTGTTTTGGTAACTTTTTAAGTGGGATAAGTTGATATTAGACATGAGTATTCTAAGATGAGTTACATGTAATTCATAGGTGACGAAGGCATATGTTGAATTTCCATTACACATGAGAATCTGGGTTTGGTCTAAATCTTTGATGAAAACACACTCAAGTGCCACAAGACATCTACTTTTCACAATGAAATATACACACATCATGGAATCAACTAGTGAACATGAAATTTTTTAACTTTTTTAGGTCGTTCTTCATTAAATTACAAACTATAACAGAATAGGCTAGATCTCTCATACTAGGGATCATGGCCCTTTACAATCAGACTGATATAAGGAATAAAACTAGGGCCTGGTGTTAGTCCTTTTACAACCAATCTACCTTGAACAAGACAACACTTGTCCCACTTTTTTATGGTGGCCACACATATCCCTTTCAATCCACATGTCTTGAACACATCTGGTAGGTCCTCTTGCCTCCCATTATGCAACTCCTCAATCAGCCTCTATTAATGAACTCAACTCCTTTATGTTACTAAACTCGGCTCAAAAAAAATTTCCCTTTATATACCTCTTTTTTCCTTTAAGGTCCGCAACACTTAGGGTTTTCGATCAGTTGTTCACAAATATGTTGTGAACAACTCTTTGGTTTTCCCATTTTTTCCATCTGCTACTTCAAGATGAAAATTTTAGGGATATTGAGATTTCCCTTCTTCTTAATGACACAATCCTCTGCAATACAGTGAAATAGGGCTAGTTGTCTAGTCCACTTAACTTCTAGTTTAGTCCTTGAAAGTATGCATGTCCTTAGGCCCAATACACCTACCCTTCTAACAGGCTTGTTTTCCTTCACAAGTACAAGACTTAGAGCTCTTCTTTGATAGTCACCTAACAACCCTCCAATTGTACTTGGACTACCATCAATTTTTCCAACCATAGTCAATTATTTGATTGATCTTGTGCCCACAACATTTCCCTCATGTAGGGCTATGCCACCTAATCGTGATTTGAGTCCTCTCAAAATCACTATTCTTGTGTACCAATTTCTTTGTTGTCCAGTATATGAATGAATATGAACTACTCATCTTATCATCCTTACAAAAATTTGTAGATGATTGAACTAGGGTCACAAATCATCCATTAAGAGTCCATTGAAAAAAAGTTTATTGGTTTCTTTATATATCTATCCAAAACTCTATGGACAGTCCACCAAAATCAACTCCTCTTCACGTCAATCGATTCCTCATATAAAACATTTACTCTGCTCCATATTCTACTTAGGTTCCACCTTCCTTTGGATTTTCTCTCTCCACACATAATTTTGCAAGCCATCTTCCAAATTTGTGGTATATATTGTAGATATTAACCTCTCTCTAAGGGTCACAACCCCTCTTCTTCTATGCATATTTTTCACCGTCTTAATGGAAAACCTTATGGATTTAACATGCTTGGAAACCTCCCTAAATAGGGAATTATACTTCTATTCTAATTTCTTTAGAACAAATCCTATCCACCCATGGAAAAAACGATAACTCTTTCCTCCATAAGGTACTCGGCCTAACTCATATGGATCCATAGATTCTGGGCATTTCTTTGACTGAATCTTGATCTGAACTTTAGATCTCTACCACCCTCAAACTATGGTTACCTCAGTTAATATTACACATGTTACTACTTCTGTTGTGGCCCTAAATTCTAGTGCAGACCATCCTGCATTTGTTTTTGTATTTATCATATACCTTGCAACCTGTTAGCGCTCGAATCTG